>JALGQZ010000005.1:64760018-65360018 GCA_023105745.1 Austropuccinia psidii
TTAAATAAATTTCTATGATCAGTAAGAACCCCTTTGTTGCCCTTCCTCACATGGTCATTTCTATTCTCATCTACAGCATTACCTGAAAACAAGCTTCCATGACCCCAACTGGCCTTCAAGCTGAGCCCATCATGGGTTTTTCAACTTCTGCAAAAGGCTAAGCCTCACCATGGTATAAAAGACCCTCAGTTCTCAACACAAACTTCTATATTTTTCTCACCCGCTTGACCTGCACCTCATATCCTTATATGTATTCCACTTTGTATTGCCTCCTTTCCACCCCGTTCCATCACAATATGCTAACTACTCCACTTCCCTTTTGCTATATTATTCTGACAATCATATTTACAGAACTCTAGCATTATCTACATCATGTGTCATCTTCCCAATCTCAAACATTTGTAGTACTCATCCCCCAATCTTCATAATAAATAGCTTTTTGATTGTTTGTTTCAGAGTTTCCAACCCTTACTACCCACTCTTGATTATTTTAATTCTTTTCTATATTTAATTTTAACTTTACATCTTACTTTTTATTCAGATAATAACATGATTTGTCTTTATTTTAGATGTTGTGCACTTTTTGCTCCAAGTGGGGTATCCCCTGCATCCAATCCTCTCAGATGACTAATGCCTGTGATTCTTTCCAAAAAGTGCACAGGAAATGTTCCTTTTTCATATTCCCATTCCAGCAATGATTCAAGAGGAGCTCCTGTGTGAGGTGCCCTTGTAGTAAATGATGATGAAATAATTCACAAGTGCAAATGGACCCCAGGATTCCAAACAGGAAGAAGGGAAAAATTCTACACAATTGGCACAGTTTCCACAAGTATCAATTTTTCCACCCCACCTCCCAGGACACCATCCAATTGTCACTTCCCTATTTGAACTGCATGAGCCTTTGCGATATGACCACATATCCAAAAAGGTCACAAAAACATGACAATACCTATTCTAATAATAAGAATTGAAATTATTATCTTAGAATAAGTAAAAATTTCATAAAAACAAATAAAATCTTGATTATCTCACGAACCAATGAATAAAAATGTGAAATGAATCAAGAAATTATATTCCCCATTAATAACTACAAATATAAAAGTTTTATGTAATATCTGAAAATTCAATACTTACTGAGATAACCTGAATATATGCACTTTTATGATCAGCACATATATTCATGGTTTTTAGCTCATATCTCTTGAGATATGAATGATAAAGAGTTGATCCAAAAAGGAAGTTACCACTTGATAAGTGTGGGGATACAGATATAAACTTTATTTGGGCTGTTATAAACAAGGTTTTAACTTACAAGGGTTTATTGAGCAAAATAGCAATAGATTTCAGCCACTTTATTTCCAAAACGGTTGAAACTTTACTCTTGGAAGCTTGGTAAGGACATGCCAATCTATCAGAATTCACTCTCTGACTGGCTTTAGTGTGAAAAACTAAAAAGTTGTTAATGATCAAAGTTTAAGCTTAAAAATTATCATTTATGATCACTAACTGTAATCTTATTTTAAGATTAACAGTTATATAAGTGATAAAACTTATGAATAATAAGCAAATGAAGATTTCTTTAGCCTTCTTCCAATCCTATGATCTCAGTAAGCCTAGAGCTACATTGATAACTCTAGATAATGGCATAATAATGAGATAAGATGGTTTAATTCTGATGTAATCATCACTAAGACTTAAAATACTGATCAATTCCAGTGAATACCACTGGTAAGGGCCTACTAGAAGCCTTATGGACTCTAGGAGGGAGAAGCTTACTATAAATAGAGCTATTATTCCTCTATTTCCCCCAGACCCATTAAAAACACTAAAATATCAAATAAAAGGGTAAAATATTTATTCTTCTGATAGAGTTCTATTATATTATTAAATAATCAAATTTATCTTTGTAATAATCACCAATTTTGATGTGGTCAACTCATTACTTAATTTTTTTCATTAAATTCTCTCTAAAAATCTTCAATTCCATATAAAATCAAGAGTAGTTTCAATTTAATTTATTTTTTATTTGTAAATACAATTTGAATAATTTTTATTTAAATTTTTTGCCATAAGAGTATCTAAAATTACTATATTAAGTGTTCAAAGTAGGTTATTCTCTCTTTATTATTATTTTTAATAATTCTTGATTGATAGAAATAGTATTTATATATATATAGCTTCAATATTAGTCATTTTATTGTCTTGAATTATTTTTTATTATTGAATGGAAATTACTAACAGATCTATTATTTTTTGGTAATGATAATAAATTGACATAAATATGTTCATTATAAAATATTAATATATTTATTTATCTTTATATTATTTTCTATATTCAAATAATATAAATATTTTTATGCCATAACTATAATCCTTTTGAATATTATTCTTCAATTTTATAAGGACATTCAGAGTACAATAAGTATAATATTACTAATACTTACTTATTGTTTCAAAGTCAAACCTCAAATTTAGGGTCCTGGCCGTGATATTTGCTTAAAATATTTTTAAAACGATTCCAATTGAGCTTTTTCAAGAATAAATTATATTTATAATGTAAAATTGCATAATAATTTTATAATTATTGATTTTGAAAGCTATTGAGGCATTTTGAAGGAAATTATACTGTCTTACATGTGGTTTTTTGAATCCTTAGACTTGAAACAACTTTCTTTGAATGATTCTAGTGATTAAACAAGATATATTCAAGCTAAAAATGAATTAATATTCTAATTTAATCTTAAAAAAAGGATAATATTAATTTGAATTTTATTCTTTGAAAATAAAAATATAAAAAATAACAAAAAAACCTTTTTATTCCATTTTACTCATTTATTATATTAATTCCTCTTATTTAAAAAGATATTAAAGCAATTTTACATGGAAATTGCCATATATTCCCAAAAATAACACTTTTTGTAAAAAGAATAGATATGTATTTGTTCTTTTTTAGTGTTTTCAGACAACCCAAAAGAGGACAATCAGACCACTGTTAAAAGATTGGTGGAAGAAACTTATCCAAGCTCTCCAGCACCTGTTGTCAATAAGAAAAGAAACACTAAGAAATTATTTTTTACAGGACCCACTGTTCAGGACTCTGAAGGTGAGGGTCTCTCTTCAATTTCCATAAAAGATTTTTTAGTGTTCTAAAATCTTTTTATCTCCTATTTTTTCAATGTGACTACTATAAGAAGATCCCCATACTCCAGCCACTTATGATCCATATTCAAGAACCAAAATAGCCTTGGGAAGTTGTTCACATGAAGCTCTTTTCTAGTCATTGTGGACAGATACAGCTGAAATCCCATATTTGTCCTATGTAGTAAAGATGACACTGCTATGGATACAGCTATTATTCTATTAAATAGAGTGATTTATCATACTGGGTTATTTAAAAATAACATAAGTGACGGAGATCCCAAGTTCACATCTGCACTATGAACCAATCTGCATAGATTTTTTGGCACCAAGTTATCATTTTCTACAGCATATAACCCTAAAACTGATGGGATAGCAGAGAGAATGAGTCAAACTTTAGAGGACATGATAAGGAGATTATGTGCCTATGTATTAGAATCCAAAGACTGAGATGGCTTTACCCATGACTGGTGCAATTCAATACCTGCATTGAAATTGGAATATTGGGAATCAGTTCATTCTTCAAGAGGTCAAACCCCTGCTATGTCAGAAAAAGGCTGGAATCCAAGACTTCCAGAAGACACACTGAGGAAAGACTTGATTGAAATCTATCCTACAGCTTTTAGCTTCAGGATTATTCTTGATACAGTGAAACATCATGAAAAACAAAGCATTAATGATTCTTTTGACATTGATAGGCAGAACTGGGACAAGAGTCATACAGTACCAGAATTAAAAGTAGGGGATTTAGTTCTAGTTTCAACCTTAAATTTTGATAATATCAAAGGCCCAAAGAAACTCAAATATTTTTATGTAGTACCTTTTTTTATGGTTGCTTTACATGGAACCAATGCAGTTCAAGTGGAATTGAGTGGTTAATTGGAAAATAAACACCCCACTTTTCCAGTCATCTTGATAAAACTTTATCAACCAGCTGATAAAGAACTGTTTCATTTAAGAAACCCAGCTCCTTTAACTGTACCACCAGTGGAACAGAGTGGAGACAAAAAGATAAAGAAAGTCATCAAAGAAAGGAGACTTAGGGGTAAAAATAAACAAGCATATCTTTTCAGATATAGAAATCCAGTACATGAAGATGAATGGCTTGCAGTGTCAGAGATACCTGACTCAGATAAACTCTTGAGAATATTTAGACATGAAAGAAGGCTAAAATCCTGAATATGTATATAATTTTTCTTTAAATTACTTGATCTGAGTAATGTAAAGAGGTTGGAAAGTAGAAATTAACCCACTTTGGGGCCTTATTTTTTTTCTTATATCATTGATAAGATTGTAGTACAATTTTATTTTTTAGTGGGAGGGAATGTGAGCCTTGAAGTATATCTTACATACCCAAATAGACCACAATTAATATGAAGTAAACTCTGAACTATGCATAACCCATAAGTCATGCATATATCCAAAATTCATCATTTTTTATTTAAAAAAGAGATGAATAACCTTTTTGTGAGTAAGTAAATCCATGGATTTAAGGATGGATTTGGATTATACACAAAAATTCACCTGGAGGAGCTCCATAGAGTAAATAAGCTTCAATTAACTCTATGAGATGGTAGTATGGAAAAAAATTTACTACCATATAAAAGAATTGTGAAATGTTTTGTTTTTCTTCATTTCATGCCAAAATAATGGGAATGTGAGAAATTCCATGTTACATATACACTAAGATTTGTGTTATTCATGTTTGTGTCACTTGAAATTATGGTATTCTTACATACAGCTTTCGTACACCCATAGTGGATATCAGTCTTGAAGCCTGAATCACCCTTTTTGACATGAAAATAGCTAAGGGGGACAAAAGACATCAAAGAGAGCCAGGGTACCCAACTCCTGAGGCCTCTCAGGTGTGGATAGCTCTAAAGCTTGTATCCATGGCTGATAATGGCCCAATAATTATACTGAAACCCTTTGAGAACTTGGTTACCAAGTTAAAACTCTCATTGAATCATCAGAAAATTGAAAATAAGCTGCTATTTTGAGGTGACAAGGAGGTAAAGAGAAACTTAGAAACCTTTAACCATGTGAATTCTTACTTATTTCAAATGGATAAGCCCTAAAAGAGTAATTAAAACCCTTTTTGTACTAGAATCCATTTATTTACCTGTTAGTAATCTGCTATAATGTCATATTTGCAATTTTATGTAGAAATAAGGTAAAAATTTCAAAAATTCATTAAAAATACAATTCTCAATGAATCTTTCTTAAATCTTCAGGACCAATGGGAAATAGTATTATCCATGAATAAACCAAAAATAATTAAATTTTCATAAGTAAAACTCCAAGTTTTACCTGCAGTTCATTCTTGATGATTCCATGTGAAACACTGAATCTTCCAAAATTCACATAAAATACAACTTGTGAGGAAATTTACAATAAAATTAATAGCTTTGAGAAATTAATGTTTATTTTTAAATAAAATAATATTAACAGTTTTTACTCCTTTTATTATTAACCATAAATGGGTTGGTAGTCACATAAAAGCCTTAATTAAGTAATTATGATAATCTTACATGACAACAGATGATGAAATAAATAATTAGAAAGGTTTTCTTGCTTTATCAACCACTGGTTCTTCATTGTTCTCCATGGCATGCCTCTGTGAGCTGTTGTTGACTTAAAAGAGGCCTCCTATTGCTGTTTTTTCCAAATCATCTTATTATCCAATTATACCTTTATTACCAACAAGTAAGTATTAGTTAAAGCTTATTCTTAAGTGTTTTATTCTTTCAGAATCAATCAGAAAGGCCTCAAATCATGGAAATAAACCATAATTTGTTTTAATACTGTCATAAATCAAATTTTGATCCTTTAAGTCCACAATTTATCCATCAGATATTTCTACCAATCTCCTTCCAAGGTTCATTAGAGTGTTAGTGAGTGAATTTAATTAATTCTTAAAGTTTTTCTCTATTATTAGTTTTCTTCAAGAATGATATTGAAACTTATTCTTGAAAAAGATAATAATATATCAAAATGATTTGATTATTTTCATAAAAGAAGTTTTATGATTAAATACTTCTTGTAATTGATTTTTGTAGAAAATTACTGCTTACTACTATAATTACTAGTAGTTTATAGCAAGTAAAATACATAAGCAATTAATTAACTGTTTAATTGTGGTTATAATAATTTTTGTTATTATATTTCATAAGAAAAGTCATAGTAATGTTGATTAATAGTAATATTATCAACAGTTTCATAGACACATCTTACAGTCTACTTTTATTTAATTCACATTATTTTAAAATTTTAATTTTTGTTACAAAAATAATGGAAAGCTTCCTACCATTATTACAGGTTTCTAATACATTGGGTTAGTAAAGTGGAAATATCTTTACATGATTTTTATGTTCACCACTATTCTCAACGAGGTTGATGTTATAAGGTCTTTTATGGACTTTAATAGGGTCTATATTACAGTTTTTGAGCTTTCAAGCTTCAAATAAGTACATGAATCATAAAATATGAGCAATATATAATGAAAAAAAACTCAAATCATTTTCAGCTGAATTTTAAATTTCCACTGAAATTAAATTGGGGTGAATGCATCAAAAATATTTTCTTGAAGAACAATTCAAAAGATTTAGACTTACCTCAAGGTTTGTATCCATTTGCATATAATCATTAGTAATTGACTCATCTTCCTTTGATTAAAAGAGGCAATTGGGTAATTTTTGGCTTATTACCCAATAAAGAATCAATTTAATCATAAAAAAAGGAAAATAATTTCCAACTTGTAAGCCCTCATCTTGATACTCCTTGTCTAAACCTCTTTGGTTATGTCAGCTCTGGTGGAAATTTCAAATTTTGTAACCAATTCTTATTTCCTCTTATAAGCTTCCCATTTATCCCAAATTCCTCCTGCTGTAAGATTCAACCTGTATTGTGACTTCTAACCAACCCCATGAGCACTCAAATAAAATCCATATGGTTTTCTTGAAGGGGGTCTTCCAAAAAAAGTGGTTCCACTTGTCCCAAAGCATTAATTGTAATTTTGTTTGATCTTCAACCAATGATTGACGTGTAGATGATCAGCCTGAGTTATATTTCCAGAAGGATGTTACTGAGATGTGGTGGACTTTTTACATTTGGGATAAAGCATTTTAAAATAAATGGATCTGAAGCAAAATATATTATTTGAGAAAAATAGATAAAGGTGAGAACAAACATTAACAAGGTTTGACTATGATATGAGTTAAAAATGATATTGAAAGTAATTTTGAGGAATGATTGCAAGAAGCATAAATTTCTGGTGGCTAAAAGGTTTGGAAACACATGTTATTGGGTTTTAAATGTAAATTCCTTTGTTTTTTGAAGGTTTAGCTCAAGGGACAATCAGATGAAAAAATCTTTTATTTGATTCAAAAACAAAAAACTTCTTTAAGGTTAATTTGGACCAAAATCCTTCATTATTTAAAGATGGGATTTGGTGGATTTCAGAAACCCTGGTGAAAATATTCAGAATGCAATTCTACTTTATTCAAATTGTAATTACAGAAATTTGGATAATAGGCTGTGAAAAGGAAGGTTTTATGAATAATTTAATTCTAAAACCAAATTTTCATGTTTATCCATAAGAAAGAAATATCAAAAATATAAATATGATTTTTTTTGCTTTTTTATTTCATGATTGTTTCAGCCTGTGACTCCAAACAGAGCACCAGAATTACATGCAAAATACAATAAGTAATACCATAAGTGATGGTATGAAGAGTATTGGACAAATATAGCTAATACAGACAAAAAGGAAAGGGGAAAACTCGTAAAATATAAATGTACTAACCTTACCCAAATATAATGAGAATGGAAGAAGATATTCCCTGTCAAAGATAAGACCAAATAAGCAAAAACCCTTATTTTCACCTCTCATCTAGCTTCTTCATACTTAATGAAAACCCCACAGAAATGGTATTTTTCTTTAATCTCTCAGGGAGAGATATCAAATGGTATGATCCATTCCTCTGTAGCACTCCTACATCAGGAGATACCATTATACCACCTTTTTCACCAAGAACCCCCCAAACGTCTAGTAGGCCTTTTATAAAACTGAACAAAAGTAAAACCAAATAGAAGATCTGAGCGAGAGCTTCAATTTGAGATACCTTAGACCCCTGTATCTCAAAAAATGGCAGAGGGCTATTGTTTCAAAGGCTTACTACTCAAAATACAGGATTTCTAAAAATAGCAATATAAAGAACCCCTGGTATCTTTGGCATATATCCATACATACTTACTGTGTTTTATACCAAATTTTAGCGCTTATCAAGCCTTAAAATTATGTATCATTTTAATAAGGATATTTTATAAATTAGAAAAGATATCTGGCTTGGAAGCTTTTGAAGCCACATACTGATGTAAAAAATTACCTCAAAAAACTTAAAGCACTTATAAATTTTGCTATTTTTGAAAAGGGTAAGAATGAAGAATATCAAATTTAAGAGAGCATTCTGTGCTCTTGGATTCCTTATATATAGAGAACTGACCATGATATATGGATTGGAAGGTTTTTGGCCAATACTGGTCTGTACCAAAACTGTACCAACCAGTACTGGATTAATACTTAAGATAATAGTAATATAAAGCTTAAAACCAGCTATTATGGCTAATATCAGCCATTTAAACAGCAGGGAGACATTATAACAGAGCCAATGTGGCCTTTGAAAAAGTTTTTCACTATGTATTGATACAGAATGATCATTTGTGGTCCCAAAACCACAGTTCTGACTCTACTGACGTCAGAATTGGTGATATAGACCCACAATTCAGCCTCCAGAGTGAAACTCTTCACTCTGCAGACGTGTTAAGAGTTTACCCTCCCTTGAAAGTCCCTAAAAGAGATGAAAGCAGGTCTTACTTCACTGTGAAAGACCAATCTTATTATTATTTTATTAAGTATTCTTAAATGAAAAAACTGTTATTAGCCAGTAGTTTCCTTAGAAGAATTCGGTATATAATTAAGGTATGACTATTGTAATAGTTCTTTAAAGTCAAAATATTGAATTACTTCAACCAAGGTACATAATAGACTCATCACCACTGTTACCATGTAGCAGTAGGACCTTTTTATTTTAAATTTAATTAAGTTTTATGTGCTACAGTCATAGTACAAGCTTGTCTTTACCTTTTTTCAGCTGCTGCATTGACTGACCCTGACAGATTGTTTGATTTTTCATGGGGAAGAATTCCTTTTGATCTTATTAACTTTCTTGAAATGAATAATATTTGATTTTCTCATGAAGTCTTAATTTTTTGAATAATACTACATCTTCTTGAATTTTTATTTCATTCAATTTATGATGTTTTTTATATTAAAAAACACTAGTCTAATCAGGCTCAAATATCTATAAAGTGTTTCTTTATATTATAAAAATTTTGAACAAAGTTGATAAATTAATTGGAGTCTTAAATGAAGTACTTTGGCTTATCTAATAGATCCTATTGACGGATGTTGAAGTCTTTCTATTTTTATTCCCAAGATCTTTGAGAGAGATTGATGCACAAATTTTTAGAAAAAAATGAAGCTTCAACTAGAATTATCCATCATTTTCATTTCCTTTTATTTGATATTTTCAATTTGTATTTTCTATTGTAAGTAGGATAATATACTTTATAATCTTACAAAGTCCTACTTTGCATTTTTTACGTAAAATAACAAACCCTAGTTTAATTTTTTGGAAATTTTCAGTTCAAGTCCCTTGAAGCTAAGCTAAATCATTTAATCCATTTCTTCAATAGTAATCTTTCCCTTGATTTTATTAAAAATTAATCAATGTTTCATGATATTAAATCATTTATCAATAAGAAACAAGGCCCTCTCAATTATTTAATCTTTTAAGTTGAGGATTTTTTGTTTTCTCTGATTCTAAAGTTTTTTCTTCCTTATTTTAATTTAATTCCCCAACATTCATGGAATATTTCTTTTCAAGATGTTCCAAATAAGCCCATATTTTAATTATCTTGTTTATTTTCTATGAAAAAGTTAAATTTTTTAAATTTGAAGAAAACTAATTGTTTTTTGTATTTCTAAATTAGTAAATTGGTTCAGTCTTGGTCAATTTCTGCTGAGATTTCTTTTTAATGAATTTATCCAAGATAATTAATGCTTGAGGAACTTGAAGCTTTTTTTCATCATTCAAATCTTAACACACCAAATATTCTTAATAAGGTTATATTTGAGTTCATATCTATTCATGTCTTGTATATTATTTTTCTCTTCTTAGTTTGTTATCTAAATATATGATTAATAATCTGTAATTTGATTGTTTTAAATCTAAGCTGTAGAATAATATTCAATGAGTGTGTTCTGAACATGGGATAAAGTAAAGTATTAATTATAAAAAGAGTTCCAACCCATGTGTGATAGAAATGGAGATCTGCTGCTGTTCTTTGAGATATTACCACATATTCAAAAAACTCACAAACAATATCATAAAAGATATTCTAATAATAAGCATTGAGTTTCAATTCTTAAAAACCATTGAAATAAGCAGAAATCACATAAGACGGCATGTATTTTTGAGCATCCCGGATTACAGTGAATCAAAATGTTGAGTAGATTAAACAATTGTATTTACCATTGAAAAAGATTTATATTACTCTTATATTTCACATCTCTAAACACAACACTTACTGAGATACCTGGATATATGCACTCTTATTATTAGTGCATATATTGATGGTTTTCAGCTCATATCCTTTGAAATACTACTAATAAGGAAATTAAAAAAAATTGATTTACCACAAAAGAACTTTTAAAAATACATCTATAAACTTCAATTTTCAATTTATAAAAACTTTTATGAGTAATAAAGAGAACCTCACCAAAATAGCAATACCAGTTGACCACTTAAATCTAAAAGTGGTCCAAGCTTCAAATAAATTGTATAGTAAGATCTTAATAGTACTTTCATTAAGAATGAAATAAATTTTCATCATTATATTAAGGGTATAGCCCCATGAAATCATTGACCAAAGTCTAAAATAGTAAATTTTGACAAAAGAGATGAAATAGAAGAAAAATCATCAGAAATGAAATTTTAATTATTTAATGAAATAATCTTGGAATATTAGTAAGGAAACTCCCATATATTGGAAATCACTCTTAATTTCAGTTATAGGAGAAATTTAGAAGTTATTAATGAGCAAAGTTAAGGATTAGAATGGTCATATTTGATCTTTAACTGTAATCTTATTATAAGGTTAATAGTTGAATGGGAGATAAAACTGGTGGGTATTAATATTTTATGTTTGATACTACCTTACTTCATGGAATTGAATAATTTTTCAAGCTTATTTTCTCATAAAATTAGATGTATAGTGATAACTCTAAAATATGGCATAATAATGAGATAAAAAGGTTTGATAATATTTTAATTATCACTAAACCTTAGGATATTGATCGATTCCAGTGTATAGCATTGGAGAATGTATTTTATAGTGTATCAGGTAGCTAGGAATGACAAATTTCATTATATAAATACCCCTTCTTCCTCTGTTTCTTCCTCAGATGCATCAAATTCAATAGAATATTAAATATAACAGGCAATTCACGTTATTCTTTCAAATATAGCTTTTATATTGTAAATTACCAAAGTAAGAGCTTTATATTATTATGTAAAAATTTCATTATTATCCATTAAAATCTCTAAATCCATGTAAAAATAGTCAGAATTGTATTTCTCTCTAATTTTCATTGTACCTACATTATATATAGGTTTTAATTAGTTATTTAAGTTTCAACTAACTCAGAGTTATCATATCAAGTGCTAAAAGTAATTGTGTTTTCTCCTATTAGAATATTTCTCTCTTAATTTCTTTATAAAACTATTTCTATCAATATACATAGTATTTATATTGAATTATAGCTTTCATATTGGAACTATTTCAGTTATGAATTGTCATTTAGGAAAAAATAACAGTTTTCTTTGCAGTAATTTTTTATTAACAAGAATAAATTAACATAATAGATTAATTATTCATCTATTATATTTATTCTCAAGAAATAATATGATATATTTTATACCATAATTATAGGAATATTTTATTATTATAGTTATTTTGAGTCTTATTATTCATTATCATTCAGGATATTCATAGTAGAATAAGTTAAATATTGGAAATTGTTACTTATTTTTTCATAGTTGAATCTTAAATTTGGGGTCCTGGCTGAGATTTTCCTTGAAGACCTTTTATAAAAGAATAAAATTGGGTTCATCCAGTAGAAAATTATATTTATAGCAATAATCTATATAATAAGTCTATATTAATTGTATGTAATAACTATTGAGGCATTTGGAAAGTGAGTTATTAACATGTGGGTTTTCACATCCTTAGACTTGCAAGACCTTTGTTTGAGTGACTCTAATGATTAAATAAGATATATATGAGCTAAAAATATAAATTTATATTATAATTTTGATCAAAAAAGAATCATATCCTTTGTTTTAAAAATTTAAGAAAGATAAAACAAATAATTTCATTTATCTTTTCTCAATTGTTTTCTATCATAAAAAAAGATAAAGGCAATTTTTTTATAGGAACTGCCATGAATTTCAAAGAAATACACTTTTTACCAAAAGAATAACATTTATTTGTCTATTTTTTAGTGTTTGAACACAATAAAACAGAGGACAGTAAATTTACTATTGAAATATTGGTAAAAACCACTTGTTAAATCTCTTCAAAACTAATTTCAGTTAAGAAGACAAAAGCCAAGAGATTGGGTTTTGCAGGACCCATCATTCATAACTATGCAGGTGAGAACATTCCCTCTTTTTTAATTATACTTTATTATTTTTTATCTCTCCATATTACTACTAGAAGAGGTTCCTAATACTCCATCCAATCAGATTGAGGTAGACTCACAAGTGGAAATGACTTCAAAAAAGGGAAACAAAAGAGAAAAGTCCCCAGTGGAACAGAATACACACAAGTGCCACATCCCAAAGGCAATTCATTTAAGTGCCTATTATTTCTGAACAAGAATTGAAACTAAGTATTAAGCCTTAAATCAGCAATGAATCAAATTCATAAGTCTTAAATAGACATATACTTGATCCTGTAAAAAAAGTACTACACATTTTACAAAAAAAAAAATATTGGGAATTGTTACCCCAAATCCTGGGAGAAAATAGTGAAATTATCCAATGTATCAAGTCCACTATTATCTAAACCTCAAATTGAAAAAATAAAGGAATACCACAGCAAAAAAAGAGGGGAAACCAAGGTAAAAGCCCCGGTAGCTTCTACCAGAAAGCCTCAATTCAGCCAAACTCCCCAAGAAGGGAAGAGAAACAAGAAAAGTAATTGGAAGAAACCATCCTTCCCAAACTACAGAATCCCAATAATCCCAAAAGATGCCATGGAACCATTTTGTAACATGGCCAGAACCTTGATTAAATTTGAAGACAAAGAGGAAAAAAGAATGAGACAACCACCTTTCCCAAAGAAATAACCTTATCTCCAGATGTTTTAAATACTGTAACAGAAATTAAAAAAAGCATCTTACCTCTAAATGAAATTAAATATATCTTATTATCATTGAAAGATATCAATAACATTATTTTATCAGTATCTCAGATTTTTGTGAAAAATAAGAAAAGAAATAGACAATATCAAATTTATGGTTGAAATTAATAAAACAAAAACTTCAATTGATAATACACAAAATTGATACAAGAACAATAAGAGACTTATAAGCATATAGAAGAAATTAAAGACAAAGCTTTAACGATTAATTATGATCAGCCTATTGGTCATTTGATGGAAAAATAAACAAACTATCAAGATATGTTGAATAGTTTGAAGAAACAATTACATCACACCAAAAATTGCTTTTGAACCATGTAGAAAAATTTGATTAAGCAAGAATGAATCTTAAAAATGAAATTCAAAATGAGATAAGACTAATTACTGAGAAAATGGATAATATAAATGAGGCTGTATTAAATATACCAAAGTTATCACCCCCATTTTCTCACATAAGAAGTCCTTTCAAGCCAAAAATTCAAACAAAAAATCCTTTTATTGAAAGGTTAAGCCAAAAGGACAATAAACAGCTTCTAATGAAAGAAGAAACTCAACTCAAAAAATGGACAAAATTAACAGGAGAAGGTGTATATGATCATATTTCATTCATTAAAATAATGGATATGCTGCAAGAAGATTTTTCAATACTAGATGAACTAATGACTGCAATATTAAACTCATTATTTGAGAAATATGAAAATAAATGGTACTTTGGCATCAGACAAAAAAAAGGCAAGAGCACCTGGCCTTGGTGAAAAAAGAGATTCTTACCAAGTGCAAAAATGATGCCTGGACGTGTAAAATGAAGAATGCATTTGAGAATTAATTTGTTAACCCCAATAAGAACAAACCTTTGACTTGGTTCCTAAGATACATTGAAAGGTTAAATTGCCTATATCAAGAAATTTCATAAAAAACTTTACATCTCTGAAAACACTCAAAAAAAGGTGGAGGAGAACTGGAACATTCCCTAAGAAGTAAGTATATAGAACCATGCTCCACAGAATAATACATCAATGGGCTAGGGGATATTTTGAAAATAAGAAACCTGGAAAGGACATTGAAGAAATTGGACATAAGGATTCCAAATAACCCATTCATTAAAAAAGATAAAAAAGAAGAACCTCCCAAACAATATAATGTCAATGAACAAAGAAAAGTACATTAATGTGGTGGTATTGGGCCTTTAGCCAAAAATAATGAAATTGTGGAAACAGAAGACCACAATCAGAAAGAGGAAGGGTGCAAATCTGAAAATGAACTGTGGAATCAGAAACTTCCAAAGGTGAAGAAATCAAAACAATAAATCCTCAAATTAATAATATTGATTTGAGATCTGAAGTATTGGATGTCAACTCCATTTTACCACAAATTGGGAGATCTAATACATGCCTTACAAACATACAAGATGTCAAACTGCATATAGTCAAACTTGCAAAAGGGATGGGTTATACAACTGGAAAATCTAGTAGCAAAATTTCTATTTTAAAAAGTAAAGAGGAAAGGATAAATATGGATGCAGGTTTATACTGCACTTTAGCTGGAAGAGACTATCTAAAAGCATGTATACCAGATTAAGAATACAAACTTATACCTATACAAGGGGTTAAATTTGGTAGTGCAAGTGAAAGCATGAAACCCCTTGGAATTATTGATCCAACATTAATTTTCCCACATTCATCCCATTTTATAAGAGTAAAATTAGATTTTTTAGTAAAGAAAAGCTGTAATTGTAATAATCTCATACTTGAAAATTTCTACTTATCAATTCATGGAATAGATATCTGAATCCAAAAATATAGGTATTCTACCATAGGAGACAATTGAAGACAGAAATTTGGCTTTTTAAATAATAAGAAACAAATCACTGTCATAAAAAATGAAGAAATGATCCCAAAAAACGCTTCTTCATGAGTGAACAGATGAAAGAGAAAGAATTAAATAAGTAATTAATAGAAAAAATGACATAAAAATTGATTTATCTCCTGTATAAATACAAAATTTTCTTTGCAACTGATAAGGAACCATTGGGTTCTGTAGCTGGAAATGAAGAATAAATTATACTAAACGTAGAAAAATCTTACCCACCCTCATTGAGAAGACCAGCTTATCTAGCCAGACTAAGAGCTGGAGAAGCCTTAGAGGTCCACATTAAATAGCTAACAGACCTGGGATCTTTAAGGAAAGTAGGAAATAATGGACATGTATAAGTAACAACACCTGTTATTATAACTTGAAATAATGGTAACTCAAGGATGGTAGGGTATTGTAGAGCTTCAAGTACCTAAACAATCCCTGGAAGATATCCAATACCTAGGATCCATCAGACATTAACACAATATTAACAAGATAAATTTATCACAGCCATGGATGCCCTTAAAGGCTTTTACCAAAAGGGTGTAACAGAAAATTCCAAACAAATACTGAGGATAATAGTCCACTGAAGTATATATGAATACTTGATAATTCCATATGGTATGAAAAAGGCCCCCTTCTCATTATCAAAGAACTATTGATACCATATTCCCTGAAGACCTGTCAGAGAAATTTCTAATCATATATATTGATTATATAATATTTTGCTCAGGAACTTTGGAAAATAACATGAAAAGACTAGAAAAAGTCTTATCATAAATTTTGAAGTCAATATGAAGATTTCCTTGGAAAAATTCCACTTTTACTATTGTGAACCAAGATAACTTGGAAGCTTAGTATCTGGAATAAGCTTTGGAATTTGCAAAAAAATTAGAAGAAGTACTAATTAAGCCAATGCAACAAATTAAAAAAGAAATGCAATAATTTTTAATATTTTTGGGATACTACAGACAGCATATAAAGGACTTTTGAAGCTTGGAAAATCCCTTTATAAGATTTGTGAAAAGCAAAAAGTATATGAGAAATCTAAATGAATTGTTAAATCATATTAGGAACTGAAAAAATCCCCTGAAAACACCCCTTTTTTACTAATTCCATATTTTAAATTACCTTTCAAAGTGTATGTTGTTTTTTTGGAGAAGCATTGGATGCCGCACTACACCAGACACAAATAATCAATGAAAAACCTTTATAAGGACCAATTTTCTTAATCCCTAAGCAAATTGAACCAAATAAATCCATATATGGTGAAATTCAAATGGAATTCCTTTTCTTAGTATGGGATGTAGAGAATCCTCACTATTATCTGGATTAGATATTCTTTGATGTTATTACAGAATTTAATTCTTTAAAAGCCTTAATAAACAGGAAGAAAAATAATAGACATATGCTGAGAGGGAAAATGGCTATCCAAGAGTAAAGAGTAAGTATTAATATAGTCCATGGATCTGGAAATATTAAGAAAAATGAAGATGGCCTCAGTAGATGGGCCCTAGAAAGTAAACCTAAACCCTGTTCATGGGTACCACAGGTGCCAGAAAGACATATGGAAGGAATATGTTTCGCAGACACTTGTACAAGATTCTTGAGCTACGTCAGAGAGAGCTATTGAGTAAAAAGCAACTTCCACATTTTATGCAAAATCTTAATTAAAGACTTTCAAGATCCATCATTATCCTCTAAATTAGATGAAGTATGTAAAAAAGTGTATGATGAAAGCAGATTTTATCTACTGGATGAAATTCTTTATCATCGAACTTAGAATACATGTGTTATGATATTGACTGACAGAGCTTTAATAAACACTATCCTACATAAATGCCATAATAGTTTTGTTTCTCAAAAGGTCTCAGAAGACAGGACATTAGAAAGAATAAAGTCTTGTTCTTGGTGGCCAAATTGGACAAAATATGTTTTGGTATCCTTCCAGACTTGTGACAGAGGTCAAAAAGCAAACAGAGCTACAGGCAAAGAATTTAGAATGATTATTTGGCTCCAAGAATCAAAAAACCCATGGAAAAGAGCCAATATGAATTGGGTGATATCCGTATGCCCAGGAGGAGACAATAGTTAGAATTCTTTCCTAGTGTTTTTAGACAGATATAGAAAAACTCTTATTTTCTTACCCTTTCAAAGGGATGGCACATATATGGATACAGCCATAATGATATGGAACAAAGTAATTAGCCATACAGTATTATTGAAAAATATTATAAGTGATAGAGACCCTAAATTAACTTCAGCCTTATGGAAAAATATTCACAACCTGTTTGGGAAAAAATTATCAATCTAATCAGCCATCATCCTCAAACTGATATCCTAGAAGAAATACTGATCCAAAAATCATGATATATGATCAGGAAAGTTTGCTCTTATGGACTATAATTCAAAGACTCTGATGGTTTTACCCATGATTGGTGTACCTTAATATCAGCTCTTGTACTGGAATATAGGACATCAACTGGAAAACACCAGAAATGTTTGAAAAAGGTTGGAATCCAAAGTTACCATATGAAACTCTGAAGACAGACTTATTTTATATTTACCCATCAGGAAAAAGCTTTGAAACAACTCTTTGTAAAGTAAGACATCATAAAAATTAATTTATGCAAGATTATTTTGAATATTCAAAAGAAGGGTGGGAGAAAAGTAATACACCATCAGATTTTAAAATAGGAGACCTGGTTCAAGTATCAAAATTAAGCCTTAATAAAATTGGAAGGCAAAATAAATTGAAAGATTGATTTGCAGGAACTTTTATGGTAGCCCTAAATGGCTCCAATTCTGTGCAACTATAGTTAACAGGTGATCTAATGAATAAAACACCCAACATTCCCTGTAAGCTTAATAAAACCTTACAGGACAAGTGATAAGGGATTATTTCCCCTAATAAATATACCACCCCTTGAGATTCCCCCTATGGAAAGAGGATAAGAGAAGAATATTTTGAAATTCCTTAAGGAAAGGAGTGCAAGAAACAAAAAAAGAAATAGAATACCTTGTAAGGTATAGAAACCCAATTCAAGAAGATGACTGGCTAGTTGAGAAGTATAAAACTCATGCTGAAAAATTGTTAAAAAGGTTAAGAATACCAAAATAATAATTTTTTTTAGGAATTATTGAGCTTCAAGACTAAGAAAGCTTATTGAAGAGGTAGGGCAGTGGGTGATAGCCTAAATAGCTATATCAGATTGTGGTACAGTATTTTTTGGCTGTAGGGACTGTTAGCCATTGAGAGATGAAAACATATCTAAAATGATTACAAAAAAATATAAAATTTATTTTAATAATAAGAATTGAGTTTCAATTCTCAAAAACAACTTAAATAAGCAGAAATGCCACAAAAAGGCATAAATTAACAATTGTCTCATAAGCCTATCAATAAGAGCTAAAAATAAGCTTCACCATCCAATTATTCATTCAAAATACATATATAACTATTTTATGTCATATCTGAAAACACAATAATTGCTGAGATACCTGGATATATGGACTTTTATGATCAGTGCATATATTCATGGCTTTTAGATCATATATTTTGAAATACTAATTATAAAGACATCATCCAGAATAAAATTTCCCACCAAATAACTGTGAAATGAATCTATAAGCTTGATTTTGCAAGGTATAAACAAAGCTATAAATAATAAAGAAAAATTGACCAAAATAGCAATACCAGTTGACCACTCCAAATAAAAAGTAGTCCAAACTTATAATAAAGTGAAGATTAAGACTCTACTATCTCATAATTGAATAAAGAAATAATTCTTATAATGATATTTAAGATATAACCCTATGAAATCATGGTTCAACATACAAAACAGTGGATTTTGACAGAAAGGATGGATTACAAGAAAAACCATCCAAGATAGAGTTTTGATTATGTAAAAAATCCTCTTTTAACACTAGTTTAGAAATTACGATATATTAGAATTCACTCTCTTGTTTCTTTATTGAGAAGTTAAAAGCTATTGATTATTAAAACTAAGGCTTAAAATGATCATATTTTATTTTTAAATGTAATTGTATTTTGATTTTAACAGTTTGATAAGAGATAAAACTGGTGGATCTTGGTATTTTATTATCAAAACTACCTTAATAAGTGGGATTAAAGCATTTTCCAAGCTTATTATGTTTAAAAATTGTATATATAGTGATAGCTCTAAAATATGGCTTAATAATGAGACAAAAAGTTTTAATAATGTTTTAATCATCACTAAAACTTAAAGCATTGATCAATTTCAGTGGATAAAATTGGTACATGTATTTTATATTGTATTGGGTATCCAGGAGTAAGAATATTCACTATATAAAGACACCTGGTTTTTCTGTTTCTCCCTCAGATGTAGCAAAATCAATAAAATATTGAATATAACAGGTAATGCACTTTATTATTTTAAATATAGCTTTTATATTGTAAGATACCAAAGTCTTAGCTTACCTTATTACATAAATATTTTATTATTATTTGTTAAATTAATCTAAGATCTCTAAATCCACATAATAATAGTCAAAATTGTATTTATCTCCATTTTTTATTGTGACCACATTCTAAATTTGTAACAATGTATTTAGGCATAATATAACTAAAAAGTATTATATTAAGTGCTAAAAGTAAGTTAAATTTATATTATTATTATATTTCTCTTTTAATTTCTTGATAAAAGTTAATTTTATCAATAGAAGTAGTATTTGTTTTTGATTATAACATTTGTGAGCCTTAGAAGTATTTTTATATACCCAAAAGACCAAAAATTACAAATTAATGTGATAATTATTATTAAATAAATTCATTTATATTATAAAAACAAAAATTAGAATAGAAATATAAAGTCTATATATATTCGAATTTGAAAATTTTATTATAATATAAAACTAAAATGACATTAAATTTCAAAATTTTGAAAACACACTTTTACTTAAAAAAATAAGTGAAATTAAATTCTCAACAAAAATATTAAAATTTAAATATTTTTTGGAAAAAAGTTAAATAAAAATTATTATGACTTTTTATCCAATAAAAGAACCAATTAAAATTCTTTCACCATGAAATTCCTCATAAAGAAGTTGGGGTCACCTCTGGGTGAAATTTCTGTAACTCAACTATAAATACACTTGAATTAAGCTTCTAGTATTCTCTGTACAAAAATTAAAGATGCTAAAAACCTCAAGTTCAATTGAACCACATTTGGTGTTAACCATCAAATTTCGTGTTAAAATTGGTGTGTGGTGTGTAGTTTGGAAGCTATGAGTAATTGAAGTATTTTCAATTTAAATGTTGAAATGTGTGCATTTATTACATAAGTGAGCTTTGATTTACAAATTATTTATCAATTATTACAGCTGTGTAGTGCAAAAACGCAATTGAATTACATATGTAAATTACAAGTATTACACTTTCTGAGTAATTAAAGAAAAATAAATTTAAAAGCTTAATTCTGGGGGGGGTAAAGGAATCTTGGATCCAAGGGTTCTAGGCTCCATCAAATTCCTTTCTGACAGGCATGAGATGTCAAAAACCATGCAAATGTTCATCAGTTTTGGTCTGGAATTGAGTCACAGGGTCTGTGACTCAATTGATGATGAGGTTTTGATACCAAAAAGAGCAGTTTTAACTGTTTCCAAGGGGGTAAAGCTACCCTTAAGCTGAAAAAATCTCAATATAAACAGTCTTCACATGTTTTGAGGTCTCTCACACACATTCTGACTTGTTTTTAAGGCTTTAAACCAGGTATTACTATAGCAATGGCCGATTTAAGGGTCTGAAATGTCTAAAACCAGCCCTTTTTTAGTCTAAACCAGAGCTCAATGATTCCATAATTGGCTTTCCTGTTGTCAGAGATATTCCCACGACTGGAAAAAGTAAATTTTGGCTTTGGAGTAAGAAAATTTGTGGCTATGAAAGAATGTCTTCTTTGCCCCACTTTTCTCTTCATGTTGGAATCTTTTCCTTTTATAATTAGTTTAAACACTGTTGAACCAGTGAATAGAAAATTCCAACAACCACTTTTATATCTTTTTATAAATTTTAAAGACATGAGGAATCACTATAATTACTCTTTGTAACTCTTATAATCATTTTTACCCTTGAACCACCCCAAAAGTGAATTAAAGCAGCTTTCATCACTGTTAACTTTGTCACTTTGTTTCCAAATTCCCTCTGGTCACTTTTGGTCTTGTTTTCTCTTTAATATTTGTTTTGAAGACTTTCCTTTTATATTAACTTCCTGAAGTTCTTTTCCTAATTAGTTACAATTGAAATGGCTCTTGAAGAAATTTCTTCTGTAGCCTTAAATATCTCTTGTAAAGTATTTTTGGATAACATTTTATTGTTGGTAAAACACTAAATCTTCAAAATATTATTTTCTATACTTACAAATTTAAAAACAATAAAATAGGTGTGTTTTGTCTTAAAACTCTTGAAATTTACTATTTTTAATTAAGTTTTTACGTTATACAACTTTTGAGGACAGGAAAAGTACTTGATTTTTAATCAAAGTTCCATATCCACAACTTAAAGATATAATATTGGTAATATCTTGGTTCTAAGTTCTTATTTATTAATAAATGAAATATTTTGACACATTTATTATTTGTTGGTAACAATAATTCATTTCCCTAATAGATTAAGTATGAATTTCTCAATATATTAAGTTTATCATATTATATATTTTGTATAACTAATATAATATATTTTACACCATAATTGTAATATTATTTTACTATTATGTTTATTTTAAATCTTATTATTCATTATTATCAAGGACATTAAGCATACAATAAGTAAAATATTGGTAATTTTTACTTATTTTTTCATAGTAAAACCTTACATCATCTTTCCAATTAATTACGTAGAGATCTCAAACTGCTCAATTTTTTTTGCTACAGGTATAAAACTCTAATCATATTTCATTATTCACATTTTTTCTTCTTCTAATTATTGAAGCTATTCTATACCCTCTAAAAAATTCTTGGATTATTGAATCTCTTCCTCAAATGTTCTAGTTATGTATTTTCCTGGAATTTTATCCTTACTACTATTTCTATTTCAACACTCAGGGCATTATTAATTGGAGATTTATGAGGAAGCTTACTTGTAGTAATTGCTCTTTTATTTTCTGTTTCTTAAATCTAGTGATCTTATTTAGAATATTTAATAATGGTATTTACATTAATCCTTAAAACAAGGGTATAACATCTTCCTTTATTGGAGAATTACTCTTTATAAGAATAAATATTGATATAAGTCACTATAATTTCAATTAAAAAATTTGTTGATAAATTTTCAAATTGTATTTTAGTCAAGGTTTTTCAAATAAACAGCTCTTTTGAAGTTAAATTAATAACCAATCTCTTTTTAGTTTTTAGATAATTACTTTTATAGATTGGTAGAAAGCTGAATACTATCTTTTTAACCTCGTTTCAATTTACTACCAAGGAGATTTAGTCTTTCTGAAATGGGATCTATTGTAAAAATAATTTTCAATGCATATATTATATTTGGAAGTTTTGGGTCATCTCTGATACTCATAATCAGTCCTATCATCACTCTTCTGAACATTATTTGGGATCTTAAATTAAACTCAGGATAATCTACTTTTGTCTCAATATTGCTTTCAAAAAGTAGAATTTTATTTAAATTAATTTTACAATGAGAACTTACAAGACATTTATTTACTTAATCAATTTAAAGAGGACTATCTTAATTCTGATGAAATCCATTTTTATTCATTCAGATCATAAATATAATCAATCCAAAATTGAGTAAATGGTAATTATTCAATTTCAAGTTGCAATTAGTAAAAGTGTCCTTGAAATTCAAATCAAATTTACCCATAAATACAACAATTATCATGTATAAATTCATGATTTGGAGATTAAGAGTAATTCTTGATAGACCACATTTTGAAGCAATTGAATATCCAATAGGATTGATAAAAAATAGATATATAATATCAATTAATAATGAGAAGTAGGTAATAGGATATTAGCTAAAGAGATTATAAACTAAAAGCTGATTTGAACCCATTTTTTTCCCAATAATATTCCTAAAATATGGGTAAATACTTTGAGAAAAAAATATTAGGATATTTCATTTTCCTTTATTATAATTGGAAATTGTGCTTTCTTATTTGACTTTCAATATGAGCTCTTATATACACTTTAAAATAGTAAAAATTCTTGGGGACTAAAGAAAATTGCAAAATATCTCAACGTAAATAAAAAAAAGGGTGAAATTTGAAGCATAGAATTCTTTGTCTTCAAAAGTGGTGGAGCAAATACAAAAGAAATTATTTTGAAACTTCAAGATACTCAATAATTACTAGAAAAGGTACTCATTATGGATGATATATAGACTTTTACTAAGAGGCTGTGTCTTTTTTCCGTTTGATCAAATTAATGAAAAATTTATCTTAAAATGAGCAGAACTTTTCTGAAGGTGATTTTTTTGATAGTACTAGAAAAGAAGAGGTACATCATACCAGAATAAGCTTAAAGTAGAAAACATTTGGATCATTTTTTAACAGAGGGAAATTTATTAAATGATAGCTTAAAAATACACAAGAAGACTCCAGTATCTATTTAGCTTTAATATGACCTCTTTTGATAACAGAAATCAAACTTTACAGATTCCAATATAATCTTCGTTTTTTACTTACTGCTTTTATGATAAATGATTAAATTGATTTTTTTTTCAATTGGGGCTTTGATTTTGGGATAATTTTGGCATTTGAAGCATAGTCCAAGTAAAAGAATTAATAATCGACTTGTTTAAAATATACAAAGAAGCATCAGATAATTTTTTTGAGTACCATTTAAATTATTATTGAGATAATAAGCATTCATCAATTTATAAAGAAATAAATAGATCTTCTCAAACCTTTTAAATTCAAAGTCATACATCTTAAATTCTTTTTGACCCAAATACCAAATTTAATTTCTTGTTTTTTTGGAAATCCCATACTAAAATAGATTTTGGATTTTGAGTATTGTAAACCCATTTTTTCGGTTCCCAAATCCCACATCTTACCTTTATTGTCCAATTGCAATTGAGAAATTATTCTTTCAAATTGTCTTAATCCCATATAGAATCTTTCAGTAAATAAGAAACATCACTAAAAATAGCTACATAATTCCCAAAAGTTCCATACATAAATATTTGATCGAGTAAATAAAAGCATTAAATCAATTGAAAGACTTGGAGAAAAATTTCAATCTTCAAATTGATAAATATATTATCCTTTTACTTTCAATATGTGAAAGATTTTATATATATTCACATGAGAATATAATCAAGCACAAATAATCTTTACTTTTAATGAATTCATAATCATATCCAAAGATAAAGTCGAAAGATTGTTCCAGTCAGCCTATGTTTCATTTCAATTATCATCTGTTATTATTTTATAAAATGGCCTTTTTTACAATGAATCCCACTTTAGACAACAAGATACATAAAATCAGTGAGCTAGTAATGTAGAAAGATACGGATCAAAGAATAATTTCTCTTCCTGAAGAAAAATTAAAATTGGTTTAAGGGTAATCCAAGAAGCTACTTATTTATATACTCATTGATCTATATCATGTTCTATTAAGCATAAGATTAAAGTTCCAGATTCAGATAAGTGAATTCACTCTACAAGGCATATTTAACAAGAGGGCTTTCTTGTTTGTTTTGGTTTTTTATGGAATATTAATGCAATTATCAAACTTTCCTATGAATTATAGTGAGGAGTACTTTGAATAAAAAAATAGGTTCCATCAAAGCTCTCATTCTTGTACTTTTCTTCTTATGTATGTCTAATATGTCTTTATAAACCTATATAGAGATACTCAATTTTTATTAATTTTCTTGTGATATAAATAAGAGGTTAATTGTTTCTGAATGTGGGATTCACTGAGTATTTTCATAATTCAAATTTATATTTCAAAAAAACCTGAAAATATTCATTCAAAAGCTTAATATTTAGTTTTGGATTCAGAATATACAAGCTCAGCCTATATTTTCCCTGCCTAAAAACGTAATATAGGTGCAACATGAGGATAAAATGTAATTGGGACCTTTATGAAAAGATTTGGAGTAAAAACTCAACATGAGATCTGTCTATTAAATGGGAGGTGGTCATAATTGAGAGATATTCAATATAAAATGAGAAAGCCATGGGTAGTACAATGCTTTGTTGATTTAGTAGCTAGCTGTGTGATCTTACACAATTATTTTTGGAAAATTGGAGATTACTGGCTTGAGCTTTTTGAATATGGCTACCCACCTGAATTCCAAAACATTAATGAAGCTTTTAACTTTAATGAAGCATTTTAGATGTGGGAGAGGGGAACTTTAAATTTGGAGTAATTTAATAATTAGTTATATTTCATGTAACAAATAATTGATTTACAATATTTTCAAATTTTCTTGATTTTCTTACTGAAATTTTTCAAAATAAATAAATAATATTTTATTAAATGAAAACAAATAAAATTACAAATCATTCTTGAGGAATCTGTAACAATTTGAATCTTTTTTCAATTCTACTTTGATAATATGCTATTTTTTGACTTCTTCAGGAGATAAGTATGACATTTTTTATCAAAACTAAGAGATTTTTGAGTTTTTGAAATCTGTAGCCAAGATTAGTAACTGAATGATTTTTTCAATTCCAGTTGAAAGCCTTTAATCTTAATTCAATTTTCTTGATCGTTTCCTGAAAATTTACAGAATTCTAGGCTGTGTTTAAAAATTGGAAATAGTCTTTATTACTGGAAAAAAAGGCTATTTCAAGTTGATGATAGAGGAGATATTATTAAAGTAAAATTTTATTTTCAAATGAATTGAAAATTCCATCACTCTAATCAATATTAATGTTATTGTAAAAACCACTCTTAGCTATAATGAAATTTGCGAAATATTTGAATTAATTTGTCTCATTATTGGACCATCCAGTTTGGCCAAATATTGGAAGATTTTCTTCATCCGTGACTTCTCCATCTTCAATAATGGCTTATTTATATAAGCGCATAATTTTAGATTCAAAAAATTCATCATATGGTTTATTTTGGTTCCACTCGTTGTTGTATTAATGAACTTTATTCATGAATAAACCTCTCTTATTCAAATAAGAGCCTGCTTACTTTTTCATATCAGATCATCTCTTAAATTCAAAGCCTCTCACAATTACTCGTAATAAATCATGATTAGGGATGATATTTTTTTATCTCCTCAGTTGACTTACTCAAAGATAATAGTGTTTTCAAGTTTTATGAATATTGGTGATTAATTATTGAAACAATTGGTTTGTAATATATAATTGGTAAGATTGAATTATTTGTTTTATCAAGGAGGATCTATTGAAAATCATGGCGAGTCTTGGGGGGATCTTAGTAATTTATCGATCTTCTTTTTTGGGTTGATTTGGGTCATTCCGAAATTCTAACAAATTGTCTTACTTAAGTTCAATTTTTAAGGCCTCAAGTTCCTGATTGCTTAATTATTCCTTTCTCTCTGGATATAGTTATTGGTTCTCCATCAAGGTTGTCAGCTGAAGTATCATTACTCAATTATCATTAGAAGCCTACACTAATCTTAATATTTTGATGGAGAAGATTTATGTGTAATTAATTATACCATCATCAGGATAGTTCATTTCATGACTTATTATCTTGGAAGGGGAATGGGCTGAATATGGTGTGGATGTTATTGGTTCTATATCAAGGCTCTCAGCTAAAGTGTTGTAAATGAAATATGATGAATCTGCACTAATATGGTTATTCTGATGATAAAATAAGATTGGTGTGAGTATACCCATACTATAATCAGAATAATTCATTACATCAATTGTGATTTTAGAAGAGGGATGGGTTGAAGATGGGTTGAATTCTGATATTATTTTAAAGCTCACTTTTTGTGGCAGAGGCTTGAGCAGTTTTAACAATATTTGATATAAATTACAACCCAATCAAGTCCTCCCCTAGAATTATTCATAAAAAAATATAAATTTTTGTTGTTAGTATATTTCCTCATAAAGATATAATAATAATTATAATCAATGGATTTAATAATAATAAATGATAATCTCAGATATTTCTTGTATAAACTTAAGGAATATTAGTATTTATTATTATATTATTAAAAGAATTATTTATTCAAATATTACAAATTATATTTTCTAGATAAAATAATAGTAATATAATATAGTTCTGTAAAAGGGAAATAAATATAATGAGAGGTTAAGATGGCTTCAATGTTACTAATAAAATGTATGGAATGAAGAAATAATGACATAATAAGAGTGATTACTATTGAAAGCATGATAAGAAAAACTTGAAATAATTTTGATATTATTCATTTGTTTTGATATTTGAAATGAACTGAAAAAATACTTTAAATTTATTACCAGGTTATTCAATTCAAAATGAATTAGAGCTTTATTATTTAAGATATTAAAAAAACCAAAATTACTATTAAATATAAATAAAAATAAAATTTCTAATTGAAATACGTTTGGAATCCATTTGTAATTTTTTTCAACGCAATTTTAGATGAAGGGGAGTTTGTGGTGTATTTAAATATGAATACGGTGAAATGGTAGTGGTGATGGTGTAACACAGGATGATAAATGGTCTAATAATCAAGAATTAAAAATAAGAAATAAAAAGTGGAAAGTGTACCTACTAAAGTAAAATAATTTGTATATATGATTTAAAATTTAAAATTATTTGTTTTGGTTTTAGTAGTTTATTTCTTTGATTTATTTATTGAAAGCTTTTTTATGAGGTTATTGATCCTAAAAAATTGCAAAAAAAAGCAGAAAATATATCTTTTTATTGAGAAAAAGATAAAAAAACACTTGAAAGTCAATGACATTTTAGGGTTGTGTTATGAATTTGAGGTAGTAAGGTGGTGTAAAATTGAGGAAAATAAAATAAGTTTTATTTTCAAAATTGATTTCTTGCTTAGCCTTATCAATTAAGATAGTTTTTCAAGAAAAATGATTTTTTTTTTTTTGCTTTTTATGAAAAAATGATTAAGTTCATTATTTGAAAAAGTCATTTTGGCTTTTTTTAATTTTCCCTTTTGAAAAGAAAATCAAATTCACAATAAAATAAATCTTTTCAAAATTATCACCAATTATTTCTCCATTTATTCCAATGAACAAAAGCAAGCAATTTAAATTTATCATCACAAAAAAACAATAAAACACATTAGTTACAAAAACCCTAAACTAACCTATCTTTAGAAAAACAAAATTGCTTCAAGCTTGGAAATTATGAGAGCCCAATTCAGATGTATAGTAGCTAGACCCATTTTCTTCTGTTTTTCCTTAAACTCCATTTTTTTCCACTTCTATTTATTAAAGGGAATTACAAAATACTTCTCTTTTTCATCAAATTATTTTTTTTGTAATTTATTTTCCTCAAGAACTTGATCTTCTATCTTTCTTTCATTCTCAAATCTCAGTTTTGTCCTGTTCAATAACTTTCTTGCTCCATTTTGCTAAATTTTGTGAATTATTCTCAATACCATATCAACTTTTCATTTTAAATCAATTCGTGAACTTTAACTTTGAGTAAAAGAACACATAAGCCTTTGAAGGCCACATATTCAAGTACAAAGTACTTATTATTATTTGGAGTTTCCAATATTTTTATGTATCAGGCTAAAAAGGAATTCATCAATTTTCTATGTCCCCCACTTCGTCATTGAGATTGAAGGGAGAAAAACGTTTCTGGTTTTCAAATGAATTAATATCAGATTTTTTAGCTGTAACAAAGGATAAATTACTTTCAAACTATTAAAAAAGCATATATTATCTTCCTCTAAATTAGACTACTTGACAATTTCTACTTAATTATGATGAGTTTTGTCAGAATTTTCAAGTATTAATCCACTCTAAAGCTTCAAAAAAGGAAGAAAGCTTTCCAAATTACCTCAAAATGGGAGATTAGTTTGAATAAACTGAGCTTTAAGAGTGGGTCCGCTTAATGTCCCTCTTTAGGAGCTGACGCAACTTCCTGTGTATAAAACCTGAGATTTGAGCTTTTTTTGGCTTATGAAAAGGTAATGCATCCACTTTACATAGCCTGGGCACATGCTTTCCAGCTTTTCTGACATCTTTTGTATTCCTTTTTTCTCATAATCCTCGGCTAACCCTTCTACAGAAATGTTTTCAGATGTGCATTGCTTGTTAGAAGCTTTTCATTGGTCCGTAATGCCTCCTTATGTATGATTTAAACAGTTCTGAGACTTCTTATTAACCTCCAGGGCCATCAGGTGAACCCATTTCTATTTATGGAAGGAGGCCATCCTACTGATTTTGACCCACTTACACCAAAACATGCATCAAAATTTGGTTGTATTTTCAATCAATTCATCATATATGAGTAATTTACTTGTGTTTGAAAACCAGGAGTATTTAAATTTTCTCCAATGGACTTATGAGAACTACTAAGCTTTTGGAATTTATGGCAAAGCATTTAGTTGTGATATATTTTCTCAAAACACAATGTGTCAGAAGGAAAATACTGATTCTGTTATAAATTGAAATTAAATAAATGATTGGTATAGTTAGATGGTCTTATGAATTTTTGGATGATTTAAATATTGGAAAATGAAATATATGATTAAATTTGGGAAATTTTCTGTTTGGAATTAGATTTGGCAGTTTGAAATCTAGAATCTCCAAAGAACATATTTTTTGGTTGTATACAAGGGGACCGAGCTCAAAATTAGGGGTGTTTCAATTAAAATACTTGTGTTTTTCAAATCTTGTATCTAATCCCAAATCCTGAATTATTTACCTATGTAATTCCAAAGGTTTGATATACCCCATTGTGAGTCTTTAGAAACACCCATATTCTGGTATTCTACCACATCAGTATAAGAGCTGGGCCAAGCTGTTATCAATGAAGTTATGATTTTATGTTAATCACAAACGCCTGTGCATTTATAAAATAATGTTTTTTTCCTATCATAATACACTTCTACTTTTCAACCAGGCTCTTTATATATTGAAAAATTTGTGATGTCACTTAATTCGTTGCAGATTTCAAATACCTCTTACCCCATAGCTTATGATATTCTTATCCTGCTACCTTTGTCTGGCCATTTTATCTAGTAGCTTTGTGAGACTTTTAGATATGGCTGCATATCCAAAAAGGTCACAAAACAACTTTACAATATTTATTCTAATAACATAAATTGAAATTGTGATCTTAAAATAACTAAAAATGTCATGAGAAGGCATAAGTTCTTGATAAAATATGAATCTAATAGATAAAAATTTGAAATAATGTGCACCATTAGATTCAACATGATGAAATACACATATATTATTTCTCTGTCTTATCTGAAAAGACAATACTTACTGAGAAATAAGTAAAAATGCCATAAAAAATCAAAAGTCCTTGATTATATCAGAAAAGAATGAATGATAATTTGAAATAAATTGCAAAAGTGGATTCTTCAGAAAATATTACACATATAAAATTTGTATTTCATATTGTAAATTCAATATTTAAGGAAATAACCTGAATATCTGCACTTTCATGATCAGTGCATATATTCATGGCTTTTAGCTCATAGCTCTTCAAATATATATGATGAATAGTTGTACAAGAAAGAGGGTTACCACTTAATCAATGTAATAATACATATTGAAACTTTATTCAACAAGCTATAGAAAAGGTTATAACTTGTAAGGGTTTATTGAACAAAATTGTTATAGCTGTTGACCACTTTGTTTTTTAAGTGGTCCAAGCTTAAAGCAAAGTGGATATTCAGGCTCTACTAGCTCATACATGAAGAATTAGGTAGCCTTTATCAGTATATTCAAGGTATAACCCCTTGAAATCATGGTTTCAAGTCTAAAATAGTAAATTTCAACAGAAAAGATGAGTTACAAGAAAAATAATCAAGAATAGATTCTTGATGATGTAATTAAATGATCTTGGAATCTTTATAATGAAATTTCAATCTATTAGAGTTCACTCTCTTAATGGCTTTGGATTGTATAGCTCAAAGGCTATCAATGGTCAAAGTTTAAGCTTAAAACTGGCCATTTATGATCACTCACTGTAATTGTATTTTAAGCTTGACAATAATATAAGTGATAAAAGCGGTGAATAATAGTTGATTATGATTAAAACTAATAAAATTCACAAACTTTAGTCTTCTTCCAAGCCTATTATGTCAGAAAAATTAGAGTTACAGTGATAACTTTAAATGATGGCATAATACTGAGATAAGATGACTCAATTATGATGTAATCATCACTAAACCTAGAAATACTGATTAATTTCAGTGAATACCATAAGTACATGTCTACTAGAGACCTTATAGACTCTAGGGGGGAGTATCTTACTATATATAGAGCTTGTTTTACCTCTATTTACCCTCAGATGCAACAAAAAAATTAACTAATTGAAATCAAAGGTAAAAAATTTATTATTTTTATATAAAACCATTATATATTCAAATAATCAAGTCACTCTTCATTTCAATTCTCAATATTGACATTATTAAACAAATTCTTAATTGGCTTTGTTAAATTTCACTTCAAAATCTTTAATTCCATGTAAAAACTAGAATATTTTTAATTTCTTCTATTTTGAATTGTAAATACAATTTGGATAAGCTGTATATACATTTTTAGGCTTAAATTAATTCAAAATTACTATATTAAGTGTCAAAATTAGGCTCTTTTCATCTTTTATAATAATTTTCTCTTTATTAATATTTTTAATAATTCTTTTATTAATATAAATAGTATTTATATTAATATATATCTTTAATATTGGCTATATTATTGTTATAAATTGTTTTTTATTATTGAATAACAATTTTCACACGTTTGTTCTTTTTTGTAAGAATAATAAAGTTCCATGAATATATTAATTATTATATATTAATATATTTATTTTTATTATATCAATTTTTTTAGGGTGTTGGTAAACCCATCTAAACTTTTAGTAAAAACACGTAATTGTATGGTAAACAAACATAAGGGGTGGTTTTTAAATGAAATAAGGCTATTTCCAATCAGATGAATCTGGACTCAGAAGTAGAATTGATCCCTCAACAGCCAAAAGCAAGGGCAAAATACCCAGTGAAACAGAATCCACACAAGGAAGTGCCATATCCCAAATGCAAGTCCCGCAAATGCTTATAATATCTGAACCAGAGTTGAAACTAAGTATTAGTAGCTCCAACAGGTACAAAGCACATTCAGAGGGCTCAGATAGACATATACATGAGCCATTACAAGCAGTAATGCATGGTTTACAAGGACAAGGATTGGGAAATGTTGCCAAAAATCCACCAAGGAGTGATGAACTCCTGGAACATCCTGAGAAATTTCCTCAAAGAGGAGGAAATAGTGAGAAACTCCAGTGGATGGAATCCACTATCATCCAAACCTCAAATCAAAAATAAATTAATACCATGCCAAAAAGAGGGAGGCAAGAATGGAAGAAGCCCCAGTAGCTTCTACCAGAAAGCCTCAAGTCAGACAACCTCCCCAAGAAGAGAAGAAGAACAAGAAAAAGAATTGGAGGAAACCATATCCCCCAACTTACAGTATTTCAAAAATCCAAAACACTTCCATGGACAATGTCTTCAAAATGGCCAAAGGCTTAATGAAATTCAAGGACAAAGAGGAACAAAGAATGAGACAACGACATTTCCCAAGGAAATGAATTTTTCTCCTCATTTTGTAAATACTTTAACAGAACTCAAAAATAGTATATTGCCTCTAAAAGACAATAAAAATAGTTTACTATCTTTGAGAAAAATAAATAGTAATTTATTATCTTTAAAACAAATCGTTCTACAAAATAAAAAAGAAATTGACAGCATTAAATTTAGGGTTGAAAATAATAAACCAAAATTATTAATTTACAAGAATCAGGAATTGATACAAGGACAATGGGAGTTGTATTAAGACATAAGAGATTTCAATAAAAAGACTTTGACTATTAATTATGAAATGAGTATTGACAATATGAAAGAAATATTAAACAAATTAAGCATTTCTTCTGAAAGAGTTGAATAAAAGACTTCATCACATCAAAAATTATTTCTAGACCATGCAGAAATGAGTGATCAAGCAAGAATAAATCTTAAAATGAAATTGAAAGTGAAATAAGACTTATTACTGGGAAAATGGATAAAATAAATGAGGCTAACTTAAATATGCCAAATTTATCAACCCAATTTTCTCACATAAGAATTCCTGTTAAACCAAAAAAGGAAATAACAAATCCATTCATAAAAGACTTGAGCCATCAATACAATAATCAAGTCTTAATGAAAGAAGCACCTCAATGAAAAGAATGGCCAACATTCATAGGAGAAGGTGAATATTACCATATGCCATTTATTAAAAAAATTGACATTTTACAAGAATATTATTCCATACCAGATGAATTAATCCCTGAAAGAGTAGATTAATTATATGAAAAATCTACAAAAAGATGGTATTATGGCATAAGACACACAAACAGCAAAAATACCTGGTCTTTGTGGAAAAATGATGCCTGGAGGTAAAAAATAGAAAATGCATTTAAAAATTACTTCTTTGACCCAGATAACGATAAACATTTGACTTGGTTCTTCAAACCAGTTGAAAGATTAAATGCATTGTACCCCGAAATGTCACAGAAAATGGTATATATGAAGATACTAAAGAAGAAGAAGGAGAGCTGAAACATGCCCTGAGAAGCAGGTGCATAGAGCCATGTTCCACAGAGGAGTGCATTTTTGTACTACAGGGAATAGTTACAAGAACCAAAATTGGAAGGACATGGAAAAAATTGGATATTAAAACTCCAAATAAACTATTCATTAAGAAATAAAAACAATAGAAATTTTCAAACCCAAAAAACACCCAAAACTAATAAGCAAAGAAAATGCCATAAATTTGGTGGTATTGGACACTTAGCCAATAATTGCCTAAAAAAGGCAAAAATCAACAAAATTGTGGAAACAGAAGACTAAAATGATAAAGAATATGAAGTTGATTCTGAAAAAGACACCATAGAGTCATAAACTTCTGAAAGTGATGAAATTAATATAATTAATTCACAAATTAATAATATTGACTTACTATATGAAGTACTAGATTTAAATTCCAGCTTACCACAAGCTGGAACATTTGATACAGGCCTCACAAACATACAAGATGCCAAACTGCATATAACAAAACCTGAAAAAGGGTTGGTATATACAGCTGGAAAGTCAAGTATAGGTATTTTTATGGTTTAAAACCAAGAGGAAAGAGTAAACCTGGACACAGGAGCATACTTCACATGTGTTGGTAAGAGTTATTTGAAAAAGATTATACCAGATTGGGAAGAAAGCCTTATACCAATACAAGGGGTTAAATTTAGTAGTGCAAGTGAAAGCATGAATCCCCTTGGAATAATTGACTTGACACTAATTTTTTCTCACCCTTTCCAATGTATAAGAGTGAAGTTAGAGTTTGTAGTAATGAACAGCTTTACTAGTAACAATTTTATACGAGGAAATGATTACTTTTCAATTTATGGTATAGATATCTCTACCAAGAAAGACAAATATTTTACCATAAGAGAAAATAAAAGACAGAAATTTGGTTTTTTAAAAAATAAGAAACAAATCACTGTTATAAAAAATGAAGAGCCAAAACTAGAAAGACATTCATTCATAAGTGAATAACTTACAGAGGCAGAATCCAATCAATACTTAACAGAAAAAATGAAAGAAAGATTTATTGATCTCTTATTTAAATACAAAAGCTTCTTTGCAACTGACAAAGAGCCACTAGGGGCTGTCATTGGAGATGAGGTAGACATTATTCTTAATGTGGAAAAACCTTATTCACCATAGCTAAGAGGACCAGCTTACCCAACTAGCCCAAGAGATAGAGAAGCTTTAGAGGTACAGCTTAGAGAATTAATGGACTTTGGGGTGTTAAGGAAATTAGGGCATAATGAACAGGTAGAAGTCACTACACCTTTTATTATTAATTGGCAATATAAAAGATCAAGGATGGTAGGGGGAATTAGAGATTTAAATACCTATCATATCCCCAACAGATATTCAATACCCAGAATCCATGAGACATTAACACAATTGGCCTAAGCTAGGTTCATTACTGCCATGGATGCTCTAAAGGGTTTTCAACAAAATTTCTTAAAATAAAATTCCAAGAAACTACTGAGGATAATAGTCCACTTTGGAATATATGAATATTTAAGGATTCCATTTGGTATAAGAAATGCACCTTCCCACTATCAAAAAATGGTTCATACCATATTTCCTCAAGAATTTTCAGAAGGATGGTTAATAATTTACATTGATTATATCATAGTTTGTTCAGAAACCTGGTAAAATCACTTCAAAAGACTAGAAAGAGTCTTACAAAATATAGTGCAAGTAAATATGAAAATTTACTTGAAAAAATGTCATTTTGCATCAAGTGAACTAAAAGCAGTGGGACAGGTTGTATCTAGACTAAGTTTGGGAATTGACAAAAATAAAGTAGCAGAAGTACTAATAAAACCAATTCCCCAAGCCAAAACAGAAATAAAATCATTTGTATAATTTGCTTGTTATTATAGACAGCATATAAAAGACTTTTAAAGAATTTCCAAATCCTTTTATAAGCTCTGTGACCAACAGGCGGTCTTTGAAATGACAGAAGAAAGGGTGAAAGCATATGAGGAATTGAAAAATTCACTTACAAATGCCCCATTTTTTCTAATTCTAGATTAGAAACTACTTTTCAAACTGTACATTGATGCTTGTGGAAAAATACTAGGTGCTGAAATACACCAGACAAAAATCATCAATGATAAACCTGTTGTAGGACCAATTTGCTTCATTTCAAGACAAATCAAGCCAACAGAAGCAAGATATGGAGAAATCAAAATGGAATTCCCTTGCTTAGTGTGGGCTTTAGAAAAGTTACATTACTAATTGGATTTAACAGTGTTTGATGTCATCACAGACTGCAATTATGTAAAATCTTGATGAAACATGAAGAAAAATATATATACATTCTGAGATTGAAGATTACTATCAAGAAATATAGAGGAATCATTACTATAGTCCATAAATCTAGAAATATTCATAAAAATGCAGATTGTCTTTAAAAAATACACCTGAAAATCCAGCATGGGTACCACAAGAAGAAAATAATATAGAAGGCATATTTACTACAGATATTGGCACAGAATTCTTTGATAAAGATAAAGAAAGCTACAAGATGGAGTAAAACTGTCATATCTTATTGCAACTTTTAATGAAAGATTGCAAAGACCCATCATTATCCTCCAAACTAGATGAAGTATGGACAAAGGTATATGATGAAGGAAGATTCCACCTTTCTGATGGTATTCTTTATCATAGGACCAAACACACATGTTTTATGACCTTGACAGATAGAACTCTGATAAGCACTATACTACATGAAGGCCATGATAGTGTTGTATCCAGAAATCTCTCAAAATATAGGACAATAGAGAGAGTGAAAGCCTGCTCTTTATGGCCAAATTGAAGAAAGGATGTTCCAGAGTAGTGCTGAACCTGTGACAGATGTAAAAAAGCAAACATAGCCACAGGAAAGAAATTTGAAATGATGATCCAAATCCAAGAGCCAAAATCCCCATGGGAAATAGCTCAAATGGATTGGGTAACAGCCTTACCTCCAAGAGGAGACAGGAGTTTCAATGCATGCCTAGTACTAGATGACAGGTACAGAAAAACCCCAGCTTTCTTACCATGTCATAAAGATGACGCAGCTATGGAAACAGTCATAATTATATGGAATAGAGTAATTAGTCATACACGCTTATTGGAAAACATCATAAGTGATAGAGACCCAAAATTCACTTCAGCATTATGGACAAATATCCCTAACTTTTTTGGGACAGAGTTGTCATTCTCAACAGCTTACCACCATTAAAAAGATCATTTAGAAGGAAGAATGATACAAGCTTTAGAAGACATGATCAGAAGATTATGTTCTTATGGCCTAGAGCTCAAAGACTCTGATTGTCTTACCCATGATTGGCATACCTTAATACCAGCTCTTGAGCTTGCATATAGAACATCAGTCCATTCTTCAACTGCAAAAACACTATAAATGCTGGCAAAAGGTTTGAATACAAGACTTCCTTATGATACTATCAAGAAGGACCTAGTGGATATACATCCAAAAGCAAGCAGTTTCAAAATAATGCTTTACAAAGAAAGACCTCCTTCCAACAGATGTATGCAAGATTATTTCAAATATGCAAAAGAAAGATGGGACAAAAGTCACAAGTCACCTGATTTTAAAGTATGTGACTTGGTCTTAGTATCAACTCCAAAATCTCATACTATTAAATACCCAAAAAAATCGAAGATTCAGTTGCAGGACCCTTTATGATAAGAGCATTACATGGCTCTAAAGCTGTGCACCTAGAGCTCACAGTTTAATTAATGAATAAACACCCAGCTTTCCATTCAAGTCTGATAAAAGCTTACAGCTCAAGTGATAAAGAGTTATTTCTCCTAAGAAGTAAACCACCACTTGAGATTCCCCCTCTAGAAGAAGGAGAAGAAAAGAAAATGTTAAAAGTCCTCAAAGAAAGGAGGGAAAAAACAAAAAAGAAAGGGAATACCTTGTAAGGTATAGAAAACCAACTAAAGAGGATCAATGGCTACTTGAGAAAGATATTACTAATTCTGATAAGCTATTAAGAAGGTTCAGACATGAAAGAAGACCTAAAGAATAGAAAATCTAAGAATTATTGAGCTTTGAGACTAATAAAGTCTAATGAGGAGGTAGGACAGTGGATGATACCCTAATTAACTATATCAGATTGTGGTACAATCTTTTTGGTGGTAGGGAATGTGAGCCTTTGAGATATGATGACATATCAGAAAGGATCACAAAACAACTTTAAAATATTTATTCTAATAATAAGAATTAAAAATATTATCTTAAAATAAAGAAAAATGCCATAAAAAGGCATAAATTCTTTATTAACTGTGAATCTAATGTTAAATATGTGGAATAAATTGAACCCTTATATTCATCATGGTAAAATACACATATAAAATCTATATGTCATATCTGTAAAAACAATACTTACTGTGCAATAAGTAAAAATGCCATGAAAAGCCTTAATCCTTGCTTATATAAGAAACCAATTAATCAAAATTTGAAATAAAGTGCACCATTGTATTCCCCATTAAATATTACACACATAACATTGCTATTTCATACCTTAAAAGTCAATATTTAAGGAAAGAAGCTGAATATATGCACTTTTATGATCAGCACATATATTCATGGTTTTTAGCTCATAACTTTTGAAATATACATGATAGAGAGTTGAACCAAAAATTAAGTTATCATGTAATTACTTCAAGAAGAAAGATATGAGCTTTATTTGACAAGCTATAAGCAAGGTTATAGCTTGGAAGGTTTATTGAACAAAATTGTTATAACTGTTGACCACTTTGTTGTAAAAGTGGTCCAAACTTGAAACAAAGTGCATATTCAGGCTCTACTAGCTCATACGTGAAGAATCATGTAACCTTTATTGTAATATTCAAGGTATGACCCATGGAAATCATGGTTTGAAGTTTAAAATAGTAAATTTCAACAGGAAAGATGAGTTACTAGAAAAATCATCAAAAAAAGAGTTTTGATTATGTAATGAAATGATCTTGGAAGTTTAATAATTACATGCTATGTGATCAGAATTAACTCCCTGAATGGCTTTGGAGTGTCTATATCAAAATATATTAATGTTAAAAGTTTAAGCTTAAAATTGATCATTGATGATCACTAACTGTAATCTCAATTTAAGTTTCACAGTCATAGAGCTGATAAAGATGGTGAATACTAGTTTATTATGATTAAAGCTAATAAAATACATGAATATTAGTCTTCTTCCAAGCTTATGATGTCAGAAAACCTAGAGTTACAGTGATAGCTCTAAATAATGGTGTAATAATGAGATAAGATGGTTTAATTACGATGTAATCATCACTAAACCTTAAAATACTGATCAATTCCAGTTAATACCATAAGTGTAAATCTAATAGAGACCGTCTGGACTCTAGTAGGCAGTATTTTACTATATATAGAGCTTGTTTTACCTCCATTTCCCCTCAGATGCAACAAAAACATTCAATCATTAAAATCAAAGGTAAAACTTCATTCTTTTTAAATAAAACTATTATATATTTAAGGAATCAAGTTGATATTTCTTTTAATAATCAATCTTGATTTGATTAAACCAATTTCTAATTGTTTTTGTTAAATTTCTCTCTAAAATCTTTAATTCCATGTAAAAACTAGAATATTGTTAATTGTAAATACAATCCAAATAAGTTGTATTTACATTTTTAGGCATAAATAAATTTAAAAAGATTATATTAAGTGTTGAAAGTAGGTTATTTCAATTTTTTATAATAATTTTCTCTTTATGAGTATTTTTAATGATTCTTTTATTATTATAAATAGTATTTATATTAATATATAGCCTTAATGTTGGTAATATTATTGTTATAAATTGTTTTTTGATTATCAAATAACAATTATCACCCTTTTATTATTTGTTTGTAGCAATACTAAAGCTCCATAAATATATTAATATATTCATTTTGCTTATATTAATTTTTTTAATATAATTTATATTAGGGGGTGTCAAAGTTACCAAATCCCACACTCAAAATCCCGAGTTTTTTTTGCGAAACTCCTGCATTAATTTTTTTTGGGATTTCAGAAATCCCACACCTGAAGAAGTGTGGTATTTTAAGGTACAAAAACCAAGGTTTTTTGGTACGAAATCTCATGTTTAAATACTAAAATCCCGCCTTTAGCTTCCCATAAAGGCACATGTTTAAAACACACAACTCAGTAAGGGCATGTTAAATTGTATATCGCTTTACTTCTATTGCATAAAATCGGAATACTCTCATCATTTATTAAAGTATTTGATTTTAAATTGCATTTAATACAGGCCTTTTCTTCATTTACCATGGCCAAGGCATTGCAAAGGCTACCTTTACTTCAGACATTAAACTCACTGCAGCTCATTGATGCACTCAGCTCTGATAGTGATTCTGATATCCAGGAAGATATAATATTATTAGATATGATAACCTCACAAAGATACATCAATCCTCATAGAAGATATCCATCACATTACATGTATGCAATGAATCATTTACAAACATTATAATCTAAAACGTTTTGACAGCTATGTAGGAGCACACATGAATCATTTGAAAAATTGGTTGCACAAATTAAAGCTGATAAAACCTTTCAAAACTGATCACAAGACAAACAACACAATCCTGCCATCCAATTGGCTGTGGCATTATCAAGGCTAGGATCAAATGGAAATGGGGCCACTTTGGGAAAGATTGGAATGTTGTTTGGGATTAGCCATGGGGCTATTGTGCTGTACACTCGAGGGATCCAGATATTAATGAAGCTGAAGTGCAAAGTGACTGTGTGGCTGTGAGCCTTAGAGGTAATTTCATATACCCAAAAGACCACAAATACAAAAATAACATATTAATATAAATAAAATGAATTTATTTATATTATTAAAATAAAAATCAAAATATAAATATAAAATTATATTAAAAATAAAAAACTAATTACAATTTAAAAATAAAAATACATTAAATTCTGTAAGTATAAAATTACATTTATACTTGAAAAAATTAAGTAAAAATAAAATTTCAACAAAATTGTGAAAAAATAAATAAATTTGGAAAAAAGTTAAATAAAAATTATTATAACTTTTTATCCAATAAATAAACACATAAAAATTATTTCACCATTGGATTCCTCATAAAAAATCAGGTGGGGTCACCTCTGAGTGAAATTCTTGTAACTCAACTCTAAATAAGCTTAAATTAAGTTTTTAGTATTTTCAATACAAAAGTTGAAAATCCTCAAAACCTTAATTTAATTCACACCACATGTGGTGTTAACCATCAATTTTTGTGTTAAGATTGAGGTGTTGTGTTTAGTTTAGAAGTTATGAGGAATTGAAGTATTTTCAATTGAATTCAATTGAAATGTCAAAATGTGCGCATGAAATACATAAGTGAACTTTGATTTACATATGAGGTGTCAATTATTACTTTATTTTACTTTACAATTTAATTGAATTACATATGTAAATTATAAGTATAATACATGATGAGGAATTAAAGGAAAAATAAATTGGAAAGATTAAATTTGGGGGGGAAAGGAACTCCAGCTCTAAGGGGGAGCTAGACCCCCAAAATCCTTGCTGACAGGCGTGGGATGTCAAAATTAACGCAAATGTTCATCACTTTTGGCCTGGAATTGAGTTACAGGGTCTGTGGACTCAATTGATGATGCGGTTTTGATACCAACTGGGGTAGTTTTAGCTGTTGCCAAGAGGGTAAAACTACCCTTAAGATAAAACAACCATAGTAAAAACAGTTTTAACTGGTTTCTACGCCTCTTACACACATTCTGACGTGTTTTGAAGGCTCTAGGCCTGGTATTGCTATAGTAATGGCTGATTTAAGGGTCTAAAATGGCTAAAAATGGCTTAAACCAGCCCTTTTTGGTCTAAACCAGGGTTCAATGATGCCATAATTGGCTTTTCTGTTGTCAGACTGCTTTCACGACTGACAAGAGTAAAATTTACTTTTGGAGTAAGAGAATTGATGGCTATAAAAGAATGTCTTCTTTGCCCCACTTTTCTCTTCATGTTAGAATCTTTTCCTTTTATTAATTAGTTTAAACACTGTTAAACCAATCAATAAAAGATTCCAACCACCATTTTTAAATCATTTTAATCCTTTTAACCACGTGAAAAAATCATTATAATCATTGTTTGTAACTCTTATAATCATTTTTACCCCTGAACCACCCCAAAAGTGAATTAAAGCATCTTTCATCACTGTTAACTTTGTCACTTTGTTTCCAAATTCACTCTGGTCACTTTTGGGCGTGTTTTCTCTTTAATACTCTTTTTAAAGACTTTGTTCTTTAATTAATTGCTTGCAGTTCTTTGCTCAATTAATTCCAATTGAAATTGCTCTTGAAGAAATTTCTTTTGTAGCCTTAAAATATCTCTTGCAGAGTATTTTTTGGATAAAGTTTTATAATATTATTGTTTTATACTAATAAAGTTATAAACAATGAAATTGGCGTGTTTTCTCTTAAAAATAATATTTTATACTATTTTTAATTGATTTTTACCTTATACAAATTTTGAGGACAGGAAAAGTACTTTATTTTTAATCAAAGTTTCATATCCACACCTTACAGTGGCCAACAATAGAACAACAAAGAGAGATGTCTCAAGTAATGCAAGCAGAAGGCTTCCCTGGGTGCATTGGGTTTATTTATGGGAGTCTCATACCATTATCACAACATCCTCCCAATGATGGTGAAGCCTATTTTGATTGCAAAACATTGTAAGCTGTTGAATCTTTATTCTTTATTTCAATCTTACTGATGGTTTGCATATAAGGTATTCTATGTCAATACAACTGGTTTACGATATAAAAAAATAGTTCACTGCTCTACATGTTGGTTGTACTGGGTCACTTCATGATTCTAATGTCTATCAACATATGAAAATCCCACAAACACCTCAAGAGGTTTATGAAAAGGATCAGTACTTACTTGCAGATTTGGCATATGCAAGCTCTCCTTGGGTTGTTCCAGCATATAAGGGAGCTTTAGCACAGAATGAAGACAACCATTCTTTCAATTACTGTCTAGAAAAATCAAGGGTCAGAATCAAGCATGCAATTGGAATTTTGAAGGGGAGGTGGTTTTCTCTAAGGGAAATGCAAAATAAAATGAGGGATAATCATGAAATTGAATATTTTTTTAGTTGGGTTGTGTCTTGCACAATCTTACATAATATGTTAGCACAAATTGGTGATGAATGGTTTGATTTATATGAAGATGATGATCCACCACATGCAGAAAATCTGGCCAACAACAACCTTGGGGAAGATATGGTAAATATGCGTGAAAGAATTAAACCAATCACTTTGGCATGGAAAAATAGTCAATTGTAAATTTCATCAGGACCATTGATTTATGTACTTGATTTAATGGCATACAACAGAGTGGAGATGTTATTGGTAAAATAAAACTATTTAAAATTATTTTTTTTAGTTCTTTTTTGGTCCTGTATATTTCTTTCAAAGTACCCATTGACTTTTTAATTAATTTCAGTGGGTGTCATTTTAAAGAATTTGTCACCTACAATAGATAATTTATGGTTGATTTGAAAAGAACATCCAAAATGAGTTATTTTGTCATGATTGATAATTTATGGAGGAGTTTTTGTTGTATGATGAACCATTGTTGATGTCTTCCAAAGAATTTCCATGATGCCAGGTCTTTTTGAAAAATCAATCTCCATTTTCAATTTGGGGAAGTGCAAGCCATGTCCAGAGGGGGTGAAGACAGTTGGAAGGGGATGGAAATTTTTTTTGATACAAAAGAAAATATACCATAAGTCCAGGCATTGAGATCATTCAAATCTTTGTGTGGCTTATTGAAAAATCCATCTTGAGTGACAATGACATTGGTAAATGATTTGAATTCTTGCTTTGGATTTGAAGAAGTCCATTCAAGATGAATGAAATTTGGTAATTTGGCTGCTTCCATTAATGACTTATTTTCATTTGCAGCTAATTATGAAAAATGGGAGGTTCTTGAGTAAACAAGTTTATCATATTGATGAAGCTTGATCCATTGATTAGTATCCGTTTCAATCTGATGAGGAGTTAAACCTGGTTTTCTGGAGTAAACACCTAATAATTTTGTAATTAGTGAGTAATTATTAAAATAATAAGCCAAAAATATCACACACCTTCAGATTTTCCAGAATCTGAACCAGAACAAAACCCAATACCTTTCATAATGCCACCTTGGAGTTGCTTATTGGTTTTGATTTCTTGTTGATTTTGAGATAATGACATTAATGTCATGATGAGGTTTTGCAGCATTTGAGAGTTTCCAGAAGAATTATTAAAAGGGGTTATTTCATATATCATTACAGGAAAAAAGGGCTTTGTTGTTTTATCAATGAGTATATAAGGATGGGGGAGAGTGTTGAGTGATGGAAATTTTAACCATGAGGCATTGGTAGATTTCTTCTAAACCAAAATGGTTGGAGAGTTTTTAAAGGGTGTTGGTAAACACACATAAGCTTTTAGTAAAAACATGTAAGTGACCTTAATTTTCAAAAAAAATTCCTCAGGCTCAGTTTTGAGGATTTTTTCAATTTTTTTTTTGCCATATTTTTCCCGACTTGGCATGTCAATAAGCACAAATTTTTTCAATTTTTTTTTTGCCAAATTTCACCAATTTGGCCAATATGCCAAAATGGCATATTTTTTTCAAAAATTCATTTAAAATCTTCCCACTTATGAATTTCCTTAATTTTTTTTAAAATGAAGGGTTCAATTTGAAGAATAAAGCACCAGAATCCCATAATTTTGGGAATTTTTTTGGGTGGGACAAGTGAAGGCACAAAAAGGGTTTTTTTTTCAAAAGTTTTTTCCCGTCATTGTAATATGCCTATTTTTAAAGAGTGAATTTAATAACTTCCCACTTATGAATTTCCTTCATTTTTTTTTGAATTAAAGGGTTCAATATGGACAATAAAGAACCAGAAGCTCATGAATTGGGAAAATTGTTTTGTTGGGACAACAAGTGAAGGCGCAATGAGTGTTTTTTTCCACTGTCTTTTTCTTGTGTGTAATATGACGATTTTCAAGTACAAACGTTCCACATGTTTGATAAAAAAGGAGACTGAGGTGGGATTTAAGCAATAAATATGACTGAGGAGGGGGATAATTGGCATAAATTGTATATACAAAAATCATTCAATCAGAATCAACCTCCAAAATAGTTTTTTTTTCTGAGAGGGGGGAGGAAGATTGGACAAATACAACATTCTGTGTTTCTTAACTTTATCAGCCCACCCCAGGGCTCGTTTTTAGGCATTAATCTCCCAGTTCACAGTAATGGGGGGGACTGGATAAACTTTAGAAATGATGATGTCCAAAGGAACAAAATGAGCACAACTATTCAAGAAGCAGATGAAAATGGGGGGATTATCATTTGGAGGACAAAAATAAGGGAAAAAAGAAAAAGATTGGGCTGTGGAATAAAAGAAAACTGGTCTTTTATACTTATTTGCAATTGGATCCCCCATGTCAGGCATGGACATCCACTTGCTTTTTGGAGCCTGGCCAACATCTTCATACCATTCAATTCTTTCCAAATAAGAGGATACTGAGGGAATTAAGGTGTTCATGGCTTCATAAAGGTCCTGATTTTGGTGAATTTCTTCAGCCAAGTCACCTCTGACATCAGCCCATTGCTCTTAAGTCTTGTAAATGAAGTGGAATACTACTCTGTAGCCACAGTTTCCATCACCCTGGACATTGATGGCCTTGAAGGTGTATTTCAATATAAACTTGGGCAAGTCTTCTGAGCCAGTTATCTGATAAAATAAGTTCAAAAAATGAATAAATATCAAAATAAACAACATAAAATTACATTAAAAAGAATCAGAAACTCACAAACAGCTTGGAGCATTCATCACTTGCATGATAATTGCTTTGACAATGCTCACAGGTCAGTCAATTTCATCATAGATATTCAAACTGGTGGCAGGCTTGTGTGATTTTCTTTGTGAGGTTTTGCTTCCAATTTCCAATCTTCTGGACCTTCTAAGGGTTACTTCTGGTTTATTTAATTCAGTTGCTGAGGGTAGTGAATCTGATGAACTGATGGATTTAGATAATGAGTCCTCAGAATCTTCATAATCTTCAGATGAGTCCACTTCCATAATTGGAGAGGGGACATTTGACTGGGATCTTGAAGTTGTTGTGCTGGTCACTTTTGATGGGGGTCTTCCTCTTCTCTTGGATTGACTTTCAATAATTTCAAATCTTGAAGGTTCTCTTTTGTTTTGATTCTTGGCTCCTTGGGGTCTTCCACGGATATTCTTGCATTCTAGAGGGTCTTCATAATATTGATCATCCTCTTGATTCTTGGGAATTTGATCAAATGGTACTTTTCCAGTCAAAACATCTTGAAAATGCTGTAGTATTAGAGTGATTTCTGCCATTGGTCTTTGAAACAGGTCTTCCCCAATGTCTTCAAATATTTTCTTGGCTTCATTCTTTCTTTCTTTTTCAACACTTTGATCATCACCTTGAAAACCAGCCTGAGAAGAATATGACAAATAAAATCAGTTAATAAGAAAAATAATAATAAGAAGAAGTTAAAAAACCCTCACAGGCAAATTCAAATGCCATTGAGGATGGAAGTCTGATAATTCAAGCCTTTGGCGCTTGGGAAATGCCTTTTGGGTCTTATGCTTGCAAGGAATGCCTTTATACTTGTTGTATTTGTTGGTGCATTTTTCATTTGGAGGAAATTTTGTTTTGAAATTTTCAAGGGCAATCTGAAGAGAATAATGAGACACCTTGCCATTGAGGGCAAAGATGTGTGGAGGAAAATTCTTGACATGGACAATCATTTCTTTGGAGATTCTGTTGATAATTTCAATAAATTGTTTTCTGAATTCCATGTGGAGTGCCCTGACTACCTCCAGGAGAGTACCAGTGGACTTTTGGAGCCAAAGTTTAACCATGGCATGGGCACCTTCAACTCTGGAGGTGGAGCCCACACCCAGGTGGCAATGGTGGTTGGTCCAGGCTGGCACATAATACTCCTTTAGAGGAAGCCAGGTATTTTCCATATACTGCAAGACCTCAGCATTTTTAACTTGCTTTTGAAGCTTCTTCCAGTTGTCTTTGAAAGACTTTTCAGTGGGTGAATACATAAGCTGAGAAAAGAATCCCAAAGTCATTAATAAAGAAACTACTAAGAAAAAAAGTGAAATAAAATAAAATAAAGTGAAGAAGTATATTACTTGATTCCAAAGGCCCATAAAATTTTCATAATCAGTTCCATGACCGACTTTCTTCATGCAATGAGCAGATACATCCTTGTTAATGTGCCAAATGCATAGCATGACGTTGGAGTCTGGGAAGAGTTTCTTAATAGAGTTTTTCAAGGCCAGGTACCTGTCAATAACAATAACTGGAGGGGGAACAAGCTTGGTGTTGTTGAGGACCTTTTCAATGTATTGATTTAATGCCCAAGTATATGAAGTTTCATTTTCATTCTTCATCAAACAAAAAGACCCAGAAAAGGTCTTATTTGTTGAGCTGAATCCAAAAATATGAAAAAGGGGCATTTTGTACTCATTGGTTTTATAAGTACAATCCATAAGAATGACATGAGGAAAGCCATGAAGAAGTTTTATGGCCAGGGGGTGAGTAAAAAACAAGGAGGTAATGTGTCCCTCAGAATCCCTTCCAGAGGACCAAACAAAATTTTCTTCTTTGAGAGTGTCAATAAGAGCATCAATGGGCCTTCTGCCTTGCAGTTGGTCTTTCTTGATTTTCTTGACTTGGTTGTAAATGTCTTGAAGGATTACAGGCCTGTAAGACTCCCTCTGGCTGCATAATTGGGCCTGAATTTGCCTTGGCATGAGAAGTGATTCAGACATTTGAGCAATTTGGGATGCTTCTTGCTCATTGAATTTCCTGAAAGCAGGATGTGCCATGATATTTTCAGTGGCATCATGGCTATGTTCAGGATTTTTGACTTTAAGAGTCCAAGTGGTACTCTTGGCATATTTCCTGGCATCAAGTCTAAAAGGACAGTCAAGCTTTCTTGAGGTGACTGTTTTGGAGTGGCCTTTGTTGGGATTTGGGGTTCCAGACCTGTCACAACATATTTCAATTTGGTTGTGGGTCATATTGGACCTCAAGGTGGACACAGCATACCCCTGAGCCCTGGCAACATTATGCACATGTTGCCAAAGAAGCTCAAGGGTCTGAAATTCACCTTCAGTGGGGGGTTGAAGCATTTTTGAATGAAAATTATGTATAAAAGTGAAAGAAAGGGGGATTTGGGGATTTGGAATGGGGTAAGAACCTTTCGAAATGTGAAAAAGAGGTGAAAAAAGGTGTGAAAAATGAACAGAAGTGGTTAAGAGTGAAAGAAAGTGGTTTTAATGTGGGATTAATAGATGAGGGAAGGTAAAAAATTGAAAGATGAGAGGCTTGAAAGCAGGCTGTTGTGGTGGAAAATGCAGTCTTTGGGGGAAAAAAGAAAAAAAAGTGTGAAAAGCTTTGCAAAATGGCTTTGGTAATGCTGTTTTTCCAAAAAAAAACAATGGTTTGGGGTGGAAATAATGTGGATTATTGGGGTGTTTGGGCTTTTTTGTTTTTTTGGGGGGGCTGGGCAAAAAAATCTGAAACAATTTAGAGTTAGAGAGGTTTTGTGGGGAAAAAACCTCTTTTGGGCATGTTTTGGCCCAATACAGGCCCAATGGTGTTTCATTTTTAATTAAAAATGGGCCCAGGGCACCCCTTACATGTTTTTACCAAATTATGGCCAAAACACATAAGTTTTTAGTAATAACACCTAAGCTCTTACGTGTTTTTAGCAACACCCTTTTTAAATTCTTTTTTTGAATGGCCAAGGTGAGACATAGTTTGTTTTGAATCATGAATGTGTTGTCTTTGGCTTTGGGTGAGCTTTCTTTTATGATTTGATTTGATATTATGAGCCTCATGATGTTCTATATTTGGTTTAGTCCTAACCATGACATCATCAAAATGATTTGAAGAATGAGAGAGAGGAGGAACATTTTTTTTGAATTTCAAGGATGATGGAAGGGGTGTGAAATTAAATGACATTGCAAAAGAAACCCTTAGAATTAATCCTCCCCTATATGAACAAATAAATGAAAATTTTAAACAAAAATTAAAATAAAAAATCATTCATTGGTCAGTAATGATTATAATCCAAACAAAAACATCAGTTCAACATTACTATGATTGGAAAGAAAAAAAGTCAAAAAAAATTAATGAGTGATGGATGATGATGATTATAAAAAAAATAACAAGGCCAGTAATCATTATGAATAAAAAAAGAGTAAAAAACATTAGCATTCCAAAAAAAAAAAAAAACCATCATGAGTGATTCATGATGATGATGATAGAAAAAAAAGAAAAAAAAATCATCAATTAGATTATGATTATTCAAAAAAAAATCAGTAATCCATCATTCCAAACAAAAAAAAATGTTAATGGCCTCTGGGGGCTATTAGCATGAAAAATAAAAAAACACTACAAATTGATTCCAAATTGATTTGGAGCGATTTGAGGTGCCTAGGCACTGGAACCTCCCAGGAGCCTATTTGGGGGGTTTTGGGAGGTGGATGGTGATGGATGAGTCCCTTTTGGAGGGGGATGGTGATGGGTGGGTGAGATTTGGAGGTGGAAAAAAATTAAAAAAATACCTATAGAAAAAAAAAATCAGGTTGGAAAAAATTCATAGTGGTGAAACAAAAACAAGAAAAAATCACTTACCTGAATTTTAAAAAAACTGGTGAATTTTTTTTAGAGGGAGGGGTGAAAAGTAAAAATAAAAATCAATAAATTGAGAATTAAGATTTGAAATTAAAAAAAAAATTAAAGAAAATGGTGAATTTTTTTTAGAGAGAGGGGTGAAAAGTAACAATAAAAAATAATAAATTGAGAGAAATTAAAGAAAAAAGAAAGTAACAATTGAAAATCAAAAATCAAAAATCAAAAATACAAGGAAATGAACCATTAAATTAAAAAAAAACATATAGAAAAAGATGAAAAAATTTAAAAAAAACACAATAAAATGACATTAAATATCATTTCATAAAAAAGGAAAAAAGGTGTCATCAACTTTTATTTTTGAACAGACTTCACATAAAATCTTGATGCAAAACTTGCCCAAATTTTCAATTTTGTCCTAAATTGCAAATAAATGTCATACAAAATTGAAATTGCAAGTTGGTGCCCCAATTACAATTAAACATTGAATTTTCCATTTGGTAATTAAGTGCAGTTATATTTCATGACATAAGATCAATAATTAAACATAAAAATCACTTTTATTTAACGAATAACCACATATAAACTGATCACATGATTTATACCTAATATTTTATTTTTTTATTGATTAATGTCAGAATGCGTTCCAGCTCCCCAATTGGCCTGATTGATGACAATGCTGCTAAAGTAAGATCCATCTGGCATTTCTTTTCCTTAAATTCCACTTTTCTTTGTATGTTGCTTCTCCTCAAACTCCATTTGCTTTTGCCACTTGAGCTCTTCAAACCGTTGCTTTTTCATGTTGCTTGCTTTCTCTTCATTCCACCTCTCCCTGTCCCACTCCAAACAAGCATGTTCACTGGTTTCACAGGCTACAAATCATGCATTTTGTCAATAGGATTGATCTGAGTAACCATAAACCCAAAACATACCCTTTTGCTGTGATTCCAGCAAATTTGCATATGTTGGTGCAAACATATCCATTGGCCTTTTCCTAGAGCCACTCTTGTCATTCAAGTTGGGTGTCAATGCTTGATGATTCTTTTGTATAGAATGCATTATGGATTTACTTTGCTGGTCAAACGAGAAATAATCAACAATGGATTTCATAAGTATCAGGCTTAAACATACTTACTGATTCATCTTGGAGGTTTTCCACTTGAACCAAGTCATCGTCATTATTAAGCAAAGGATCCAGAATGAGAGGTGAATCCAAGCGATCATTCTCCTTTAACAAGTAAATGAGCTTTAACTATCACAGGTAAAAAGAGGAAGAGGCTATATCTTACCTTATCAAGCAAAACATCAACATCATCATCACCATCTGTCTTTTTCTTGTGAATCATAGCTTGCAAGGGGAGTGACATGGGGCTTGTGGCCAAAGAGAACATCCATTTCAGCATAGCAAGGACACATAATTTCAAGCTTTTCACTCATTGATTTTATTCCTTTACTCTCATCTTCTTCCATTATTCCAGCCCCAGTTAGATTTTCAAATTTTTTTTCTGCCATATATTTCTTTTTATATGTTTGCCATCCATCTTGGATGCTGCTTGAACTAAGTTTTAGGCGATTTTATGATTTTTTGTTGACCTCAATGGCCATAAGCTGAAATCCATGCTGCTTTGATGAAGGAGGTCTTCCAATAGATGTTGAACCACTTGTACCAAAACATCACTTGAAATTGGATTTGACTGAAAGCCAATTAATTATGGTTAAATAATCTGTACGTATTAAGTGACCTGATGGATGAGGCAGGCCAGAGGTGAGTTTCATATCTGTCTTGATTTGTCTTGCTTTGGATCGAGGCATTATTATATGGATTAAGAAGTATAAATGGACTGTAAGCTGTTTGGTCAGATTGTCCAAAATGGAGTGTAGAGGAATATGTTGTACAGGTATGAATTGTGAGTACTAATTTGGGTTAGCTTTCAAGCTGAAATCCCAGATGCATGGGATTTACACATAAAAAACCTGGGATTTAGTGTTGGGATTTGGGTTCCAAATCCTGTGTTATTTTCAGGTGGGATTTGGTGACTTTGACACCCCCTATTATTGTATTTATTTAATAATATAAATATTTTATGCCATAATTATAATAATTCTTTATTATTATAATTATTTTTTATCTTATTCTTTAATTTAATAAGGACATTCATAGTACAATAAGTAAAATATTGGTAATATTTACTTATTGTTTCATAGTCAAACCTTACAAGCTTTGTTGGGCATTTATTGCATCTATAAGTCTTCTTAAAATAGAAATAACAGATTACTCTGTGTTCGTCAAATTGTTGTGAAATTTTCCAACTGAGCCTGAACTACCATTGGAGCCTAGTTCAAATTTTGATGTTGATTGTTTTCTGATGGGAACTTTTTGAGAAGGACTATTATTCTTGAAGACTGTGTGATATTGGATTTTCTCATGACTAAAATGAAAGCTGTCTTTTGAGGCTCGTATTTCTTTTTTTGAATCTTCATTTCCCATTCTGAAAAGAAATTCAATATTGAATAATTTGGATCTTGATTGTTATAATGGCTTTTCCAATTATCATGCTTGGATTGCATGTACAAGTGATTACCTAAATATGTTTGAATTGCCATATAGCTCAAGTCCAAAATATATGTCTCCAAAAAATCATCCAGAGATAGTAATGAAAAAAATTATAGAATTAAACCCAAATCACTCAATCTGGACCATGTGTCATGTGTTTCTTGAATTTGAGTCCTGATCCAAATCTTTTCAAGTCCTGAATTACTTGCTTCCTATGTGTTACTCTAGCCATTTCAAAACTATTGCTTTGAGATTATCAAATGGACAATCAAAAATAAAGATGCAGTTCCTTTGAGAGTCCTTAACGGCTAATCAAAAATAAAAAACTTATTCTTTGAGCCATAACTTTTGTAATAAGCACATCATTTTCTAGTTGTTGCACATCAATAACAAGAAATCAGACCGAAAAGTTCACTAAAGAATTTTCTCCAATGATTTTCAGTGTCTGTGCTCTTGTTGGTTTCTCGCACTCACGGAAAATATTTTTATTGTAAAATTATTGTAATTGTTCTATTGTACCTAGCCCTTCTTTCTCCTCATCTCATTGGTGTCTCTTTTCCTTTCTCTAGACTCCTAAGTCTACCTACTCAAAGCTTTACCCTTTTTCTGACTCCCTTCTCCCAATTTATCTTATTCTTCGTGCCAGATATGCTATCAAGGCTTTTTTATGAAATTTGCTTTGCGCAATATCTCGATTAAGAAATTATTGAAAGATCTGATTTTCTTAACTGCACAATGAAGTATAATTTCACAATTGGAAATGTCTGAAATTCTCTAAGAAATTTTTATATCGAGATATTTCAAAGTGGATGTTATTGTTGATAACTTTGTTTCGGAGGTCGCAGCAAGCAAGCCTGTGGATTATGACAGCCCTTGCATTTGGCTTGCTCAACTTGGCAGGTTTCGTAACTTGTGAGCTAATGAGCCTATCGATTTCTTTCTGCAAGATGTATGATACGATGTGTTATCAATATTTCTACTCATCGCTTCAAGATATATACCGAAACAAGATACTGCAACTCATCGGCACCTATTAGCTCCTCTACTCCCTCAGGTTTTCTGTAGACAAACCAGCAGGGGTCGCGCGCTATATTGTACAGTACGCTATGGCACCCAGATTCAATTTGTACTAAGCTGACAAGGTGCCTCACGTACTTGCTTATTTTTATGAGCTCTTATGCACAATTTATCATTTTTCAGTGAATAGCTAGTCAATAAACTGTCCAAAGTGTCAGGTTGTTCCTATGAGACCAGTTTTTCCTATATCAGACTTTGAGAAGACAGTTAGAAAGCTTTGAGATCAGCCTCAGCAGTAAATTCAACGTTGATTCACTTGAATGGATATAACCCTGGATGATAATATCTTGGTATGCTCAAAGATAAGTATACATTGACTTGGTAAATGTTCTTAAGTTGAAGTTTTCTTAAAAATTATACTCAAAAAATCCACGATTTTTTTAGCTTCTCTGTTTAAAAGGAAGAATTACTTTCCGTTATTAAACTACTGTCTTCATGCAACACAGGAGTTGAGGAAAATTCTCTACTCATGTTCTTCAAAGTTAATCTGTTTTTTTATATTAAAGATACCTTTTTGGGGGTATTGAAACAATTTGAGTTTTCGCCTTTTTCAAATCTTGTAAACGAACTTCAATTTTATGAATTTATATCAACATTTATTTTTCAAGAATTTAGTAAAAAAATTCATTGAAACCCTTTTTAATAATTTTCCAAAAAAAAATTGAAATTAAAATTAAAATTAAAATTAAAATATGAAGTTGGAAAATTTACGACTTGTGTCCTCTCATACTAAGACACAAATTTATACTCAATTATTATAAATAAAGATTCTTTACCCCCAGAGAAAGAATTTCGAAATTACTCAACTTCTATCAGTCAGAGTGTATAATAGTATGGATTGCTTGATTGCAACCAGATGACTATTAGGCTCCTTATCATTTCGAAGGGAGTAGGTCTCATCTGATGGTCAAACTTACTTCCTCCCCTATGAATTTGAATTTCCCGCCTGGAGATTTTTATTATGTCACTTTTTTTTGCTAATAATACATAGAAAATTACTACTAAACCAATACTATATTTTTTAAACAAAAACATCTAGGTTTTTTTTCTCCGTATTTCTCCCTCTCAGGTAGAACTTCATGTTAAAAAAACTCTATACATTCATCCTCCACTTTCAATTTATTAAAAGCTTAGCTAACAGAAATTTTTTAAGTTTTTAGAAAAAATAATCATACTCTTACTAAAGGACCCCCACTTATATACTCTTAAAGGACAAGTAAATCATAGCGTTCTTTAATATCAAAATATCAAAACAATTCGAAGTTATATAAAGTACTCTTTGAGACACTTCTATTTTCCCGTCCCTCATCAATAAACCTCTTTTCACCAAATTTATATACCATTACCTAATCATTCCCTTATACTTAATATATTTATCAATATTTAAGTACAAAAAAACTTATTTTACTATAAAGGTTAGCAAAGATAAATTTTAAACAAAAAATAACTCATGGATTTTTCACATTAACTTCTAATTTATTTTTCATAGATATATATTTAAAATAAAAAAATGCGATTATTTAATTCTTTAGTTACATTTACTGGGATTTTCCTAGGTAAAGCTTTCTTTAATTCTTTTTTTCCATATTTTCTTTTTGTTTTGTTTTTTTAATTAAAATCTTGAGGTGGTTTTTGATGTTTTTTTGCTTTAAAAAAACAAATAGTTAATGTTCAAGTACAAACTTTAACAACTCAAGGAAGTTATTTAACTAGTCGTTCTAAAATAAATGAGTAGGTTCTTCAATTTTTTTCTAGGGGGGGTTCTTTCTTAATTTATCAGGAGATTTTTTTAACTATTCTTTTTTTCCTTACATTTTATTCTAAATTTAATTCTAAAAATTCTAGACTCAAAGGAAGTAGACAACTTTATATGATGTCTAAAAGAGAAACAAGCTTACAAGACATGAAAAATAATAATAAAATGGAACTTAAAGATGGAGATAAAAATAAAGGACATGAGGCTGATCAGGAAAATAAAGAGAAAAAGGGTAAAAATGAAAAAGATAAAAAAACTGCTAAGAAAGATGATGAAGAAAGTGATGATGAAGAAAAGGATGATGAAAAAAGCGATTCAGAAAACCATACGGGAAATGGTGACAGCATAGATAAGGGCGATGAAACCTCAGGAAAGGAAGGAAGCAAGAAAAAAGTATTGGATGGAGGGTCTAATGATGATGATAATTCTGGTTCCGCTGATAAAACTGGCGATGATGACATTACCAACGAAGATCAAATAGAAGACGATGACGATGATGATGCTGGTGATCTGGAAGCAGACGATGATGCTGATAATGACGATGAGGCAGGTGGTGATGATGCTCATGCAAAATACTAACTTAGACCTGATGCTGGAGCAGGAACCCATACCTACCAGCATCTTTTCTATACTTACTTCCAATGTTGTGTCTGGAAAAACTGAAAGCCTTAATACTTGAAAATATCCCTTCATGTCTTCCTTTTAGTTAGAATACCAAGATCAGTAACAAATGCTTTTTCTTGAATGGCCTTGCCACATCTCTTGAGCCACAAAGACAACTTGAAACATCTAACATTGCTACTTGTCGAGACGTGTTTACTCTGCCTAATGCCTAAAGCCACAGTATTTTGAATGAGTCTTCGTTAGCAACTCAGCAGGTTTGGCGGAGGTAGACATAAACTTCTGAAACAACCCTTAGCACACTATCAAACACCATGATATTCAGCGTCGTCGTAATAATGAAGAGCTGTGAAGGGAGTCATAAAATCTACTAATTGAATTCCATATTTCTTATTTATAAATAAATCCAATTTTCTTGAATCCTATAAAAAATAAAATCAAACAACCTTGTTTTTCTTTTTTTTGTTGAAATTTCACATTTCTAAAAACAAAAACAAAAACACTTGAAAAAAAGTAAATTTCTGATAAATTATTTAGAAATTTAATTTTTCTTGTTTTCTTTTTTTAGAAATAAATTAATTGTTTGATTTTTTATTTAATAAGAATTTTACGTATTTTTAAATTCATTTAATTTAATTTAATTCTACTACTTTGTTAAGTATATATTTCAAAAATTTTCAATATAAATACCCAAAAAAAAATCTTTTTTTTTTTAATTTAAGTATTGAAGCTTTTTCAAAAAAAAACCGCCTATTTTTTACTAATTTATCAAAAGATTTCATAAGGCAAAAATATCGTTTTTGAGTTTTTTAATTTTTTTTCAAAAAAAAAAATGGGATCAATTAAAAATTATAAGTAAATGAAAAATTAAATAAATACAAGATTAAATTTGAAAAAGATTTTATTTTATTAATAATAAGGTATCATCATGTAAGGAAAAGAGATTTTTTTAGTTTATTTATTTAGAATATTCAATTACCTAACTTAGCTTGATATAAGAAAGTGAGAGGTATTGAAACTTTTCAAAATAAGATAAAATTGAAAGATTCTACAAGATTTGATATCTAAGCTAATAATTTAACATATTATCAAATCCTTCTGATATTTAAATTTCTCTACCATTTCATTATTAAATATTGAAATTTTCAATATTTTTTTTTGGGTGGGGAAGGCATTTGATCATACAATTATGATGTTTTTATGAAAAATTTGTATCACAGAAAAGAAGAAATTTGTTCTTAAACTTATAAATTATTTAATCTAATCCTACTTTATTTTATTTTGATATTTAATTTTATTGAATTTTAAAATGAAAAAAGAGAAAAAAGATCACTTAATATTCAAAAAAAATACCTTTATGGGGTTGGTGAATCCATGGGGGACTTTGGTAAGGTCACATAAGTAATTATTTTTTCCCAAACATTCACCTTTTGATAATTTCTTTACATTTTTTTTAAACTTTTTATTTCTTTTTAATACCTTTTTAGGCCTCAAGGAGCCCCCAAAAATGGTTTGAGATTATTATGCAAAAATTAATCCGGCTTAAACAACCAAAAAGTCTATTTTGATAAATTTAAAGGAAAAAAATACAAACTGAGACTCCACTTATGAAATCACTTTTTTTCAAAAAAATTAAATGGGGATATTTTGGTAATTCAAGAAAAAAAATCCTTTTAGAAACATTTTTTGGTACAAATATTCATTTCCAAAGTTGTAATCTTTGTTTTTATGACCAAAAAAGCTTATGAATTTGGTAATAAATATTTTTTACCAAGCAATTCCTCAAAAATCTGGTTCTTTTTTTCTTAGATTCCTAAAATCTAAACCTTTTATTCAGGAGAATACTTTTTTGATTCCATGAGTGGAATTTAATTTTATGAAAAAATCTCTTTGGGATCTCCAATTTGGCAGAAGAATGGCCAAATAAGCAGATTTTTTCCAATAAAAAATTCTGAAAACAATTTTGGGGATTTAGAAGCCCTCAAAAAAGGGGTAACAAAGAATAATTTCAAAATTTGGGAATTCTATGTAAGAATGAATAAAAGCAATTATTTCAAGTTAATAAAATATCATGTGAAGTCACCAATCCTTTGATTTTATTATTTATTATATGGAATACATAAAATTCATCAATTCTTTCTTCTAAGATATATTTTATTTGAGAGTTTCTTTAGCTTTTATTGTATATAATCAATTTAAACTCAAATAGAATTTCAAAAGTAAAATAATTCAGTAAGTTAATAAAACTAAGTATTTAATCCTATATTTCTGTTCTTGATTCTCTGATAATTCTGAATTTTACAAATATACATAATTCTTATTTTTTGATAATTTTTTCCCTTCAAGAAATTCAGTACAAAAAATAACTCCCAAAATTCAAATTTCAACTATCATTTTTTCAATAATTCAGAAATAAATACAGCTTATTTCTTAAATAAATTATAATAAAAACTATTAGACTTTGAAATAGTGGATGGTGAGATCATGTAGGCTCATAAAATAATTTTACCATTGTTTTTCTCTAAATTTTCCTTAAAATTGTAAACCACATAAGGGCTCTTCTCAAAAAAATAACATTCTCAATATAAATATTATAAGATCTTTTTAAATAAAAAGGAAGATACTTTCATTCCAAAAAAAGAAGATTTATTTATAGAAACATATAACCTCAAAATTATAAAGTTCTTATTCCCAAAATATTGATTAGTTTTATTTTTTAACTTAAAAGAACCTCATACTTCAAAAGGATAGGAATTTAATCACCAAAATAAAAAAACTTTTTGTTAATAAAATAATAGGCATTTTATCATGAATATAATAACATGATTTTTTTCATTAAAATGATAAACTCTTTATGATAACAAGGAAAAAAATCTCCATTATTAAAATAATAACGTTTCTATCAAAAAAAATACCCAAAATCGTTCTTGTTAAGATATAACCTAGTTACTATTTCTGTTTATTTCATTTTATGAACAGATTATTGCTATACCCACTCAGCTGTTTAATTCATTTAAAACTATTATTAATTTTAATTTATTATTTAATTTTCATAATATAAATTGAGTTAGGTAGGAATAATGTTCTTAAAAGACTATTTTTTGAATTCAATACCACCTTTTTGCTTCAAACCTACAAAAAAACCAACATCAGTCTGATTGTTAATTTTTGGGAATATTATTGAGTTGCTGAAATAATCCCATATAAGATCTCAAAATGGAATTCAAAATTAATAAGCAATTTTCAATTTTCAATTCTTTCCATTGAAACTATATAAAGCTATATAGTTAGTCACTTCTTTGAGGGGTTGGGAAAAAAATATCACATTTTGAGCTTTCAAAATGAACTAGCCAAACTTCCCTCAAATTATAAAATCTATCTTATTTCTTTTCATATAGTGGTAAATAATTTTTTTCAAAATGAAAATAAAAAAAATTAAAAGTAAAAATTAAATATTTTTTTTAAAAAAAACAATGATTTTGGCTCAAATGATCAAATTGGGAAATTTTTAAAAAAGAAATGACCAGGAGAAAATTGAAGGGTCAAAAGTAAAAAAGAAATTTCTTGATTCTTTTTGGCTTTAAATGTTGATTTTTGGCTGAAATGTATATAATTTCAAGAAGAAGGGCTTTTTTTGAATTTTTTTACCAAAATTTATATTATTTAGACATAAAATGATGAAAAACATATAAAGAAATGGTAGATTTATGTAAGGTCTTCTGTGTATTTAAAATGAAACTTTAGAAAATATATAATTATATATATTCATTTTGCTATTTTTATATCATTAATTTGAAAATAAATAACCAATTTTGATTAATATTTTATTTATTCTTTCTATTTCTACAAAATAGGACCTTGGATCTGGAAATCTATTATTCATTTCTTTACATAGAAATATCAAAATTTAGGTTTATTTTGAAAAATTATTTTTTTAAGCTCATTTCAAATAGTCATAATTTAAAATTATAATTCAAAGAAATTCTCTTAATATTACCTATTATAGTTTGAAATAAATAAACTGTAAGGTTTGTCTATGAAACTCTTGATAATAGTAAAAATATCAAGAGTACTTTGACTTTCCTCAGTTGAAAGATATAATATAATAAAATATTATAGCCACAAATTTAAATATAATTATTAAAAATGATTATATATAAAAAAAACTTAATTAATATGATATAAAATAATAATAATAATAGATTATAATTATTCTATTATTGTTATAGTCAATGACAATTATAACAATAAGCAGTGTGAAGTGCTAAATGAGACAATTACACCTGGAAAATATAAATATTCAAACTCTTTATCCAAAAAACGTTATACTTATTTTTCATTATTTTTTATTTTAAATTCAATTGAAAATTCTGTTGAAGACTAAATCAACTGTATATAAAATCATTTGTGGCCTTATGGGTATGTTATACACACCTCACAGGCTCACATAAACAAACTCTTGTCAAAAATGACTATTTTTTTGCTAAATATATTACCCAATTAAGTCCTTTGAATTTTACTTTTCATTTTCAATATTAATTTTATATTTCTAAAAGTTATTTTTTCAACACAAAAACAATATCATATCATTTTCTTGTGAAAATATAAAGATTTAATCCTTCCCAAACTCATATTATTGATATTAATTTCCTATTATTTTATTCTTCATATAATATTTTTATTTTTGAAAAATGAAAAATATCAAGAGGAACTATAATTACAAAATCAAAAACTCAAATAACTTAAATATTAAGTTTAATCAATTTAAATGTCAGTTTTTTCAACAAAAGGTCACTAAACTTGATTCTATTTTCCTTTAAGATTAATTATCTTTTGAATATCTACTTTTATTCACAAATTACACACACTCCCAGATTTTAAATAAAAGAAAATATGAACCATAAATTTTAATTATATCTTATTTTATTTTTATACCACCTAATTGAAATTACAGATAAGATTCACTATTATGATCATACTGGAATGAAATATAGAAATTCTTGAATTATTTTTTAGGGTGTTGGTAAACCCACATAAGCTTTTAGTAAAAACACGTAAGCCCTTATGTGTTTTTACTAAAAACTTACATGTTTTTTCCATCAATTGGTAAAAACACATAATTTTATGGTAAAAAAACAGAAGGGGTGGTTTTTAAATGAAATGGGTCTATTCATGGCATCTTGAAGGCCATTAATGGCATTTTAAATGCAATGAAGGGCATTATTAATGCCATTAATGGCATTTTGAAGGTTATTGATGGCATTATCACTGCAATAGAGGGAATTATCAATGCCATAAATGCCATTATCAATGCAATAAAGGGAATTTTTAAGGCCATTAATTCCATCTTTGAGGCCACAAATGACGTTAACAATGCCATTTATGGAATTTTTAAGGCTATAAATGACATTGATAATGTCATAAATGGAACTTTTAAGACCATTAATTCCATTGTTAAGGCCATTGAAAATGGAATGAATGGCCTTAACAATGCTATTTATGGCATTTTTAATGTTATTTATAGCCTTAACAATTCCATAAATGGTATTGTTAATGTCATCTGTGGCCTTAAAATTTTTAGTAAAAACACGTAAGGGCTTACGTGGGTTTACCAACACCCATTTTTTATTGCAAAACTATCACTTGGTAGAGGCTTTTTCAAAAAAAGTCTGTGAATTTATTTCAAATCTCATTTATACATTAATAAATGATTTTTTTTTGAAAATAAAATATAATAATTTATTAAGAGTTAAAAGGGAAGTTGGTAACCCACATGATCTTTCAGTGAGCTCATATAAGCTGATTTATCAATTCTTGGATACAATTTCCAGTTTCTACCATTTCTTTCTGGGCTTTCCTTCTTGAGGCATTCTAAATCTCCACCAAATTTTAGAGCTTCTTTGGTTTGAAATAGAACTTCCAACTTGGCTAGATCTTTACCAAATTGGCAAGCCAAAAGGAAAAAGGTAAAAAAGTCATATTATTTTAGTGGAATCTCATTTTATGTCTTTTTTCATCATCTTTCCCAAAATTGATCATTTTCCAATTCTGGAAAATTTAATTTCAAATAAGATAAAATAAATATTAAAAATGATAATAATATGAGATTCTATGTAAAAAACATTCAATTTCTCATTTTTATTTTCTAGTTGTCTTGAAAAAGAATATATTAGATTTGAATTTTTTCAATTTTTTTTAATGTTGAAATTTTTTTCTTTACAAAATTCAACCTCTTTTGATATCTTTTTTGCTAAGAATTGAGATTATATAAAAAAATAAATTTATTATTTTGAAAAACTATATAATAATAACTTTTCAATTCATTCTTCTTTTTCATTTATTTAGGAACTTAGATGAATTAACAAATCTTACAAATACTCAAAGTTTCTTTTTTTATTGGATAATATGTTGAAGAACTCAGTAATTTCATTTCTTTAAGTATATATAGTAAGTGATATTCTTTTCATTGAAGTAAAGAATATATCCAATGTATTGAATTTTTTTCCAAATTAATTTTTTTATAGTTGGGATAGCTCATTCTTAATTAATACATAATATCATGAACTTACCAATATAAATTTCTACCAGATTCTCTATCAAATATATATAGGGTTTTGGTAAAACCACATAAGCCCTTACATGTTTTTACCAGTTTATGGCCAAAACACATATGTTTATGGTAAAAACACATAAGTGACCTATCTTTCAAAAAAATCCTCAGGCTCAGTTTTGAAGATTTTTCATTTTTTTTCCATACTTTTTCCAGCATGGGATGTCAAGATCCCCAAATGTTCTCAAATTTCTTTGCTGAGTTTCTCCAATTTGGCAAAATGGAATATTTTTTCAAAAATTAATTTAAAATGTTCCCACTTATTAATTTCCTTAATTTTTTTTCAAAATGAAGGGTTTAATCTTGAAAATCAAAAACTGGAAGCCCATAATTTTGGGGATTTTTTTGGTGGGACAAGTGAAGGCCCAAGAAGGTGTGCTTTTTTTTCTTTTTTTCATGATTTTAACATGACTATTTTTAAGTACAAAAGTGCCACATTTTTGATAAAAAATGAGACTGAGGTGGGATTGAAGCAATAAATAGCACTGAGGAGGGGGACAATTGGCATAAATTGTATATACAAAAATCAATCAATCTGATTCAACATCCAAAAGAGTTGGTTTTTTCTGAGGGGGGAGGAAGATTGGACAAATATAACATCCTGTGTTTCTGAAATTGATATTCCCACCCAAGGGCTTGTGGTTGGGCATGAAATTCCCAATTCACAGTAATAAAGGGGACTGGATAGGCTTTATAAATGATGATATCAAATGGAACAAAATGTGAACAGCTATCCAAGAAACAGATAAAAATGGATGGAGCATCATTTTGAGGACAGAAATAATGTAAAAAAGAGAAATATTGGACTGTCAAATAAAATAAAACTGGTTTTCAATACTTATTTGCAATTGTATCCTCCATATCAGGCATGGAGATCCACTTGCTATTTGGAGCCTTTCCAACATCTTCATAACACTCAATTCTATCCAAATAGGAGGATAATTAGGGAATAAAAGTGGTAATGGCTTCATAAAGGTCTTGATTTGTTTGTATTTCTTCAGCCAAGTCACCTCTGACATCAGTCCATTTATCTTTAGTCTTGTAAATGTAATTGGGTACTGTTCTGTAGCCACATTTTTCATCACACTGGAAATTGATGGGCTTGAAGTTTTATTTTAATATAAGCTTTGTCAATTCTTCTGAGCCAGGTACCTGATAAAAATAGGTCAAACAAATTGAAAAATATTAAAATAAACAAAATAAATATCCATCAAAATGAATGAGAAACTCACAAAGAGCTTGTAGAATTCATCACTTGCTTGATAATTTCTTTGGAAATGCTCACAGGTAAAGTCAATTGCATCATATATCTTGGAAGCTTTTCAGGCTGGTGGTGGTACTTTCTTTGAGGTTTTTCTACTTATTTCCAAGCCTCTGGACCTTCCAAGGGTTAATCCTGATTTTCCATATTCATTTAATTCAGCTTCTGAGGGTAGTGAATCTGATTAAGTTATGGATTTGGAGAATGAGCCCTCAGAATCTTCTGATGAAGCCACTTCCATAATTGGAGAGGGTGCAATTGACTGGGATCTTGATTTTGTTTTGCTGGTAGCTTTTGATGGGGTCTTTCTCTTCTCTTGGATTGACTTTTAATGATTTCAAATCTTGAGAGATCTCTTTTATTATTACTTTTGTGTTTTTTTTTGACTCTGTGAGGTCTTCCATGGATATTTTTGCATTCTAGTGTGTCTTCATAATATTTATCATCCTCTTGACTTGTGAATTTTATCAAGAGGGACTTTTCCAGTCAAAACATCTTGAAAATGTTGAAGAATTGGGGTGATTTGTGCCATTGGTCTTTGGAAAAGGTCTTCCCCAATATCTTCAAATATTGTTTTGGCCTCATTCTTCCTTTCTTACTCAAAACATCGATCATCACCTTGATAACAATTCCAAGAAGAATATTACAAATAAAATCAGTTAATAAGAAAAAAACTAAGAATTTGAAGATAAAAGAATTCCCACAGGTAAATTCTAATTCCACTGAGGATAGAAGTCTGATATCTGAAGCCTTTGGAACTTGAGAGTTGCCTTTTGGGTCTTGTTCTTGCAAAGAATTCCTTCATAATTGCTTTATTTGTTGGTGCATTTTTCATTTGGGGGAAATTTTGTTTTGAAAATTTCAAAGGCCATCTGAAGGGCATAATGAGACACCTTGCAATTGAGAGAACCGATGTGTGGTGGAGAATTCTTGACATGGACAGTCATTTCTTTGGAGATTCTGTTGATTATTTCAATGAATTGTTTCTTTAAATCCATTCGAAGAGCCTCAACTACCTCAAGGAGAGTACCATAGACCTTTGGAGCCAAATTTTAACCATAGCATGGGAATCCTCAGCTATTTAGGTTTAGCCAGCACCCAGGTAGCAATCGTAGTTGGTCCAGGCTGGCACATAATACTCCTTTAGAGGAAGCCAGGTTTTTTCCAAATATTTCACGACTTCAGGATTTTTGATTTGCTTTTGAAGCTTCTCCCAATTATCTTTGAATGAATTTTTAGTGGTTGAATACATAACCTGAGAAATGAATCCCAAAGTCATTAAGAAAAACAATAATAGGAATGAAATTAAAAGACAAAACTATATTACTTGATTCCAAAGGCCCATAAGCCTTTCAAAATCAGTTCCATGACCAATCTTCTTTATGAAATTGGCAGATACATATTATTGATTTGCCAAGTTCATAAAATGATTTTTGAGTCTGTGAAGATCTTCTTAAGAGAATTTTTCAAGGTCAAATACCTGTCAATAACAGTGACTGAAGGGGGGACAATATCGGTGTTGTTGAGAACTTTTTCTATGTATTGATTCAATTCCCAAGTGTATAAGGGTTCAGTTTCATTCTTTATCAAACAAAAAGCCCCAGAAAAGGTCCTCTTTGTTGAGCTGAATGCAACAATATGAAGAGGGGCATTTTGTACTTATTTGTTTTATAAGTACAATCCATAAAAATGAAATGAGGAACACCATGAAGGACTTTTATGGCAAGGGAGTGAGTGAAAAACAAGGAGTTAATGTGTTCCTCAGAATCCCTTGCAGAGGACCACATAAATCTTTATTCTTTGAGGGTGTCAATAAGACAATCAACGGGCCTTCTGCCTTACAGTTTTTCTTTCTTTATTTTCTTGACTTGGTTTTAAGTTTATTTAAGGATTACAGGCCTGTCAGTCTCCCTCTGGCTGAATAATTGGGCATGAATTTTCCTTGGAATGAGAAGTAATTCAGACATTTGAAATATTTGGGATTTTTCTTGCTCATTGAATTTTCTGAAAGAAGGATGTGCCATGATATTTTCAAGGGCATCATGGCTATGTTCAGGATTTTTGACTTTAAGAGTCCAAGTGGTACTTTTGAAATATATTCTGGCATAAATTTTCAATGGGAAGTCAAGATTTCTTGAATTGACTGTTTTGGAGGTGTTTTTGAGGGAATTTGGGGTCCCAGACCTGTCACAACCTATTTCAATTTGGTTGCAGGTCATATTGGACCTCAAGGTGGACACAGAATACCCCTGTGCCCTAGCAATATTATGCACATGCTGCCAAAAAAGCTCAAGGGTCTGAAATTCACCTTCAGTGGGGGTTGAAGCATTATATGGTGAAAGAGTTGTATAAATTTAAAAAGGGGGACTTTCAGGGATTTGGAATGAGAAAAATAACTTTGAAAAAGCAGGGATAAAAGGTGTGAAAATTCAAAAAAAAGTTGGAAAAGGTGAAATGCAGAGGTTTGAATTTAAGATCAATAGAAGAGGGAAGGTAAAATAAGGTAATTTTAGAGGCTTGGAGGCAAGTCGTTTTGGAGGAAAATGCAGTCTTTGGGGAAAAAGAAAAAGTGTGGAAAGCTTTGCAAAATTTTGTTTTTAATGCCGTTTTTCAAAAAAAAAAAGGTTTTTTGGGGGTGGTAATGTGGATTGTTTGGGTGTTTGGTCTTTTTTGGTTTTGTTTTTTGGAGGGTTTTGGCAGGTTTTAGACCAATACATGGTTTTTGTTTCATTTTAATTCAAAATGGGCCCAGGGCACCCCTTACAAGTTTTTACCAATTTATGGCAAAAATACATACAATTTTATTAAAAACATGTAAGGGATTATGCATTTTTACCAAATTGCTTACGTGGTTTCACCAATACCCTAGATATATCATTCAAGCTGGATAGATCCTGTGAGCCTTAGAGGTATTTCCATATTCCCTAAAGACACCAAATAATTAACATAATTTATAATTAATAATAAAAATTTATTTTTAACATAAATAAAAAAATGCAAAATCATAATGGAAATTTAATAATATAAAGATATATTTTGACTTAAAATAATGAGGTAAGAATGGAATTTCATCAAGAAAATTAAAGAGAAAGTATTTTTTGGAAAGAATTTAATAAAAATTATTCTAAATTTCTTCCCAATAAATAAACTTATGAACACTATCTTACCATTTAATTCCTCAAAAAAAATCAGGTGGGGTCACCTCTGAGTGAAAACTCTGTAGCTCAACTCCAAATAATCTTTAATTGAGTTTTTAGTATTTTCTGTATGAAAATCTGAAAATCCTAAAAAAATTGGTTTAATTCACACCCCATTTGGTGTAAACAATGGATTTTTGTGTTAAACTTGAGGTGTGGTGTGTAGTTTCAAAGCTATGAGGAGCTGAAGTGTTGTCAATTGAAATGTTAAGATGTGTGTGAATTACATAAGTGAGTTTTAATTTACACATGTGGAAGCAATCATTACAGTTTTTTACTGTAAATTCTCAATTGAATTACATATGAAAATTTTAAGTATAATACATGATGAGGAATTGCAGAAAAATAAATTGGAAAGATTAATTCTGAGGGGGAAAAGGAATATTGGCAGAAAGGGTGCCAGACTCTCCAAAATTCTTTGCTGATAGGCATGGTATTTCACACCTCATGCAAAGGTTCATCACTTTTTGCCTCAAATTGAGTCACAGGGTCTGTGACTCAATTGATGATGAGGTTTTGATAGCAACCAGGGAAGCTTCAATGGTTTCCAAGAGGGTAAAACTATGCTTAAGCTAAAACAATCTTGGTAAAAACAGCTTTAACTTATCTTAAGCTCCCTTACATATATTCTGACATGTTTTGAAGGCTTTAAGCCAACTATTACTGTAGCAATGGCTGGCTTAAGGGACTAAAGTGCCTAAACCCAGCCCTATTTGGTCCAAACCAGGGTTCAATGATACCATAATTGGCTTTTCTTTCATCAGTGTGTTTCTCACAACTGATTGGATTAAATTTCCCTTTTTTTAGTAAAAGAATTGGTAGTTATAAAATAATGCCTTCTTGTCCCACTTTCCTCTTCATCTTAAAATCTTTTCCTTTCATAATTAGTTTAAAAACTGTCAGATAAATTTATAAAATATTCCAACCACCATTTTTTCATAATTTTAAGCCCTCAAGCAATTTAAAAAATGCAAATCATTTTTTGTAACTCTTATAATCATTTCTACCATTGAACCACCCCAAGAGTGAATTAAAGTACCTTTTGTCACTGATACCTTTGTCACTTTTTTCCAAATTCACTCTGGTCACTTTTGGGCAAGTTTCCTCTTCAATATTATCTTTAGAGACTCTATTCCCATATTTATTTCCTTGAGTTTTTTTCTAAATTAATTCAAATTGAAATTTCTTTTATATCTCTAAATATCTCTTGTAGAGTATTTTTCATATAACTTTTCACTGTTGGTCAAACAATAAATCTTTGGAACATTATTATTTATACTTGAAAACTCAGAAACAATTATTTTGGAATTTTTTCTCTTAATAATCCTAAAAATTACTATTTTTGGTCATATTTTACCTTGTACAAATTTTGAGGACAGGAAAAGTACTTTCTTTTTAATCAAATGTTTCATATCCACACCTTACATTTGGGGTCCCAGCCATAAAATTGTATCTTTTAAATATATTTTTCACCCTTTTTAAATATTCTCCTTACATTGAAAGACTTAAAAATCCTTAAAAAATACTTATAATTTCACAAAATTCATAAAAAAAAATTCTTTTTCATATTATAAGTGAAGCATTATTTTTTCATCTTTCTTTTGGAGAAATACTTTTGTGTCTGAAAATGTGGTAAGACAAGCAAGCTTTGAAAAAACTTATCAGTAACTAGAATTCTTCCAGCCAGTACTGTAAATTATGACCATAATAGCACAGCTATTATAGCTCAGAATAATCAACCAGAGAAATTTTCTTCTGAATTAATAAATTTTTATATCAGTAATATCCACAAAAGAGAAAATTATTTGTCCTATAGTAAGTTTTCGACATAAAAAATACTATTTTTTGGATTTTTTGATCTATCATTATGCTTCTAACCAGATCAGAAGCCAGCTATAATCCCTCAAGCAGCTCTCAGAAAGGATATAGACATGATTATGGCATAAGCCAATCAGTTACAGAAGGATAAGGGTCAGTAAATGAAACCCAAACTGGAAAATTATGCGAGTCTGAAGCTGATAACACTTTTTTGCCTTAAAACAGAGCTGACACCACCACCAGAAGTCTCAGTGGACATTTAAAACGCCAGCCATAAGGAATACAATAATGCACTTGAGAATACAGAGTATCAGTGACTAGCAGACCTTTGGTAAAACTGCATGAACTATTACCTGACTGTGAGAAAGTTTCTGGGCCATCCCAATACTTGCAGGTTACCAAATGAATGGCATCAGCTGATGGAAAAGAAGAACATGATGCTTTTAAAACCAGAATGGAGGAAAACCAGCCCTCCACCACCAATGGAGGTTCCAAAAACAACCCCAGTAGCCAGACGCAGGAATTCTGATGTTTAAAAGCAGCCACAAGCTCAGAACAAGGGAAACGGCAAAGAATCATCCACCAAGCCATAAAACCAAGGCTACAGAATGACAAAGATCTAACAAGATTACGTACAAACCATTTTTCAGATGGCCAGAGCTATGATAAAAATTTAAAATAAAGAGGAAGCCAGATCAAAATATCAGAAATTATTTTGGAGATGTTGGATGGTATTACAGCTTTTTATATAGCCATAAATGATGTTAAAACTCACATTTCTGATAAGTATTCAAATTTTTGAAAAAATATTAAGACCAAAAATCCGAGTTTAAGCCAAATAAGCAAAACATTTATGTGTTTTGAAAATGTTTAAGAACAATTAAAACATAAAATAGTGAAACTTCATTTTCAAATAAAATAAGTGAGCAATTTTTAATTATGAAATAATTTACAAAGAAATATTATGAATCAGATATTGATGACATAATTGAAACAGGAATAGCTAAAGCCATGGTTATTGTCAAATCATATAATAATAAAATCCTTGATGATATTACAAACTCATTTACTGAATTAAATACAAATGCAATTTCCTTTGAAAGGTATTTTTATACCTCACAAGAGGAAGTATCAAAATTAACAATGAGATTGAATAAAATTATTTCTTATTATACTGAAGAAACAGAATTATGGCAAGAAATCACAATAAGATAAGACATGTATGAAGCTGAGTTTATGAACTTAATACAAGGTTTCCAACATTAAGTCAGAAATTGCACAAGGTTTACTATCATTAAAATGAATCAAATTGAACAATTACTGCACACTTTGAAAGGAATTTCTACACCTCTAAATCAAAGTGAGGATATAACAAATTCCGACCCAAAAGCATTAGATGTGGAAAATTCACAAATAAAAAATTTAATTTTCTACTTCTACCCATACCTTGAAGCCATCAATAATTAAAGCACTTTTGAAAGAAGTACCAAAACTTAAAGAATGGCCCCAATTCAGTGGTGAAGGAGAAAATTAGCAAATGTTATTTATTAGGGGTATTTGAATAATCAAAGAAGACTTCTAATTCATGAAGATATTGGTAAAATCAATATTAAACACCTCTTTTACCAAATAAGCTCATAGATGGTATAGAAAGTTAAGACAAGCACATGGACACCAAAGCTGTACTTGGTGGAAAACCCAAATTATCAAAACATGGACCAACAATGCTTTGAGATTTAAAATTAAAACAGCTTTTAGTCTTTAAAGCTTAATGCTTACAAGGGCAGAGCTACACCATGGTTTTTCCAACAAAAATACAGGCTAACAGAATTATATCCTTACATGTCAGAATTTATCATTCATAGAAAAATTCTGAGACAATGGGGAGGTGATTTGGAACATGCTGTAAAAAGCAGGACTACTGAAAAATCCTCAGCAGAAGGTATTATAGCTATATCAGAAGAAGTAACCACCAGAATAAGAGCTTGTTCTATAAGGATGAATATAAAAACAAGGTTTAATAAACCTTGGAAGATTCTGTGGACAAAACCCCAAATAAAATTCCAGTAATATGAAATATAAATCTACAGAAACAATCATAAAGTGCCATATTTTTCAATGTACCACACATTTAGCCAATAGATGTCCAAAAAGAGGAAAAACAATTAAATCAACATTGAGAAAGAACCTGATGAGTAAAAATATCATGTGAATGAAGAGAATTAATATGATAAATCATCAACATTTTCTGAATCTTCAAAATATATATAAAACATAAATGAAACATTTGAAATTATAGAGTCTTACTCCCACTTACCACAGCTGAGTAATAGTCAACTTTACTTATCAAAATTTCAATATTCACAATTTACTAAAGCCAAGCCAAAAAGGGGGGAAGGCTATACAGCTTGAAATTCCTGTATAACAGACGTGATAATTAAAAAAACCCACTTAACTGTTACTTGACCCAGGAGCCTTCTTCTCTTGTGTTGGAAAATCTTTTATTAAGAACTGTGTGCCAAATTTCAAACATCAATTATTGCCAATTGATGGAATAAAATTTAACAGTGCAAGAGAACCAATGAAAAAATTGTAATATTTCCACATATAAATGGAAATTTGAGAATAAGTGTTGAATTTTTTACCATTTAATATTGCTCTAGTACCCTTTTTTCATATTTCAAACTGATTACTTAATCATGCATGGCATAGATTTACATTAAAAAAGACAGGTACTTTACTATTGCTGACAGTAAGAGTTAGCAATTTTCCTTTTTACCCTTTAAAAGACAAATTACAGTAAGTAAAATATCACCAGTCATGTTGGAGTTAAGGAATTTTCAATTATAACAAATGAATGAAGCCAAATTCAGTCTTCATCTTACTTACATACAAGAAAATGAACTCTTCCCTTTTATATCACCAAAGGAAGCCTATGTATCCAATAAATAACCTTTGGAGGAAATTATTTCAAAAATTGAGATACTTTAACCACCACTCTTTAGAAGGCCTGCATACCCAGAGAGCCCAAATCAAGAGAAGCCCTTGAGCTTCAAATCAAATAACCGTTAGATCTTGGTGTATTGAGAATGCATGAAAACAATGAAGAGGTAGAAATAACTACACCTGTCATAGTGGCATGGCATAATGGAAAATACACAATGGTTGATGATTTCAGAGCTTTGAATACTGAAACTATTCTAGACAGTTATCCCATCCCAAAAATCTAAAATTCCCTTACCAAAATATGTCAAGCAATGTAAATCAGTACAATGAATTCCCTGAAGTTATTCCACCAGATATTAGTAACACTAAGAGAAAGTAAATATATGAGAATTATGATCCATTCTTGAGTGTGAGAATACTTGGGGATGTTTTTTTGGTATCAAAAATGCACCTTCACACTTCTAAATAATGATGAATTGAATATTTCCTGAAGAACTTTCAGAAGGATGGTTAATCATTTATATTCATTATATCATTTCCTTTCTAAGACTTGGGAAGAACATATAGCTAGATTATATAGAGTTTGGGGTAAATTCCACCCAGTAAATATTAAAATCTCTCTAAAACATTTTTTTTGGATTCAAAGAGCTTTAATACCTAGGAAAGGTGGTATCTTTTCTATCCCTTGGAATACAAAAAGAATAAAGCTTAAGAATTACTATTAGAGCCTATGACTCAGAAGAAAAAGGGAATACAATAAATTCTAGGCTTTTCAGGGTGCTAAAGGAAGAATATAAAATGTTTTGCATCAACTGCAATATATCTTTATAAGTTATGTGACAAAAATACAGTTTTTCAAATTACTGGTGATAGAGTCAAAGCCTTTGAATCTCTGAGACAAGCCTTAACCACTGCTTCACTTCTACTAATTCAAGAGTTTCAGCTACCCTTGAATATTTAAATTGATGCATCAGGAGATGGGCTAAGAGCTGAACTTCATCAAGTCCAAATTACTAATTACAAACATCTAGGCAAATTAAAACAACTGAAACCAGATATGAAGCAAGTGAAATGGAATGTTTATGTCTTTTTTTGGGCCTTGGTAAACTCAATTATTTCCTTGAAGATTGTTTTTTTGAAGTGATGACAGATTGTAATTTTGTAAAATCGCTTCTAAATATGAAAACCCCCAATAGACATATGCTCATAGGGCAAATATCCATACTGGAATAAAGAGACAATATGACAATTGTACAAAAAGATTTAAATATTCACAGAAATGTAGATTGACCAAGCAGATGGTCATTACCAAATGATATTTAGAATCCTTCTTATGTTTCAGAAGAAGTTTCTTCACAAGTCCCAATAGAAGTAATTAGTGTTACAGACCTGAACACTACTTTCTTTGAAGAAGTAAGAAACAGATATACTTAGAAAGAGAGTTTCAGAATTATATTCTAATTACTTTCTAATGATTCTAAATATAACTCCTTGATTATTTGATTGGATGAAATATTTAAAAAGTAACATTATAAAGGAATATTTCACTTACTTTATGGAATAATTTAACATAGAACAAAACACACCTGTGTCATGACAGTAGTAGATAGGTCTTTAGTCAATCTTGTACTCAAATGATTACATTACAGCCCATTCTCAAAGATTTTTTCTGAGGATAGAACAAGAGAAAATATTAATACCTGAACATGGTGGCCATTGTGGCAGAGGGATGTTGCAGAATACTGAAAACCCTGTGACAGATGTCAAAAGGCCAACAAATCCATGGGCAAAAAACTTGGAAATATGATGAAATTCCAAGAACCCAGTGGACCTTTGGAGATTATATATATTGTTTGGGTAACTGGTCTACCACCAGAAGGTTATAGGAGCTTTAATGCCTTCCTAATTATTTTTGAAAAATTTAGTAAGACTAAAATCTTTTTACTATGTCACAAATATGATACAGCTATGGATACATCTCTCCTAATATGGAATATGGTATTGTAATGGACTGGTATATTTAAAAAAAATTATTAGTGACAGAAATTCCAAGTCTACCTCAGTGCTAGGAAAAATCTTTACCAATTATTTGAGACCAAATTATCCTTCTCTATAGCTTATCACCCATTAACTAATGGCCTAGCTGGACGAAATGGTAAGAATATCTTGTGCATATGTCTTAGGGCTTTAAGATTGTGATAAATTCACACATGATTGGCTTAAACTTCTACCTGCACTGGAACTAGCGTATAAAACATCTATTCATTCCATTACCAATCAAATGCATGCTATTCTAGACAAAGGATGCAATCCCAGACTACCCCAAGATTCTTTGAGGAGATATTTGGTTGAGATACATCCCACAGGTACTAGCTTCAAAGGAATGCTAGACAAAGCTAGTAATAAAGCAGTGAGATGCATATAGGATTCATTAAAATATGCCAAAGACAAATGGGATAAGTCACATGCTACTTGAGACTTCAAGGTAGGATACTTGGTACTTGTATCCACTACCAAGGTCAATAACATTGAATTATGCAAAAAGCTTAAATACTCCTGTCAAGAACTTTTGTCATTAAGTCCCTTCATGGGGAAAATGATGTTAGAGCATAATTATCTAAGGAACTTATTAATAAGCATCCCACATTTTCAGTAATCTTTATGAAACCTTACAAAGATGGTTATGCTGAAAAATTCCCCTTAAGGAATAAAGCTCCCCAGAATATACCTCCTGTTGAAAAATCTGCTTCTAAGAAAATTACCAAAGTTCTCAAAGAAAGAAAACTGAGTACTAACAAAGTAAGGGAATTCCTTTTCAGATACATTCATCCAGCTTGTGAAGATGAATGGCTAGCAGAAGAGGGCATACCTGAAGGTACCAAGATTCTAATAAGGTTCAGACACACTAGGAATAGCAATATTACAAGTTAATATTTCTTTTTTAGGTGTAGGGAATGTGAGCCTTAGAGATATTTTCATATACCCAAATAACCACAAAGAATTAAAATAATTTATAGTAATAGTAATGAATTTGTTCTTGATATAAAAACCAAACTTATTTATAAATATATAAAATTAAAGATTATAATGAAAGCTTAATAGTCAATTTACATTAAAATCAGAAAATATAAAGATATATTTTTATTTAAAATCATTAAGTAAAAATAAGATTTTATCAAAAATATTACAAATAAAATATTTTTCAGAAAACTTTTAACAAAAGCTATTTTAGCTTCTTTTCTAATAAATAGCTTATGAAAATTCTTTCACCATTGGTTGCCTCATCAAAACTCAAGTGGTGTCACTTCTGAGTGAAAATTCTGTAACTTGACTCTAATTAATCTTAAAATAAGTTCTTAGTATTTTCTGTAAGAAAATATGAAAATCTTCAAACCCTTAAATTAATTCACACCACATGTAGTTTGAACCATCAATTTTCTGTTGAGATTGAGGTGTGGTGTGTAGTTTAGAGGATATGGGGAATCGAAGTATTTTTAATTGAAATGTAAAAATGTGGGCATTTATTACATAAGTTAATTTCAATTTACATATGTTTAATCACTAATTAAAGTGATTTACTGTAAATTCTCTATTCAATTAAATATTTATATTTCAAGTATAATACATGATGCGTAATTAAAGAAAAAATGAATTGGAAAGATTAATTCTGGGGGAAAGGAATCTTGGCTCCAAGGGTGCCAGACTCCCCCAAATTCCTTCCTGAAATGGGTGGGATGTGAAAATTAATTCAAAGAGTCATCACCTTTGACCTGGAATTGAGTCACAGGGTCTATAACTCCATTGATGATGAAGTTTTGATACCAACCAGGGAAGTTTTAACTGTTTCCAAGAGGGTAAAACTACCTTTATGTAAAAAAAAGTTAGTAAAAACAGATTTAACTTGTTTTAAGGTCTCTGGGATACATTCTAACTTCTTTTGAGTTCTTTCAACCAAGTATTACTATAGCAAGGTCTGGTTTGAGAGACTAAAATGGCTAAAAACAGCAAAAAATGCCTAAAACTGGCCCTTTTTTGGCTCAAACCAGGTTTTAATGATGCCATGATTGGATTTTCTATTTTCAATGTGTTTCTCACAACTGATTGTAGTAAATATGTGTTTTTTTAGTAAGAGAATTGGTGGTTATTAAAGAATTTCTTCTTTGTCCCACTTTTCTCTTTATGCTAGAAGACCTTCCTTTTATTATTAGTTTTGAAACGTTCACACTAATCAATAAAATATTCCAGAAGCCATCAATTAATCACTTCAAGCCCTTTATAAATTAAATAAAAATCATTATAGTCATTTTTACCCTTGAACCACCCCAAAAGTGAATTATAGCAACTTTCATCACTGTTAGCTTTGTCACTTTGTTTCCAAATTCACTCTGGACACTTTTGGGAGTTTTCTCTCTTTAATATTATTTTGAAAGGCCCTTTTATCCTACTAATTTCCTGCATTTCTTTTCTCACTTAATTCTAATTTAAATTGCTCTTGAAGAAATTTCTTTTGTAGCCATGAATATCTCTTGTAGAGTATTTTTTGGATAAATTTTTATCTTTGGTAAAACAATAAATCTTTATAATATTATTTTTTTGGACTAAAAAAGCTACAAACAATAATTTTAATTTTCAATTTTTTACAACATGTAAAAATTACTATTTTTAATCAAATTTTACCTTGTACAAATTTTGAGGATAGGGAAGTACTTGAGTTTCACTCAAAGTTTCATATCCACACCCTAAAGATGTATATATATGAAATAAGTAAGATATACTATTAAGCTTAATATTCTTTATAGTTCATATAAGTAAAATATTGATTTTTCATTCAAATTCAAATTAGTTCTCATTGATAAACACATTTCAAGCTCTAACCTTATTTCATACTAGAACTATTATTTTTAGAATTTGGAAAATATTAATTTGAGCTCAAAGTATTACATTCTCAAATTATTGAGGAAATAATTGATAAAAAAATTATTTCTAAATCTAAAAATTAGATCTATAAGCCATACTTTTATTGATCCACTTTTAGAGAAAATTAACTTTGAATCCTAATGTCTTAAAACAAGAAATAAATGATCTTTGATCTTCTATATTTTGAATATAAGGAATATGAGGAACAATTATAAAATTATTTAAAAAAACAGTTCTCACTTGAGAATTTCTATTTTGTTCCTTTTTCATGGCATCCATTCTAAATAATATAAATATAATGAATAAATTAAAACAAGGGTTCTTTTCATGGAAATCCCATTCCTTGTCCATTCAAATGACCCACGCTTTCCTCCTTGCTCACAAAACCCTCACAAACATTCAAGGAAGGACCTTGGGAACTTTCCTTTCCATTTTTCTCATCCTTTTATTTTTTTTTTTTACATTTCTACTTCACTTCCCTCCTTTAATTTATTTTTTTTCTCCCCAAATGTTTTTTATTTCCCATTTCACCTTATCCATTTTTATTTTTTTCTCTCCTTCCTTGTATAATTTTACCTCTTCAAGTCCCTTTCTTTTCTAGCTATGCACTTACATTTAATTTCATTGTCTCCTAGCTTACTCATATATCTATTCTTATTATTTATTCTGAATTTATAATAGCCCTTCTTCTGCTTTATAGATTTCTCTAAGTCTTTCACCACAATTACCTCAATTAGAGCCCCTTTTGAAACCAACGATTCCATTTCACCTTCTATTAGAAAATCCATTTTGTCACTTAAGAAAGCTTGGTTATGGGTTTACGTATCTAATTTTTATGAGAATATTTTATAATGTAGCTTAATGGACTGATTTGAAAGAACTTGCAAGAAGAATTTTGAAATAGACCACATTTTGCGCAAAAAGGCAATGGTCCTCCACCTGAATCACTTACATCATACAACCAGACTATCCAGTAGCACAATTACTATTCCTTGTCATAGCCCTTTCAGTCTTTTTTCATCCTTTTTCCCTCAATCAGGTCTGTTTTTTTCTTAGGGTCTTCTTCTTTGTTCCTTTGTTAAAATGGCTTCCGAATCCCTAAAGATTTCCCTTGTTCATTTTATTTTTCATTGTGATATTCATTTATCCATCACCAACTCACATCCTTCTTAGGCCTTCTGTACCCCTTCAATGCATTTTCTTTGAACATTTTGGTTCATTTTACTTCCCTCACTGACCTCTTAGAAGTATTTTATTTTCATTAACAGCATATCCTCAATATTATTTCATCCAAATTGTGACTTTTGTCATTCACAGCCAGAACATCAACAAGTTCAAGTGTGACTTCTTTTATGGCAGTCACTGGTAATTATATTGATAGGGACTTCACTCTAAATTCAATTGTCTTAGGCCTTAATGAAATGGAAGTTAAGTATTATTTTATTTAACCCGAAATGCACTTCTGACTTCTTTATTGTAAAATATTGAGGAAACCACTCAAGAAGCTCCCTTGTCTATCAGTTTTTGGAAATACTTGGCCATTTTATTGCTTACAATAAAATTACCTAAATCCTCATAAATAATTCCTTTTCTAGAAATTGTATGGCAAAATAAATTGAAGTGAGCTCTCCAACCCTTTATTGGAAAATAAATTCAATTGGCTTAATGTCACATATTATCTACCTTTATTCCTATCATGAGCTGAATACCTCAAAAAATGAAAGGCATTTGGTTCCAGAAACCCAAGAGCTATACACATAAATTTAAGGTCAAGTGGGCAGCTCTAGCCTTATTGAATCCCAAGATTAAGTGAACCTGAGTTACAATTCAATAATATCTCACATTTACAGTCTTTCTTCCTACATATTCCAAAGCCCTCAGAGGCATGAGAGATCTGTCTCCATTTTCCACCCTTTTTATTACAAGGAAAATCCAACTAGCTCCACAAACCTTCTTAAGAATGTGTGTACAGTGCCCTTCAATATAGATCCAACCTTTTTTTCTCTTAGTTTTTCTCATGCATGTTTAATTTCCCTCATGGTTGTTTTAAACATCAAAAAAAAGCCTTTCAATTTCGTTCTTTGTATCAACTCATGTATAATGTTGAATAGTAATACAAAAAATAATACTTCAGAAATAAATAAATAAAATCTTTCTACCATCATTTAGGAGTTCCATTTTCATTCTTCCTGGGAAGGAAAGAAGAAAGGATTCAAGGTGGTCAAATGTTAATTCTTTCCAAACAGAATTGACATCTGCTGTCAATTTTTCCATTTTTCTGGGATTGAAGAGGTGAGTGACAACATATTCCATTTTAAACCATAAAGTTTCAATTTGCTTGAGATAAGGTGAATTTGGAGGCCATATAAGCTTGTGAATTTGATTTTTTCATGTCATTTCTTTTTGGAAATGACAGTATTAATTGAGGCTCCATCCTTTATTAAGGTAAGTCCTTCAAAGTTTTCTGCTACACTTACTTCAACCAACTTTTCAATAAATTTCAATAAGACAGTTTCATGACATTTTCAATGTTTTCAATTTCTTTTCTTTTTCTAGGAAGAATTATTATCAACTTTGATTTAATTGGACTGCATATTTATCCCAACACCATCATCAATTGACAGCCTCATTTATGATTGACTTTTATTGATTCAATGTTTTATTTTCAATTAGTAGTGTTCCAAACTTTCTTTTGAGTTACTGGCTCACCTACCTTGGATGAGGATTTGTCAGTCCAAACAACCCTGGACCAATTGGAAATAGTCCAATGGAGAAGGACTTGAGAAAATTCCAATCAGAATTGCATATGTCAAGGACTCATATTTTTGTTTCTAGTGGCAATACATGACTTTTTTTCTAGGTAATTTATTAATTTAAAAAGTGATGGTAAGAAGTTTCCTTATTTTAACTAAAATATAACGGAGATTATTTTGAACAACTCATGATAATTCACATAAGTCTTGTTCATTTAACTTTCAAGGCTAGCCTAGTATAGGTAGGTTGTCTATATTACCACACTCCACAGATCTTGGGATCATATTTTGAACATTTCTCAGTGGTACATCAAAATATTGGGCAATTTTTTGGATTGGGTCACCTGAATCATGGATGTCCATAATACTCCCTTTCATTTCTTGAGTTTGATAGGCTGGCATGCTATAAAGAATATTTAATTGTTAATAGTATACTTATTAGTACCTGATCAACCTGAATAAGCCACTTACCATTGCACAAATTATGTCTTATTTATATCCATGGACCACTGTAAGAAATACCAATTGGATCAATGTGACACTAAGACACAAAATCAAAGTTGGGTTTCGGTTCATTTTCTTATTTGAAGAGAAATAATTGGTTACAAAACAAAAACTAAAGAAAGCTAAGAAAAAGTAAAAAAATAAATAGACAAGGTTTGAGAAAGTGGGACAAGAATATATCAGATGAGTTAAAAAAACAAGATTAAATACAATTTAGTAAAAATAATCAAGCACAAGTTTTAATATATATTCTTTTTAGATCTATATTGGAGGGCACTGTACATGGTAGAACTGTACCTTTGATATTTTTGAGTATTCCTTGATTCTTCATTATTTTTGTAGAAAATATTGTATCCTTGAAACCGTGAAAGCCTACTTAGTCAATTTAAATTAATTGGAGAAGGTGACCACCATTTTCATAAGGTTTTTCTATGAAGCTCTTGATAATAGTAGCAATATCAAGATTAATATGACTGTCCTCAGTAGAAAAATATAATATAGTAAAATATTATAACCACAAATGATATAATTATTGAAAATAATTATATTAAAAAGAAAATTAAGTATTATAAGATAATTTAATAATAATAAAAATCTTAATAATCATAATAAATTATAATTATTCTGTTATTGTTATAGTCACTGACAATTATGACAATAAGAAGTGTAAAGCTCCTAATGAGACAATTACACATGGAAAATATGAATATCTAACCACTTAGAAATAATATAAATATCATTTATAAAGGAATTATCACACACACTGTGCAGAAAGAATTATTATAGTAAAATTCTATATAAAAAGACTAATAATAGAGAAAGAAATATAGAAATTCAGAGAAAAACGTACTCATAATATATATTTAATACAACAAGTTAAATACAACAGCTATTATATTGAATAGTTATAATAAGTTTGAAACACACAAAAAATATGATTTAAAGAGTTTTTAAGAGGAATCTGTGGATTTTAAAATATATTTAAGATGATAATTTTATAAAATAGAATATATTATTGGTGATTACAAAAATGATCTGAATTCTATGATTTCAATTCTTCAATTTATAATTAATAAGGAGCAAAGTAGCTCAAGAATTACTTTAATAATAAGATTTTATATGTAATAGAACTTTACCTGTTGAAATGTCTAATATAATTGGATTTATAATGAATGACGGACAAAAACAGTGCTTAAGAGACTCTTCTTATGTCTGCAGAGAAGCTCTCATGATTCATAATGGATATAGAGGGTGTGCTCAGCTCAAAACTGAAAAACCATTCTTAAAAATAAGGTTCTTAACTTAAGGTAACTTATTTTTAATTCCAATTTCAAGTTACCAGTGTTATTCTTAACTCCAAGTAACTTTAATCCTCATTTGGAATAATTATTTTAAGCTTTAACATAAGATAAGCTTATTTATATTACAGTTCAACACATGAAAAACTTGAAAATAGAGTTTCAAGCAAAAATATCTTAAGCTCAATTTTTAATTAATTTTTGAAGAGATCTTAGTTTTCTTTAAGTATAATTGAGAGCATAAATTTCCAGGCTAATTACCAATAGAACCTGCTTGAAAAATATACTTAAAATTTGAAGGATACACAGATAACATTGAATATTAAGCTGTGTGAAAATTTCAGGCAAATCCATTAAGAATTGGATTTTTAATGAATTTTTGAAGTTAATATTATTTTTCCATGTAAAATAGAAATACACACCAAACCTTAGCTTTTGATAAGGTTTTAATTCTTATAGCTTTAAACCTATAAGCTTAATTGATCTTTGACAGTTCTTAAAACCCTAATTCCAAGCTTGCATATTGGGATTTACCCTTTGGCACCTTGGAATTCCTGTCTAAATTGGGATAAAACCAGCTTAAGATTTGGGGTTGGATCAAAGTCTAATCTTAAAGTTTAAATAAGGTTGAGAATCTTCCAATACAGGTGGACAACTGTAATTGAATTCTTGCAGATCCAAAAAGTTGGGTACCCCACCTCTGTTTGGTCTTTTTCCTTTGTCCCACCTTTTTGCATGGATTTTGCCCTTTTATTTATTTGAAGCCATACTATGGACTTAAACAATTTTAAATTGAGCCCACGCAGAATTTACATCCTTTATGGCAAATCCTTAGCCAATTCAGTGAATATACACAACACCTTAATTTTAACTGAAACTGTGGTATGTCTGCATAAACCTTATGCAACTTTAAATTTAAGCTTATTTAAGCTTAGATTTACCAATTTAGAAAATGTTACAAAGATTTTCCATTGTACTGTGAGATTCTTAAATCTTCTAATAACATAAGAAATAATCATTTTTTGGTATAACACCCTAAGGGTGTACCCTAGGTTATTTTTGGTGTAGAATCCAAAAATGCCATAATAGCTTTAGCTTTGTTTATCCAAAAAAAATTTATACTTATTTTTCATTATTTTTTATTCTAACTCCAATGTAAAAGTCTCTTCAAGACTGAATCAGCTGTATATAAAGTTATTTGTGGCCTTATGGGTATGTTATATATACCTCACAGGCTCACAATTGTTAACTTCCACCACCTACTCTATGAAATAAAAATTATTTTTTGTGGGTCCACCTATCCAAAAATAAAAAAGGAACTATATTTTTAAATTTAATTAATTATATTTATTGAGTAGGTATGTGCATATCTTTGATGACTTATACTTATATTTTCCCCATTTCCAATGGGAAAATTATTTCAGGCATTCACAAACATTTTATACTTTTCCCCTTGATCCAAAAGCTTTGGCCATGATAGAAAATCTTATGGAATATTTCCACCAGCGGCTTCTCAAGACTCCAGTGGTTTCTGAAATGATATTGGACGCTCAAGGAAAGCTAGTGTTTTCCCAGATCATGGAGCCATCTTGGCCAAATTTGGGACCTAATAATCCAGGTTGCAATTTTTTTGAAGAGGACAAAAAACACTTCAAGTCCTCCAATGGCCCACAGAAACCAATGACATCCCAGGCGAAGTGTTTTTATGAAAATATGTACCAAATCTCATTTCCCAAGGGGATTACAGTCAAAATGGGGATGCAGAAATATTTTTCTGAACCTCCAGATACCAAAGATACTGACATATTACTTTTTTCGAAATTTCAGGGAGATTTGTCAGCATGGGATGCAAATACTTGGCTGTTCCAGATACCAGTTCCCCTTTAAAGTGGGATTTTTTGTATGGATGCAAGCTCTTGACCTACCAACAGTTAACCCTCTCAAGAAAACATGTTGAGTAGCTGGAATTTATGAAAAATTTGGGGAGTTGTTTTGGACCCAATTACTCCCATCATTAATCTCCTCATGTTGTGTGTATATGTATTCTTGGTTGCTTATTTCAGTGCTTTATCTCATGTGCTGGTTTCCCTGTTTGGATTATTGAGAAATCCCATCCCCCATCCCCTTTTGGTCTGTAAGATGTTTTTTCCTAAGAAAGGGTGACCTGTGGTTCATATACAAAAGGACCTTCTCCAGGGTTGGGTAGAGGCCTTAAATTAAAATTATAATTCTATTAATTAAGAATTAATCATTATGTAACTACCTTAAAGAAATTATTATTCCTGGTATTAAGATTCAAAATTAAAATATTTTCAAATTCTAATTGAATCACAAATAGATTAGGTGAGTTTTTTTTAGGGAATTGAATACAATTTTAATCTGAATTAACTCTTATAGCTATGAGTATTCATAAAAGCTTAGTTTATATCATTAATAAGGATATACAGCGGTGAAGATTCAAGATTATTTGAATGAGTTTCATTTTCAATTTTAAATATCATTTATAATAACGCAGATTATCATAACAACAGATTTGAAACGAGTCTATTGAAATAGATTATAGCTATTTAAAATATTAAAATAATAGATGATAAAATTTTATCAATTTATATAATATTATAATCATCTAAAGAAATTCAAAATTCCTAAAAAAATCAAAAAAATATGAGACATGAAATGAAAACATTTCACTAGATGCTTTGTAGCAGATAGAGTTAAACATGCTTTGACGCTCACAAAGCTTAAATTTTGGTTGTGCAAGAAATGTGTTTTATATGTGCTTAAATAATCTTAATAATGGGGAAATTTATTTATTGGAACATAAGGGCTTCTTTTTCTGCGATTATTATTCAACTACCCAAAATTATTTTTTGGAATATACTGGGCTTAAAAGACAAAATATTTGTGCTTTCATCATACTAAACAGTTTTTACATGAATACTTTGAGATTTCCTAGTGAGCTGAGCCAAAGGTTGAGTTTATCTTTGAAGACTTATAATAATTCTGGAAGATTTATATGTATATTATATTTCAGAAGATCTCAAAAATTTTAAGAAGAATTGCTTTCATTTTTGGAATTTCTCAAGTTTCTAATGGCAGAAGACATGGTCAATATTGATCATCAGTATGTGAGTTATATCTCTAGTATTCTAGTCATTATTTAGGCTCAATGGTGAAGATATTATATTTTTTAGAGACCTCATATATTTTCATTTGAATATCTGACCAAGAAATTCTGAATACTCAGTCACCTTTAGTTCTGAAAAAGTAATCTTTCTGTATTTAAATCACTACTTTTTATAGCTAAATATGAATATTGATTTTTGTTCACTGCCTGAATTATTGCATCACCATCAACTATCTGATATCAAATAACAATATCCTGGTTTATTTTAGCATAAACTCATTATTTTTATTTATTTCCATTTTTATTTGAAATAATCTGTAAAGTTTTTGATGAAATATGTCTATTTCATATAAACCACATTTTTATTTAATATCAAGAGTATAGGGAGTTTATTTCACATGATGAGGAATTGATTCCCCATAATGAGAGTTTTCTTCCCCATTATAAATAATTTATTACCCAAGCTGAGGGATTTCTTACCCATTATTAGTAACTGATTTCCCATGATGATTAATTGATTACCCATGATGAGGGATTGATTAAGCATGATGAGTAATTTATTACCCATGATAAGCAAATGATTCCAAATGATGTGGAGTTAAACAAGCCTATGGCTCATGTTTAATCGACCCAGGATTGATGTTAAATAAGCTTATCCTATCAAAGAATTTCAATTTTATTTTACATAAACATTTCAATAAATAAATATAAATTTTTTGATTTAAAATAAACAAGATTATTGTGACTTGAGATAAAATATCTGATACTGATGAAATAATGTGGGCAGTTATTTTAATATTTTTAGTATTCATTATGGTTGCTCCATAAATGTTTGAATCAAAATAATTTCATTTTAAATTACATATTTCTTCTTCATATAGAATGAGTAAAATCTATATTTATCATTTCTTATTTATTAAAATTTTTTTAATCACTCATCTAATTGATAAAATATATATAATCTCTTATTTAGTTTCTTCATTTCTCATCAGAAATGAAATTTCAAGGAGTGGTTAAATTAAAACAAATTTCTTAGTTTAGATATTAACTAAATTAAATTGGAAACCTACATTGCCCATCATCAACGAAGAACTTATAAATCCTTTTCAGTGCAAGTTTTAAAAGTATGTATAAAAAAATTATCATTATTACAATGACTTAATTTGAGTATTTTTTCTCTTATTAGATAATGATATTATATTTATGAAAATTTACTCATTATTAACTTACAAATCTCAATTTACTTATTGTAATATTCAATATAAATAAATACTCAGTAATAAATCTGATATTTATTATGTAAAAATAAAGTTATGCTTTGAAATTTGCTTTTAAAAGAAATAATTCCTTGAGAATTATGAAGTATAAATTTTCCACAACCAAGAAAGTTGATTTCAAATACCAATATTTTTCAACCAAAAGAAATATAAATATATTAAATAAAAAAATAATTAATAATTTCCAATATCTGGTCTTATCATTATGGGAATAGTCCAAAATCATATCAAAGTATTTTCAAAAGGGTGGAAATATTCCTAGAAAGCTATTATAAACTTCGAAGAGCTTTAAAATTTGATTATATAGAAATTTTGAAAGTTGATCAACCAAAAATTTAAGGAAATAATGCACTGAAAACTATATCATAATTTTTGTATTTGTAAAACAATATCATAATACCTTTTTATTGGTAAAAATTTGAAGAAAATAAAAGGACATAATTATTAATATAATTAACTATTTTAAATAATTTTCCAAATTATTTCAATTTTACAATAAGATGAATTGGGGGAGTTTCATTTTAATACACATTGCTTCACAGGAAGCAAGAGGGACTTTTCTGGAAGTTTATACATCAATCCATCAATCGAATTCAAAATTATAAGTTGAAATTTTATGCTTGAAATCCTTCAAACCATTGGTAATAGTTAAATATAACGATAATATAAACATTGAACTATTACACTTAAGCTCCACAGCTAAATAATTGTAAACATTCATGAACTGGCTATGTGATATTTCATGGGATTATTGTCAAAACTCAAGCCAATACCCACTGAAAAGCTATCGGCTGAAAATAAATCCTTTCAATACAAGAATTAATTTTTCAAACTCCCAAAACTTCCATTACTTTGCCAGAAATTTAAATTAATGAATCATAAAATCTAATTTATGCCACAGTAACACAGAATGATTAAATTTTCAATTTATGGATTCAATACCCAGCTCATTTTTTGAAATTATCATATCAACTAATCTATTAATTCATTTTTGAATAAAAAACATATATTATAAATTATTTTATTGGCTTTATATTCTAATCTACTTGATGAACTACACAGCCTCAATTAATTGATCCTGTCAAAAAAAACGAATTTCAAAGTATATAACTCTAAATTGGAATGGTATCAAATATTAAAATACCATGAGATCACTATTTCAAGATATTTATGAGCCACATTATAGTTTCTTTTAAGTACTTAAGTTATTTCACCATAGAGCTATTTATAATAAATGGATTAAATATTCAACAGCTCATAGAATCATCTAATTGGAATTATTTATTGAGGCCTTGATTGTGAGCCTTGGAGGTATTTTCATATACCCAAAAGACCACAAAAGATAAATGAAGGCAGAAATATAAATAAAATAAAATTGTTCATATTATAAAGATAAGAAAATTGAAATATAAATACAAATTTATATTTAAAAAACAAAATTCAATTATAATTTAAAAATAAAATTACAATAACATTTAAGATTATGAAATTATATTTTTACTTGTAAAAATTAAGTAAAAATGAATTTTTGATGAAAATTGTGAAATTAAAATATATTTGGTAAAAAGTTATATAAAATATATTATAAATTTTTATCCAATAAATAAACATATAAAAATTATTTCACCATTTGATTCCTCATAAAAAATAAGGTGGGGTCACCTCTTAGTGAAATGTTTGTAACTCAACTCTAAATAAGCTTAAATTAAGTTTTTAGTATTTTAAATACAAAAATTGAAAATCCTCAAAACTTTAATTTAACTCACAGAACATGTGGTGTTAACCATCAATTTTTGTGTTAAAATTGAGGTGTTGTGTTTAGTTTAGAAGTTATGAGGAATTGAGGTATTTTCAATTGAATTCAATTGAAATGTCAAAATGTGCGCATGTATTACATAAGTGAACTTTAATTTACATATGAGGTATCAATTATTACTGTATTGTACTGTACAATTCAATTAAATTACATGTGTAAATTACAAGTATAACACATGATGCGGAATTAAAGGAAAAAATAAATTGGAAACATTTAAATTGGGGAGGAAAGGAGCTCTAGCTCTAAGGGGGAGCCAGACCCCCAAAGTCCTTGCTGACTGGAATGGGATGTCAAAATCAATGCAAAAGTTCATCACTTTTGGCCTGGAATTGAGTCACAGGGTCTGTGACTCAATTGATGATGAGGTTTTGATACCAACCAGGGTGGTTTTAACTCCTGCCAAGAGGGTAAAACTACCCTTAAGTTAAAACAATGTTAGTAAAACAGTTTTAACTGGTTTCTATGCCTCTTACACACATTCTGACGTGTTTTGAAGGCTCTAGACCAGGTATTGCTATAGTAATGGCTGATTTAAGTGTCTAAAATGGCTCAAACCAGCCCTCTTTTGGTCTAAACCAGGGTTCAATGATTCCATAATTGGCTTTTCTGTTGTAAGACTGTTTTTCACGACTTACAAGAGTAAATTTTACTTTTGGAGTAAGAAAATTGATGGCTATAAAAGAATGTCTTCTTTGCCCCACTTTTCTCTTCATGTTAGAATCTTTTCCTTTTACAATTAGTTTAAACACTGTTAAGACAATCAATAAAAGATTCCAACCACCATTTTTAAATCATTTTAAACCTTTTAACCACGTGAAAAAATGACTATAATCATTTTTTGTAACTCTTGTAATCATTTTTACCCCTGAACCACCCCATAAGTGAATTAAAGCATCTTTCATCACTGCAAACTTTGTCACTTTGTTTCCAAATTCACTCTGGTCACTTTTGGGCATGTTTTCTCTTTAATATTCTTTTTAAAGACTTTGTTCTTTGATTAATTGCATGCAGTTCTTTGCTCAATTAATTCCAATTGAAATTGCCCTTGAAGAAATTTCTTTTGTAGCCTTAAATATCTCTTGTAGAGTATTTTTGGATAAATGTTTATTGTTGGTAAAACAATAAATCTTTATAATATTATTTTTTTATACTAATAAAGCTATAAACAATAAAATTGGCGTGTTTTCTCTTGAAAATAATATTTCTTACTATTTTTGATTGATTTTTACCTTATACAAATTTTAAGGACAGGAAAAGTACTTGATTTTTAATCAAAGTTTCATATCCACACCTTACATTTGGGGGCCCAGACATGATATTTTACCTTTGAAATATTTTTTACTCTTTTTTAAACCTTTTCTCTTATATTGCAAAATTTAAAAAATATATAAAAAATACTTATAATTCAAAAAAACCCTTAAAAAATAAATTGGTTTCATATTATAAGTGAGGCTTATATTTTTATTTCTTTTTTGAAATAACCAGTTTTTTTACTTACTTCAATTGGCTTTTTCATTAATTTTAGTGTCTGACAACGTGGTAAGACAAGAAAACATTGAAACAGCCTCAACAGTCACCAGCATTATCCCTTCCAGTACTGTTATTGTGACTCAAAATAACCAACCTGAACCAATATCTTCTGAATTAATTAACTTGGATATAAGTAATACCCTTCAGAAAGCTAAGAATTTGGCCAATAGTAAGTTTTTGACGTAAAAATACTATTTTAAGCCTTTTTAATCATAAAAATATGCCTTCAACTAGATCAGGAGCCAGCTATAACCCTTCAAGCAGCTCCCAGAAAGGTAATAGACGTGATTATGGCAGAAGCCAACCAGGTACAGAAGGAAAAGGGTCAGTTGATGACTTCCAAACAACTAAAATAGGTCATTCTGATGCTGATAATACCCTTTTACCTTCACAAAGATCTTACACCGCCACAAGAAGCCTCAGTGGACATATACAAAGCCAGCCACAAAGCATACAACAATGCCCTGCAGTACAAGGAGTATCAGATCCTTGCAGATCTGTGAAAAACTGCATGCATTCTTACCTGACTGTGAGAAAATTCCTGGGCCATCCCAATACTTGCAAATTTCTCAATGGATAGCATCCATTGATGGAGAAGAAAAACATGATGCTCTTGACACTAGAATGGAGAAAAAACAATGCTCCACCACCCAAGCAAGTGCCAAAATCAGCCCCAGTGGCCAGCAGCAGCAATTCCAATGTGAAAAAGCAGCCACAAGCTCCAAACAAGGGAAAAGGAAAGGCAGCAGCCACCAAACCTTACAGCCAGGGCTGCAGGATGCCATGGAAAATGTGCTTCAGATGGCCAGAACAATAATGGAATTACAAAAGAAAGAGGAGGCCAGATTAAAATATCAGAAATGATTTCTGATATTTTTGATTCTATTCCAGAGCTGTATGAAGCTATAACTGACATAAAAAGTCATCTTTCTGATACAAATGAATCAATTTGTGACAATCTTAAAATACATAACTTGAGTCTGAGCCAAATCAATGAAACATCTAAATGTTTTGAAAAAAGTTTTAAATACAATTAAAAATTCCAATAATTATAATTATTTTGGCAATAAGATAATTGAACAATCTGCCATTATTAAGGAATTGACAGACAAATATTCTAAATTCAATATTGATGACATGATTGAAACAAGAATAAAACAATCCATAAATAATATCAAAGAGGATAATAAGAAAGCTCTTGATGATATTTCAAAATCATTTACTGAAGTAAAGACACATAAAATTGCCTTGAAAAAGTGTTTTGATACCTCAAAAGAGGAAATATCAAAATTAGCAATAAAGTTAAATGAAGTTAAATCTGATAATACTAAACAAACAAAATTATGGAATGAGCTGACATATAAAGAGGATGATCATAAAAATAATGTAATAACCTCTATACAAACCTTACAACATTAATGAAGAAATTCACAAAGGTGTAACAATAGTAAAATGAATGATATTGAACAACTACTAAACACCTTACAAAGAATGTCTACACCTCTGAATCAAAATGAGGGTACAGGGATTCCCAATCCACAAGTGTTGGATATTGAAAATTCTCAATTAAAAAATGAATTTTCTACTTCTCTCCATAACTTGGAACAAACAATGGGCCAAGCACTCTTCAAAGAAGTTCCAAAACTTAAGGAATGGCCTCACTTCAGTGGTGAAGGAGAGTATGACCATATGGAATTCATCAGAGGTATTGACGTGATCAAAGAAGACTTTGAATTACCAGACAGATTGGTAACAGCCAGGTTTAACACCTTATTTACTGAATCATCTCACAGATGGTATATCAAATTGAGACAAGCACATGGACACCAAAGTTGGACTTGGTGGAAAACCCAAATTATCAAAAAATGGGCCAATGATGCTTGGAGGTTTAAAGTGGAAACAGCCTTTGAATCTTCCAAATTTAATTCTGATAAAGACAAAGCTTTTCCATGGTTTTTCCAACAAAAAGCCAGCTAAACAGCATTATATCCTGACATGTCAGAATTTATGATCCATAGAAAAATTCTGAGACAATGTGGAGGTGACTGAGAGCATGCTGTCAAAAGAAGTACTACTGAACAATCTTCAGCGGAGGATATTATCAATATATTAGAAGAAGTAACCACCAGAACCAAAATTGGTTCTAGTAGGGTGAATCTCAAAACAAGGTTTAACACACCTTGAAAAAATTCTGTGGAAAAAAACCCCAAAGAAAATTCTAATAATAAGTATAAATCTGCAGTTACAGTCAGAAAGTTCCATATTTGCCAAAGCACCTCCCATTTAGCCAATACATGTCCAAAAAGGGGGGAAATAAATGAAATTGATATTGAAAAGGAACCTGATGTTGAAAAAGATGACATAATTGAAGACAATTCAGATGATAAGTCATCCATATTTTCTGAATCTTCAAAAGATATAGAAAATATCAATGCCACTTTTGACATCATGGAATCTTATTCCCACTTGCCACAATTGAGCAATGGTCAACTTGATTTATCAGAAGTTCAAGATGCACAACTCATGAAAACCAAACCAAACAGAGGGAAAGGTTATACAGCTGGTAACTCCTGTATAACAAAAGTGGTGATTGACAACAAGCCCACCAAACTTTTGCTTGACCCAGGAGCCTTCTGCTCTTGTGTTGGAAAATCTTTGCTTAAGACTTGTGAGCCAAATTTTGAAGACCAATTGTTACCAATTGATGGTATAAAATTCAATAGTGCAAGTAATCCAATGAAAGCATTAGTAATTTTTGAAACCAATGTCATATTCCCACACATTAATGGGAATTTAAGAATCACAGTCAGATTTGTTGTTATGGAAAATTACTCTAGTACCCATTTTATATTAGGAAATGACTATTTAATCACGAATGGAATAGATTTACATAAAAACAAAGACATATACTTTACTATTGGAGACAATAAGCGCCAAAAATTTGCCTTTTTACCATTTAAAAGACAAATTACAGTGAACAAAGTATAAACAGTCAACTTAGAGTTGGAAAAATTGAACTACTTCTTGGAGGGATGTGTTTTTGAGGTTATAACAGATTGTACAGCTGTCAAATCACTTTTAAACATGAAAACACCCAACAGACATATGCTCAGATGGCATATAGCCATACAAGAATACAGAGGCAATATGACTATTGTTCATAAGGATGGGAATATTCATAAGAATTCAGATGGACTAAGCAGATGGCCATTACCAAATAGTATTGATAATCCTGCTTATGTGCCAGAAGAAGCTTCACCACAAATCCCAATAGAAGGAATAAGTGTTACAGACTTGAACACCACCTTCTTGGAAGAAGTCAGAAATAGTTACACTCAAGAGAAGAATTGTAGCATCCTATGCCAATTACTTAACAAAGACTGTAAAAACAACTCTTTAATACATGCCTTGGATGAAGTATGGAAAAATTCTTATGATTAAGGAAGATTTCACCTACTGGATGGTATAATATAGCACAGGATCAAGCACACAGGTGTCATGACAGTTGTGGACATGTCATTAATCAATCTTGTACTAAAAGAATGCCATGATATCCCCTTTTCAGGACATCTGTCTGAAGACAAAACAAGAGAGAAAGTAAAGACCTGCATATGGTGGCCAATGTGGCAGAACGATGTTGCAGAGTATTGCAAAACCTGTGACAGATGCCAAAAGGCAAATAAATCCACTGGCAAAAGACTTGGAAATATGATAAAAATTCAGGAACCAAGTAGACCTTGGGAAATTGTCCATATGGATTGGGTAACTGGCCTACCACCAGGAGGTTACAGAAGTTATAATGCTTGCCTAGTGATTGTGGACAGATTCAGTAAAACTCCAATCTTCTTACCATGCCACAAGGATGATACAGCCATGGATACAGCTCTTCTGATATGGAATAGAGTAGTGTCATGGACCGGAATATTTACAAATATCATTAGTGATAGGGATCCCAAATTCACTTCAGCACTATGGAAAAATGTTCACCAATTATTTGGCACTAAGCTATCTTTCTCTACCGCCTACCACCCACAAACTGATGGCCTGGCTGAAAGGATGATCCAAACCTTAGAGGACATGGTAAGAACATTTTGTGCATATGGCCTTGAATTCAAAGATTTTGATGGATTTACCCATGATTGGTGTACTCTGTTGCCAGCACTGGAATTAGCATATAAAACATCAATCCATGCCAGTACCAATCAAACGCCTGCTATTCTAGAAAAAGGATGGAACCCCAAATTACCCCAAGATTCCTTGAGGAAAGATTTAATTGAAATACATCCCACAGCTGCTAGCTTCAAAGGAATGCTAGACAAAGCTAGAAAGCATGCAGTAAGGTGCATGGAGGACTCTTTTGCATATGCTAAGGACAAATGGGATAAATCACACTCAACTCCAGATTTCAAAGTGGGGGACTTAGTTCTTGTATCCACCACTAACTTCAATAACATTAAAGGATGTAAAGAGCTGAAAGACTCCTTTTCAGGACCTTTTGTTATTAAGGCCATCCATGGAGAAAATTCTGTTGAAGTAGAGTTATCTGAAGCACTTAGAAATAAGCATCCTACATTTCCAGTGAGCTTGGTAAAGCCATATAAATCTAGTGATGCTGAGAAATTTCCCTTGAGGAATAAAATTCCCCAAGTTATACCTCCTATTGAGACATCTGGTACTAAGAAAATTACCAAAGTTCTTAAGGAAAGGAAATTAAGAACCAAGAAAGTAAGGGAATACCTTGTTAGGTACAGTGACCCAACCTGTGAACATGAATGGTTGCCAGAAAAAGACATACCTGAAGCTACTAAACTTCTCAGAAGGTTCAGACACACTAGAAATAACAATATTACAAAGTAATCTTCTTTTTTTAGGGGGAGGGAATGTGAGCCTTAGAGGTATTTTCATATACCCAAAAGACCACAAAAGATAAATTAAGACACAAATATAAATAAAATAAATTTATTTATATTATAAAAATAAAAAATTGAAATATAAATACAAATTTATATTTAAAAAACAAAAATTAATCATAATTTAAAAATAAAATTACAATAAAATTTAAAATTATGAGATTATATTTTTGCTTGTAAAAGTTAAGTAAAAATGAATTTTTAATAAAAATTGTGAAATTGAAATATATTTGGTAAAAAGTTATATAAATATATTATAACTTTTTATCCAATAAATAAACATATAAAAATTATTTCACCATTTGATTCCTCATAAAAAATTAGGTGGGGTCACCTCTGAGTGAAATTTTTGTAGCTCAACTCTAAATAAGCTTAAATTAAGTTTTTAGTATTTTCAATACAAAGATTGAAAATCCTCAAAACTTTAATTCAATTCACAGAACATGTGGTGTTAACCATCAATTTTTGTGTTAAAATTGAGGTGTTGTGTTTAGTTTATAAGTTATGAGGAATTGAAGTATTTTCAATTGAATTCAATTGAAATGTCAAAATGTGCACATGTATTACATAAGTGAACTTTAATTTACATATTAGGTATCAATTATTACTGTATTTTACTGTACAATTCAATTGAATTACATATGTAAATTACTAGTATAATACATGATGAGGAATTAAGGGGAAAAATAAAGTGGAAAGATTAAAATTGGGGGGGAAGGAACTCTAGCTCTAAGGGGGAGCCAGACCCCCAAAGTCCTTGCTAACTGGCATGGGATGTCAAACTCCATGCAAAAGTTCATCACTTTTGGCCTGGAATTGAGTCACAGGGTCTGTGACTCAATTGATGATGAGGTTTTGATACCAACCAGGGTGGTTTTAGCTGCTGCCAAGAGGGTAAAACTACCCTTAAGTTAAAACAATGTTAGAAAAACAGCTTTAACTGGTTTCTACGCCTCTTACACACATTCTGACGTGTTTTGAAGGCTCTAGACCAGGTATTGCTATAGTAATGGCTGATTTAAGGGTCTAAAATGGCTAAAAATGGCTTAAACCAGCCCTTTTTTGGTCTAAGCTAGGGTTCAATGATGCCATAATTGGCTTTTCTGTTGTCAGACTGTTTTTCACGAGTTACAAGAGTAAATTTTACTTTTGGAGTAAGAAAATTGATGGCTATAAAAGAATGTCTTCTTTGCCCCACTTTTCTCTTCATGTTAGAATCTTTTCCTTTTATAATTAGTTTAAACACTGTTAAACCAATCAATAAAAGATTCCAACCACCATTTTTAAATAATTTTAAACCTTTTAACCACGTGAAAAAATGATTATAATCATTTTTTGTAACTCTTATAATCATTCTTACCCCTGAACCACCCCAAAAGTGAATTAAAGCATCTTTCATCACTGCAAACTTTGTCACTTTGTTTCCAAATTCACTCTGGTCACTTTTGGGCATGTTTTCTCTTTGGTATTCTTTTTAAAGACTTTGTTCTTCAATTAATTTCTTGCAGCTCTTTTCTCAATTAATTCCAATTGAAATTGCTCTTGAAGAAATTTCTTTTGTAGCCTTAAATATCTCTTGTAGAGTATTTTTGGATAAATTTTTATTGTTGGTAAAACAATAAATCTTGATAATATTATTTTTTTATACTAATAAAGTTATAAACAATAAAATTGGCATGTTTTTTTTTCTTAAAAATAATATTTCTTACTATTTTTAATTGATTTCTACCTTATACTAATTTTGAGGACAGGAAAAGTACTTGATTTCTAATCAAAGTTTCATAACCACACCTTAAATTGTTATTTTCACATTAGATTCCTAACATTCACAAACAGAACACCCCCAATAATTTGAATTTGAAACATCTTCCTGAAAACATTCTATCATAAAGATTAAAATACATCTATATTTCAAATAAGTTCCTTTAATGACCTATATAATTCTCAAGAACACATATCCTTAAAAGTTATCAAACGACTTCATATAAAGAAATGAGAGAAATTTATGACCCTAAAATATATTCTAAAGCTGTCAGAGGCCTTAATATGATACAGTTTCTGAGGAATATCACCATAAAATTAACCCTAGGAGTAAAATCAATTTTCACAAGTAAAAGGATAGTCAGAAATGTATATAATACAATGATACCCCTAGCTTCCTGGAAGTTTATGAATAGAGGTCCACCATTTCCAAAACTAAAGTTTCACCTATTGAGGAAATGGATTAATATATTGAAATTAGTTCATGTAAGACTTTTCTGATAATTGAACTAAATATTTTCCTTTTGAATTACGTGGTATTATAATTTTCTATTCTTAATTCCACAGGATATAATCTCATATTTATTTTATAGCCTTATAATATTAATACTAATAAAAAGTTTTTATATAAGCAGTTGTATTCTTATTAAGCTTATATTTCAAACCCTTCACTATGACTACATTAATAACCACCCTTATAGAAATTTCTGTACTTGTATATTAATGTTATATCTTGAAAAACCCTTTTAAAGAAGCTTTTATAAAAGCTAAATTACCTCCTTATCAATTCATTATCTTTAAATAATCTTATTAAAAATAATTAAACCAAAAGATCATAACCTATAATAAGCTTATTCATCACTCTTATTCTCAATAATAAATCATGCATCCAATATTGTATTAATTATCATCTTTTAGTAAAAAATTATCTCATGACTATTATATACATTCTTTTATTGATAGGTATGATAAAAATGGATTTATTGATTTTTCTCCAGATTAAAACCAAAAAATTAATATTCTTCATTTTTGAACTTGATTTAAATTTTTATATTGACATAGAAAACACCTGGCTTACCTTTTTTATTAAAATAAGGCAAAATATGGAAAATATTCTTTTTTTCAGCATTCCTGCCCATTAGGGGGTGTCAAAGTCACCAAATCCAGCCTTAAAATAATGCGGGATTTGGCTTCCAAATCCCACATTTCTCATGTGGTCGCATTTTAACTGAGTCCCCTGGTATTTTTACCAAATCCCATGCATCTGGGATTTCAGTTTGAAACCTAACCCAAAGGAGTATTCACAAGTAACAACTGTACACCATATTCTTCTACACTCCATTTTGGAAAACCTTACAGTACATTTGTATTTCTTCATCCATATAAGAATGCCTTGTTCTAAAGAAAAACACATAAAGTCAGATATCAAAATCACCTCTAGCCTTCCTCATCCTTCAAACCCCCTATCATGAAACCTATCCTTAATTCACCTCTTAGAACCCTCAAAAACAATAAAATTTGCAGTAAACTCAGTTGAAACCATTCAAAAGGATGTTTTACCTCATCTGAAATTATTTTCTCCTAACATATTACTCAAAAAAAATTTAAATACAAGATATTGTGGTTTAAATAATTATGAAAATTGAAAAACCTCTCTAAAATTTTACTTTGTTTTCTACCTTTCTGAGCTTTCAGTAATTAATAAATCATTTTGCTTTGAAAATTAATTCAACTTATTTTTTCTTGCAAATCCTATTTTTATTTAATAAATCCCCATATTTCCCATATTTTCAGTAAATTTCCCCTAACAAAACTCAATTCAAGTGCTAAACACCATATGAACCCGAAAATCCCCTATCAACTTTCTACACATTCTAAAAGTACTACTGAAGTTTGACTTATTACTTTTCAGCTCCTTTGTAGCATTATCATAATTTTTTTAAATCAGAAAGATATGAAGTGAGAAAATTCAAACCAAATATGACTCAAAAACAAAATCATACAGTTATTTCCTAAGAACTTGTTCCAAGGCTCAAATTTTGCACCCAAAAAAGAGGTAAACTCAATAAATTTGGATTGTTCATTTACAATTTATTCCAAGAAATATATAAAAAAATATGAACTTCCAAATTAAAAAATTATCAGTGAAATTGTGAGGCAACTGAGCTCATAATAGAGCTTGTAATGGTCTGTTCCTTATTTTTTAATATTGATAATAAGGAAGATTTAAAACTGATAATCTTCTGTCATATAATTTTTTTACACAGGAAGTTTTGAGCTCAATTGTTGTCACAGGGGCTCTTGGAAAGAAAAACAAGAGTGGCCTGTCACTCAGCTCTAAGGGAACTCACTTGGAAGACTCCAAAAGAATAAAGAAAAAGAAAGTAAAGAATTTAATTTCTCTAAGAAGAATGCAAGTACAAAGATGAAGTGCAATAAGAGAAATGAGAGGCCAAATGGCCAAAGAGCCAACCAAGTAAGTCCTTAATCACTGTTTCAACCTGCCAAAATGAACAATGGAATTAGTAAGGAAATGAAAACCAAATATCCATTGACAGGTGAAGAAAGAAAAGAGAAAATGTGCTAAATGACTGACTTGATAATATCAGTATTCACTTAACAAAAATGGTAAGATAAATAAAGATAAAATAAAATCAAAATATATTAATTAACTGGGGGAAAAACCCCCCAGGGTCAAAGGAGGCTGGTATATGTGGAAAGTTGAGAGCTTGACTCCTTCAGGCTAGCAATGGTCCTGTATTTAATACTGGAAGCTGTATTTATTGTCTGATGGAGTTTATACCTTGCCAGATTGGGAAATGAACTGTGTTGAATGATTTTCCCATGATTTATGATTGAAAGACAGGTCTTTATGAATCCAGACTGTATTGGAATGAATGTGGTTTCCAAGTTGGATTGATGGAGCATTGACACTTGACAACTTGCTTGGAACTGCCTCTTGAATACCCCTTGGAAATTAATTGACAGTATTCCCTTTGAGGGAATACTTGAAGTGATAATAACCAATGAATTCCTGATGGTGTCATTGGTCTTTGAGAAATTACACCTGCATTTGAGCCTTGATGGGTCCTCTGGATGACATGACACTTTGGTGACGTCTGGAATGTTGAATTACCCCTCTGATATTTACACCATTGGATTGCTGGTGAAAAAAGTTGCAGAATGGTGTATAACACCCTTTATGACAGTTTGAGTTGCTGGAGGGTGAAAGTGGCCAAAGGTCTTTGTGAGTGAAGTCAGGAGGATGTGAGTGAAAATTGGGTTTTGGGTTACTTCAGAGGTGAGAAGGTGTTTCTGGGTGTATTGGCCAATTTTGAGTTTCTGGCCAAATACAGCTTATACAGCTTTAAAACTGTATTTGCGCAAAATGTGCAAAACTTGAAATTAAGCCCCAAAAGGCCTGATATGGCCTTTTGGACATATTTCCCATAATACATGGGAAAATGGCATATACTTCTGAATACAGCAAAAATGCGCAAAACTGTATTTAAAGCTTAAAAAGCCAAATACAGGCTTTTTGGCTGTATTTTCCCTGTTGACTGGAAAATACCTGAAAGTGCCCAAAAGCAGAGAATGGCCTGGAAAGGCCTGATGATAGTGAAGGGGCCAGGCTGGCCCCAGAAGTGAAATGACCATAAAAGGCCAGAAAAGATGAGAGGGCCAATTTGGCTAGTGATTATGGATATGGCCAAATTGCCATAAGATTGATATGGCACTGATATTCCATATGGAGTCCAGGTGGGTAATTGCCATGGCTGTGACAATTGTGTACCAAATTCAAACCTGAAACACTTTTGATTCTTTGGAAAATCTATCATTAGGGAGAGAAGATTATAAGATATCATTTGAAAGGGAAAGGGAGATAATTAAGAATACCTATTACAATAAAATTCTTCCCTTTATCTAAATATTATGTGTTTCTTCCTTTAAATTATTATGGATTTCACTTATAAACCCATAAAAACCTTTCCTTCTTCCTTTTCCCTAAATGAAAAAGAGAAATGAAACAACTCTCAATAAGAGTAGTAGCTTTTTTATATTCTAAAGAGGAAGAATATGAAACATCATCCTGTTTTTCAGAGACTATCATTTGACCTTAATGAGTATTACTCAAAATTAATTTCCTACTTCTGAAATAATTCTATTCACCTTTAGCATCAATAGATATTTGTCAGAATATCTCATAAATATTTATCTCTATTGATATTTATTCTATAAATTCATTCATCTCTTAAATTAATTCAATTATTTTACATTTCACTTTTTTATAACACCTTTCAATTCATTTTTTATTCATTAGATAAAAAAACCTTTATAAGATCAGGTACAAATTTCTCAACAATGTTAAAGAGTCCCCCCATTTGAGGATCGCTTTATGATATCTTGGAAGAGAAAACATTGAAGTTTATTCAGCTCAAAAAGTGAACTTTTTTGATTCATTAATTCTGTTAATTATATTTATATCACATTAGTTTCCATCTCATCAGTATTTACAAACGGAAAATATGTCATCTTTCCTGAAAACTGACTTTTGAATATCTCATAACCAAAGTAGATTCAATTCAAAAAAAATATTAAAGAATCATTCCATATATGAACCCATTAATTTAAGTTAATATATAAAAAGATAAAATCTTATGTTCCTGAATCTTAAGACAAGTTATTTTTATCCCTCGTAGACTCTACAATTAAAAGTGCGTCATTTTTTAACATTTCCACCCGATTTCTTGGACTTTCCGATTTAGTTTTGCTTTATAATTTCTCTGCATTAAATTAAAATATTACAATCTTGCCAAATTTATTGGTTAATAACTTTTTTCTAATTAATATTCATGGTTAAAATCACCCACATACTTCAGTATTTCCAAGAGTTTTTGACTGGTAAAGCTATATCTAAATATCTTCTTTACTCATTAAACTGATCTGAGATATAATAAAGACTGTATCCTCTTTACTAATATTTTTTGCATCTTATCTCAAGTCGAGAAATAATGAATAAATAGATTAATTGAATTTCAGAGAAATAAGCAAGAGGAAGAGGATGATTGAAAATTCTTCAAAAGGCTGATCTACTTCCTTTTGACTATTAATTAATAATCGAGATTGATTGTTATTTTTCTTCTATATTTTTGGAAGAATTTTTATTTATGCTTTATAATTTCCTTGCCAACTTCAACTCAAAAAAGAGAAAAAAATCATTCCTTGAAAATAATGGCTCAAAGATCAAGAAACTCAATAACCTCTTGAGAGATTTCAAAAAAAACAACAACAGAAAGATCTTGGAAATAATATAATATGATTGATTGGAAATCTCACTGACCAGGAAATCTATAGCATCAGTTATTATTTATTAAAGCTATTTGTGCTTTTATTTTATTTTATATAATCTTATTCTACAGAATGATATTAAATAAATTAGTTAGTAATTTACAGATGCTGGATAAGAATAATCTTAAAGATTTATTTTGAAATACACTTTCAAATATTTAAATTCTTAATTTGATGTTTATTAGGGCTAAAGCACTGTGTCTCACTTTGTTTACAACACAGAAGACAAATAATTTAGTTTTTGAATTAGACCTTTATGAATAAATTTGAGTCAATCAAGAACTTCATTAAGAAATGATCACTTTAGTATCCCCAGCTTAAAATTGCTTTGAGAGACTTTAATAATATTGGGATTTTTGAAATTTTCCAATGAATAATCTCATTTTCATGTTTGGAATGGGTAATAAGAATTCCAATGAATATCAAAAGAAAGTCTTCCTTCATTTTATCCCCCAATGTCTCATTTTATATAAATATTTGTTTTCTTAAGCAATAATCATTTCCACTTTTCCCTTTTTTATTTTATTACTTTGAAAAGAAAATCATAACCCTTACCACCAATATTAAGTAGGGGATTTTTTTGATTCAAAATCTTCGGAATATATAGAAAATTGTAGATAGTATTTTTTGTTTGTATTCTTCAGACCTCCCAAAACTTTCTTTTTAAGTTGGACTCGGAGTAAATCATTTTCTTGCTTTGTTTTTTTTTTTCAAAAATCCTATAATCCTTATTTGAGGCTCTTTTACTTATGAAATCTTTACTCAATAATTTTTTTAATCAGTCTATATTATTTATATTCCAATTTGTCTCTTGAATCATATTCTTAACATTTTTATAAGTGAATTGACTTTTTATTACAATTTGTCCCCTCAAAAAAAAGGCTAATATTTACTCAAAAATTTATTCATTGAAAAATTATTCTCCAAGTTGATGATAAATACTAACTAAGTGCCTCAGAATATATATATATATGGCTCAGAGATTATAGTAATTTTAATCATGAGAAGTGACATCAAAAAAGAAACTGTCGAAGTAATTTTTAATATGACTCTTGAATTTGAAAAAACCCTACTATTTATACATTAAAGCGTGACCTCAAAAACAATACAAAGAGAAAAAGAAGTTCTTGAAAACCTTCCTAATTCATGAATATATAAATATAAGGATTTTTTTGGGTAAATAAACGTCAATTTTACTAAAACTAACTAAAATTTTTCTTTAATCTTATTCATAAATTTAAAAAAGTTAAGAGTAAAATCTAATTAAATCAGAATTGAAATATTACAGCCAAATTATTTTTCTATACTATCAAATTTTAATAGGCCAGGATGATATTCAACATCTTACTATATGGGGCTGACGTTAGAGGAACTTAAAAAAAGCTGGCGGAGATAAGAGCCTTTCTACAATGGCTATAAAACCCAACATGGTAATGCCAAAGAGTAATATGGAAGCAATTACTTCGATGGAGGGGATGATGGTGCTGGCGTGATGTGTCCTTGGGCTTGATGTCCTCAAAATTTTCCCCCTCTGAAAATCTTGATTGGTTTCTTGATATTTTAACTCCATTTATTTCCCCATAGCCGAGGTCTGACTGATGGGGTGCGCTATTTGTAAAACGCAACATGGCCGAAGTGTTAGTGCTGAATTTTTTCAGCTTTTTTAAGACATACATAAATTTTGAGGCAAGTTCTTTTCTCAACAATTTTAAAACATGCTGGCAAAGCAACCTTAGGATTTTTTTATTGGAAAAAAAGGTTTGCATTTTTTCTCTTTCCAGCTTTTTCCAAGTTATAAAATTCCAAGACAACACAACTGTCTTTAATTATTTCTTTGACTCTTCTTCCAAAAGAAAATATTCCAACGTAATAACAAATGATTTGGACAAAATTTTATAGAAGAAACAACATACAATACATATGGTGTGTTTTCTACAAAGTATCAGTTTACACTTTTTGTTGGAGAAAAACCATATGAAGATACAATTCAACTTAGCGTTCAAGACAGTTCAAGAAAAAGGTGATGAATAACTCAGAATGACAACTCTTGTGTTTGCTTGATTAGTGATACAAAAACCAGCTTGTATAGGAGCCTATCCAATCAAAGAAAAACACACAATTCTTGTGACCGGAGATCATGTATACACCAGCAAGAACCAATACAACTAATAATTGCTTTACTTTCTTATTATGCGTTTGTATAATTACGGGGGAAGATGTGTTCAGAGTACAATTTCTTCTTCGAATTGCAAATCTTGTAATTCATCGTAATATTGAATTCTTTTTTTTCTTTCAGGAGTAATCTAATGTTTATTACGACGAGAAGAAACCGCAATAAGGAATTGAGTTCAAACACCCTGAGTGATGGGCTAAATGAGAACATACTTCTTTATTGGCGTCTAGCCCTTGATCAATCGCCCGTTTTTTAGATTTAGGTTGTTGGATTTGATTGTTTTTTATTTGGTTCAAGTCGATTCGCTTAAGGCTTAATGGTTTTCTAACAGAATCTCTGCTGATTACTTTCATCAATTTGGTCAGAAAAAGATAACCCATTCAAGTTGAACACTCACGAATGCTGATTAATGTCATGGGAGTGTTTGGATAATTTGTTTACGTTGTTTAACTGACTAACTTGAATGGAGCTTGTCACTCTCCTAAAGTTACCATCGTTTCTTTTCGGCTTTTGGGTAAGCTTTTCAGATTTTTGATTTGGCTTGGAGGTTTTCTCGGAGCTCGACTCCGACTTAATTTTGAAACAAAATGCATAAATATCAGTAATAGTATGTGATCAGAAATTGAAGCAAGATTTATTTCCAACCGAGGCGTGTGGAGTTTGCTCTTGTCTTTTCGTATTGGCTTTTGCGGTTTTTTTGTTTTTAAATAAGGTGGGGTTGAAAGCTTTGCGTTTGGGAATTTTTAAGAGATCTGTTAGAGAAAGGTCAGACTCTAAAGTGGTTTTTGTCGTTTGCCTCGCCGCATTTTGATCTGTAGATGAGCCTGCTTTAGCAAGGTGAGCTGAAACGCTGGTCGATGGTTGATTTGGTCTTTGTTGGGTGCGTAACTTTTTCAAGAGCTTTTCGGCATTTTCAAATCCAAATGGGTCAGGCTCGTACGAGTTGATATACGCTGGACGATTTTGAGTTGGAATGGGGAGACCGTCCTGGCCAAAAGGGATCTGCTTGCTGTCAAGATGATCTAAGGTGAGTTCTAGGGATGATTGCCTTGATAGATTTTTTCCAGGTGAGTGAATGTGCTCAAGATATTCAAGAGTAGATTGAGATCTCGATGACGGTTTTGAAGATATTGGAGGATTAGTTTTTAAAGGTTTCTTTGATGAATCTGCATTGGCTGATTGAAGATGGTCATTTTGATTGATAAAATCTTGAATAGAAGGTTGATTTTGCTTGATGATGACCACAGGATTGAATGAACGTGCATGTTTTGATTTATTGAACGAGAAAGGGGAATCAGGTGGTTGGAGTTGATCCAATGAGAATTCGTTTTGATTTTGTGAATCGACCCAGTTTTTTGTTGATGCTTGATTGGAGAGTGATTTTCTAGATCGAAAAGAAAAAAAGACAATATGATCAACTGATTCTAAAGATAAATGGTATTCATCAAATACGCTTACGCCTCAATCTTTGGATTTTTCGACAAATTGACTTTATCTTTCTGATTAGTTAATTGAGGGACCACGACCATACAAGCCGGACGTTCTGACTTCTTGATTTTTGGTATGACCACCAAAGGTGATGTGCGATTCCTGCTGGTGGGTTTGCTTGGATTGGATTGCTTGGAATCATGATTCGCTTGACCGGGACCTCCTAGAATCCCAAAAAGAGGCCGTTAGTATGACAAAAATTCGTTGGATGACGAAAGATTCCTCACGCTTAGCTGGCTTCTGGATGATTGATCGATGATGATCTCGATGGAGGTCCTTGGATGGATCGCTGAGGGTGGTTGCCTTGGATTTTTGGGTGGTCGTCATCGCAGAAATCAGGTGGGAGTCCGCCACGGTCAAGAGGAGCGCCCCAGCTTAAATTCAATTTCTACCACTTCACTTTCGCTTTCGCTTCGATTTCGCTTTTAATTTTTCAGGATCATGTCTTCTTCGTTCTGGGCCAATCTATCCAAGGAGAAATCGTTAGGCTTGCCTCATTCTGGCCACTCGCATTCTTCGAACAAACTTGTGTCTTCGCGTCTGTTCTTCGTCGTCGTAGGCTTGATGCTCTTTATACCCACGTATTTCTTCGTCAATCGCAATGTCTCAATCCGCTCGTCATCCGCCGTCAATGAGCTTCGTCAAGACACTGTCCAGGATAAAGATCATCATTGGATTGGATCAAATACCAGATTGACTAGTTTGATTCCGTCTTCAAAAGTTGTAAAAGGCTCAACTATCATGTCCAAGATGGAAAATGCGACTGCAAAGTAAGACTTGGGTCTCTATCGACAATAAGTTTTGTTTCATTAACAGCTTTTTTGACTCAAATTTTCATTCGCCATCACAATCCAGAGCTGAGTTAGGTAGAGCTACTTGGAAAGTTAGTCTTCACCCCTATCCTCTCATCTTCAAGCTTTCAAGTTTCAAGTCTGCTGCTTACAATCTTTGAAACTAACTTCAATGCTCCATATGTTTCGCATTCAAGTTTCTCCATACAATGGCTGCGAGGTTAGGAAATCAAACATTAAAACTCAAATTTGACTTTTAATGGCCTTAAAACATGCTGATCAATACACTCCAACCTTATCCCTTTTATTTTAACAAAACTCAATCGTTAGATTTCCCGAGAAACCAACTGAAGATGAACGGGAGGCACTAAAGTCGTTTATTTACTTATTTTCACGGTAAGTTAACTTCCCTTTCAAACAAATTCGAATTGTTAATTCTTTGCCTCACTAGTCTAATTTCGCCTCTGAATTTTGTTAATTTTGCTTTAGACTTTACCCTTGTGGAGACTGTGCTCGGCATTTTCAAGAGTTATTAAAAGAATATCCACCCCAAGTAACATAACAATTTTCTCATCAAACTCGTTTTCCTCGCGATTTTTTTTGTTTCAGAACAACTATTGATTTTTCATTATTATTATATCATTTTTCTTAGACGTCTTCAAGAATAACAGCTTCAATGCATCTCTGCTCACTGCATAATAAAGTTAACAAAAGACTTGGAAAACCTCAGTATAACTGCGGAACAGACTTATTAGATGATTATGATTGTGGCTGTGGCTCCCATCCATAGAGTCCATCAGAAAAAAATCAAATCATTAGATGGAATATTTTCCTAAACCCATAAAAGAACCTTCGTAGCCAAAGTTTCACTTTGCAATGATTTCGTGGGGACTCATTACCTTTTTCTTTTTGTTTGGCATGGATTTTTTTTTGTTTTGAAACAGCATTTGTTGGAAATGGTCATTTGTATAAAAATCCTTTGAAGTTTGAAAGACATTTTCTTGATTGTTGAAGAAATTTTTACTGCACTTCATTCTATCAAAATTTGCTTTTGGATTCGCCTTCCTTTTCGCTGCCTTGATGTCAATCAGATGAGCAACTTGACCACAAAGTCAACCAGCAGATGGCATAACCCATTTTTCATAACATACTTCCACATCACTGCAAACCCTTCACTTGCACCATCCTACCCACGTACTGACTCTTGTACCATTGACTTGTCGGCTTTATTCAAACTAATAATCCGTAGTACTCTTTCATTTATTTTGCCAGATGGCTGGTTCTAAACAAAGCCCACACAAGCTGCCTCGATACTCTGGAAGCAAAACATAAGCAAGTTAAATGATCCTTACCATTATAAATTTTACTATGACTTTCGAAAAGACCACACTTCAGCATACCTCCTTTTAAAAAGGTGTAATAATGTTTGGAGGGCTGTCAGAAAGAAACACCGTGAATTTAAGCTAGACAAATAAAAATCTAGTTACTTTTAAAATATGTTTTTCTAATTAATTAAAATATTTATTGAAAAAAAAACTCAGAAAAATATACAGGAGTGTTAAATTATAAATAGCAATTGAAAAAAAAGGGGAATGATGATAATGATAATCATAATTCTTTTACTAATTAAAGAGTGCTTACAGGAAACCTTTTTTTAGAAGGTGCATACTTGTGAATTGGTTCTTTTTTTACTTTAGTATAAAAATCTTGATAAATTCAGAAGGAAACTTAAACTTGTGGTAATTAGATTATTTATTAGGATTTGAGAAAATTTATTATCAATTTTAAAAAAAATACTATTTCCAAAAAAGAAATATTTTCAATATCTATATGCATGTTTTAATTTTTTTTTTGCTTTGATGAAAGATTTGGGATGTATAGTTAAAACCTTCTTCATTTTATATCATAAAGATAATGCAAACTAAATGTATAACATCATAAAGCTTGATATATATATATATAGTCAGATTTCTGCAAACCCATGAAAAACCTGATCCGTCAGGTTTATAGCCTACTGAAAAAAAGCTGCCACTCAGAAACCAACCAAGCACTATACACCATTACAAAAAGATCTAAAAAACTTGATTTTTACTGGTCCAAACCCATTTGTTTTTCCTCCCGAAACATCTATTTTGTCACTAATTCATGGGATGTCTTTATAGGTACATTTTTGAGAAGGTAGTATAGGTCTTTGGTGGGTTGAGCGATGTATTGGAAAAGGTGATCCTATTTAACCCCATAGAAAATTTTCACAAACAGGTATGGGTGTTGTATCTTTACAATACAAGTTAAAACTTCTTATAGTAAATTCAAACATGATTAGTGATAAGGCAATATTTCATAACACATAATTCATTTAAATAGACTATGAATACATAGTCATCTTAAATAATAAAGAATTTGTTTGGAGGGATCCCTTACTAATAGTTTTGATTACCATTTTACTGATAAAGCAAAGATTTGAAGTCAAATTTATTGTCACAGGTTCACAAATCTCATAGGGGAGATCAAACCAAGAGTTATATTTAAAAATTAGTAACTATATTTATTAGAAATTAGTAATTAGAGATATATCCATATTGAAAATCTATAAAGTAATAATAGGTCATGGGCCCTTGTAATTTAAATTAGGGCTATCATCAAGTTATCTTTATTTTTATTTCTACTGAACTATTCCCATTTACTTGAATCATCTAGTCACCCAAAAGCTGGAATCAACTATTAGATTTCCAATTTATTTGAATTGAAAATGGATAATCATTCAGCTATCCAAGATGTATCAGAATTTAAAACTCAATACTCAGTTGAATTTGTGTTCCGAGAAGATAAGAAAGCTGACTTATTTAATCAATATTTTTCACCTTCCAAATGAATAAAGCCTTGTCTCTCAATATCAGTTAAATAATATCATAAAAGCTTGGGAAGACATCCTTTTTGGGAATATATCTTACTTTTGAATTACTGACAGAGGCTCCAATTATTTCAATAGAATTAATCTGAAACAGTTCTTAAGAGGAACTTCTTACTTCTATTTATTTTAAATAAATGATTTCAAATTCTGGGAAATTCTACCATACTGAGAAGAGTTTCTTCAGGAAATCAATAAACCACTATTTTTATTCCTTTTGAAAAATATCAAGATATTACTAAACATTTTATCCACCTTTTTAAATAGGTTGAGGCTATCTGAAATGAATTGGAATGATGATATAGTATTAAAATAATAAAATATTATACATTTTTTGCTTTACCTCATGTCAGTAATAAGATTACTTATTCACTTTATACTAAAATGGCCACCAATACCCCTTTGAAGATGGGAATGGAAAATATATGGAATATGGCTCAAAAAAATCATCTAGATCTATTCTTTTCATTTCAAATGATTCTTTTAATATAACAAGAATAAAAGAATATATATATTATTCTTAAAAAGGCAAACAACTTTTTCAGTTGGTTATGCCTTCTAAGCCAGAATTGCCTATTACCAAAAAGAAATTTTTTGCCCTTTTCCTCTCAATAATATCAATGAAAGAAGAAATCTCTTGCCTCAAGGAGACATTTATTTTATTTCAGGTGGGTTGGTAATTAGGAACCTTATTTTCCTACCATAAGAGAAAAAAATTGTTTAGGATCTATATTCCTAGAAATTGGTATTGACTTCTGACATGGTTTTTATACTGTGAGACTTCCTCTTGGGGGAAATAACAGGTAGCTAGTTTGCAATTTTTTAATAACTCCTGTAACAAAATCTTTCTTAGAGGTCACAAACCAAAATAAAGTGAGTAAGTGAATTTATATCTTAATAAGAGAGAATTAAAAAGTCTAAGATCAGAACTATTTAATATATGATAAGAAAAGGATAAGGTCAGATTGAAATTTTTGTCTGTATAATTTTTCTTTTTAGAAAAATTGGGGTGAATTGTTTGCTCTCAGTGATATAAGATTGGTAAGAAGGGCTATTTGGGATTCTCTTGGAATTCCAATCAGTGTTGATAAGAATAGTCTTTTTGAGATAAATTAATAATAAAGTAAAATAATCTTTCTAAGAGTCTTTAATAATAAGATAAGCTGGTATTTGTGACTTAAAAGGTAAGATTCTTTGATATTGAATTCTGAAAGGTTTAATTTGACTTTAATTCTTGGTAAATGGTGTTATTTTAGCTGGATAAAATTTTTTCAATAGAGTAGTAACTCTAATTTTTTCTACTGGGTGACTTTAAAATACTATTATTCCATTGATCTTACCTATTGGTAAATCTTCAACACTACTAGGTATGTAAATTCACCCTAATATACTGGACTGCATCCAAGGTAAGGAATGAATTATTCCTCTTCTTAGAATACAATGTGTGTGAGCCTTTAGGTAGATTTTGAATACCCAAATAGACCACAATCAATATAAAAATGAATTTTGGAATATGCATGACTGTGAGCCTTAGAGGTATTTTCAGATACCCAAAACACCACAAATAATCAAACAATATACAATTATAAATGAAATAAATTTATTTATATTGTCAAAACAAAAATTAAAATATAAATATAAATTTATACACAAAAATTAAAATTTAATTATAATTCAAAAATAAAATTATATTGAAATCTAAATTTGTGAAAACACATTTTTGCTTGAAAAAATTGAGTAAAAATGAATTTTCAACAAAAATACCAAAATTAAAATAAAAATTATTATAAATTTTTATCCTACAAATAAACATATGAAAACTATTTCACCATTGGACTCCTCATAAAAAATAAGGTGGGGTCACCTTTGAATAAAATTTCTGTAACTCAACTCCAAATAAGCTTAAATTAAGTTTTTAGTATTTTCTGTACAAAATTTGAAAATCCTCAAAACTGTTGTTTAAATAACATCACATGTGGTGTTAACCATCAATTTTTGTGTTAAAATTGAGGTGTTGTGTGTAGCTTAGAAGTCATGAGGAATTGAAGTATTTTCAATTGAAATGTCAAAATGTGCATGTGTATTACACAAGTGAACTTTAATTTACATATAAGATGTCAATTATTACAGTTGTTTACTGTAAAAACTCAATTGAATTGCATATGTAGATTATAAATATGATACATGATGAGGAATTAAAGAAAAAATAAATTGGAAAGATTAATTCTAGGGTGGATAAGGAATCTTGGCTCCAAGGGGGAGCCAGACCCCCAAATTCCTTGCTGACAGGCGTGAGATGTCAAATTCCACACAAAATTTCATCACTTTTGGCCTGGAATTGGGTTACAGGGGCTGTGTCTCAATTGATGATGAGGTTTTGATACCAACCAGGGCAGTTTTAACTGTTGCCAAGAGGGTAAAACTACCCTTAAGATAAAACAAACATTGTAAAAACAGTTTCAACTGGTGTTGACATCTCCTACACACATTATGATGTGTTTCAAAGGCTTAAAACCAGGAATTACTATAGCAATGGCTGATTTGAGGGTCCAAAATGGCTAAAACCAGGGTTCAATGATGCCATAATTGTATTTTATTTTGTCAGAGTACTGTACATGACTGAAAGGAGAACATTTTACTTTTGGAGTAAGAGAATTGATGGCTATAAAAGAATGTCTTCTTTGCCACACTTTTCTCTTCATGTTAGAGTCTTTTCCTTTTATAATTAGTTTAAAACACTGTTAAACCAATCAATAAAAGATTCCAACCACCCTTTTTAAATCATTTTGAACCTTTTAACCATGTGAAAAAATTATTATACTCATTGTTTTTAATTATTATAATCATTTTTACCCCTTGAACCACCCCATAAGTGAATTAAAGCATCTTTCATCACTGTTAACTTTGTCACATTGTTTCCAAATTCACTCTGGTCTCTTTTGGGTGTGTTTTCTCTTGAATAATCTTTTTAAAGACTCTGTTCTTATATTAATTGCTTGAAGTTCTTTGCTTGATTAATTCCAATTGAAATTGCTCTTAAAGAAATTTCTTTTGTAGCCTTACATATCCCTTGTAGAGTATTTTTGGATAAAGTTTTATTGTTGGTAAAACAATAAATCTTTATAATACTATTTTTTTAAACTAATAAAGTTAAAAAACAATAAAATTGGTGTGTTTTCTCTTAAAAATCTTATTTCATACTATTTTTAATCAATTTTTACCTTAAACAAATTTGTGAGGACAGGAAAAGTACTTGATTTTTTAATATAAGTTTCATATCCACACCTTACATTTGGGGGGCCAGCCATGATATCTTACCTGTGAAATATATTTTTACTCTTTTTGAATCCCTTTTCTTATATTGAAAAATTTAAAAAACCCATAAAAATACTCATAATTCAGAAATTTCATAAAAAATAAAACTTTTTCAAATTATAAGTGAGGCTTTATTTTCAATTTCTCTTTTGAAAAGTATTTCTTTTTAGTTGAATAATTGCTTTTTTCATTAATTTTAGTGTCTGATAACATGGTAAGACAAGAAAATATTGAAAGTGCATCAACATCTACTAGCATTATTCCTGCCAGTACTGCCAATTCTGACTATAATTACTCAGTTATTATAGCTCAGAACAATCAACCAGAGCCAATTTCTTTTGAATTGATTAACTTGGACATACATAATACCATTCAAAGGCAAAGAATTTGGTCAATAGTGAGTTTTTTGACATAAAATTACTATTTTTAAGCATTTAATCATAAATTATGCCTTCAAGCAGATCAGGACCCAGCTATAACCCCTCAAGAAACTCCCAAAAAGGCTATAGATGTAATTATGGCAGAAGCCAATCAGTTACAGAAGGTCAAGGGTCAGTAAATGGATCCCAAACTGACAAATTATGCCATTATGAAGCTGATTATACTGTTTTACCTTAAAACAGAGCTGAAACCACCACAAGAAGCCTCATTGGACATATAAAAAGCCAGCCAGAAGGCCTACAACAATGCATTGCAGCACAAAGAGTACCAGATCCTTGCATACCTGTGGAAAAACTGCATAAATTATTACCTGACTGTGAGAAAATTCCTGGGCTATCACAAAGCTTGAAAGTTACTCAATGGATGGCTTCCATTGATGTAAAAGAAAAACATGCTGCTTTTAACAGCAGAATGGAGAAAAAACAACCCTCCACCACCCAAGCAAGTGCCAAAAACAGCCCCAGTAGCCAGCAGCAGAAATTCTGATGTAAAAAAGCAGCCACAAGCTCAGAACAAGGGGAAAGGCAAGGCACCAGCCACAAAACCTTACAGCCAGGGCTACAGAATCCCAAAGATTCAGCAGGATTCCATGGAAAATTTATTTCAGATGGCCAGAACAATGATGGAATTGCAGAAAAAGGAGGAATCCAGATGGAAATATCAGAAATGATTTCTGATATTCTAGATGGCATTCCAGACTTGTATATAGCTATAAATGACATGAAAAGCCATATTTCTGATAAAGATTCATCAATTTGTAACAATCTTAAGACAAATAACTTAATTCTGAGCCAAATAATTCAGACACTTATGTGTTTTGAAAAAGATTTAAGAACAATTAAAACTTCCAATAATGAAAATTCATTTTGAAATAAGCTAAATGAACAATCTGCAATTATTAAATAATTAACAGACAAATATTTTGAATTAAATATTGAGCACATAATTGAAAAAAGAATAAAAAAAGCCATAAATATTATCAAAGAAGATAATAAGAAATTTACTGATGATATTTCAAATTCATTTACTGAAGTAAAGACATATACAATTGCCTTGAAAAGTGTTTTGACACCTCACAACAGGAAGTATCAAAATTAACACTGAAATTGAATCAAGTCACTTCTGATAATACTAGACAGACAGAACTATGGCAAGAATTAACACATAAGGAAGATATGTACGAAATTGAAGTAATAAATTTAATATAGAGATTCCAACATGAGCTCAGAAATTCTCAAAGGTGTAGCAACAGTGAAATGACTGATCTTGAACAATTACTGCACACCTTACCTAGAATCTCTACACCTCTGAATCAAAATGAGGGTGCAAAAATTCCCAATCAACAAGTATTGGATGTTGAAATTTCACAGTTAAAAACTGAATTTTCTACTTCTTTTCATAACTGGGAACCATCAATGGGCCAAGCACTCTTGAAAGAAGTACCAAAACTTAAAGAATGGACTCACTTCAGTGGTGCAGGAGAATATGGCCATATGAAATTCATCAGTGGTATTGATATGATAAAAGGATACTTTGAATTACCTGAAAGATTGGTAACAGCAAGATTTAACACCTTGTTTACCAGATCAGCCCACAGATAGTATATAAAATTGAGACAGGCACATGGACATCAAAGTTGGACTTAGTGGAAAACCCAAATTATCAACAAATTGGCCAATGATGCTTGGAGATTTAAAGTTGAAACAGCCTTTTAATCTGCTAAATTTAATGCTGACAAAGACAAAGCTTTACCATGGTTTTTCCAACAAAAAGATAGATTAACAGCATTATATCCTGAAATGAAAGAATTTATGATTCACAGAAAAATTCTAAGACAAGGTGGAGGTGACTTAGAGCATGATGTCAAAAGCAGGACTACAGAACCATATACAGAAGAAGATATCATTAATATATTGGAAGAAGTAACCACCAGAACCAGAATTGGTTCTAGTAGGGTGAATCTCAAAACAAGGTTTAATAAACCTTGGAAAGATTCTGTGGACAAAAATACCAAAGAAAATTCTAATGATATTGAGTATAAATCTGCAGATGTAATGAGAAAGTGCCATGTTTGCTAAAGCACCACACATTTAGCTAATACATGTCTCAAGAAGGGGAAAATAAATGCGATTGGAATTTAAAAGGAACCTGATGTTTAAAAGGATGAGGTAAATGAAGATAATTCAGATGATAAATAATCAATATTTTCTGAATATTCAAAAGATATAGAAAATATAAATACCACTTTTGATATCATAGAATCTTATTCCCACTTGCCAAAATTAAGCAATAGTCAACTTGATTTATCAAGAATTCAAGATGCACAACTAATGAAAACCAAACAAAACAGGGGAAAAGGTTATACAGCTGGTAACTCCTGTATAACAGAAGTGTTAATTGACAACAAGCCCACTAAGCTTTTACTTGACCCAGGAGCCTTCTCCTCTTGTTTTGTCAAATTGTTTCTTACGACTTGTGTACCAAATTTTGAAGATCAATTATTTCCAATTGATGGCATAAAATATAATAGTGCAAGTAGTTAAATGAAAGCATTGGGCATATTTGAAACTACTATCATGTTTCCACACATAAATGGAAATCTAAGAATAACTGTTGAATTTGTTGTTATGGAAAATTGCTCTAGTACCCATTTTATATTGGGAAATGACTATTTGAGCATGTATGGAATAGACTTGAATAACAACAAAGACAGATACTTTACTATTGGAGACAATAAGTGTCAAAAATTTGCCTTTTTACCATTTAAAAAACAAATTACAGTAAACAAAGTATCACCAGTCAGCTTAGAGTTAGAAAAGTTCAGGTCTGAACAGTTGAAAGAAGCTTAAATCAGTCTTCATCTCAATGATAAACAAGAAAGTGAACTTTCTTCCCTTTTATATGACCACAAAGAAGCCTTTGCATCAGATAAAGAGCCCCTGGGAGCAATCGTTGTTCATGAGGTTGACATTATTCTTAATATTGAAAGACCTTACCCACCACTCTTGAGAAGACCTGCATATCCAGAAAGTCCTAAATAAAGAGAAGCTCTGGAAATCCATATTAAAGAACTTCCACACCTTGGGGTAATAAGAAAGGTTGGCCACAATTAATAGGGAGAAATAACTACACCAGTCATAGTGGAATGGCATAATGGAAAATATAGAATGGTTGGGGAGTTTAGAGATCTGAATACTTACACTGCTCCAGACAGGTACCCAATACCAAAAATTCAAATTGCCCTTACCCAAATATTCCAAGCAGTGTATATAAGCACCATGGATACCCTTAAAGTATTTCATCAAAATGTGATGACACCAAGGGCAAGAAAATACTTGAGGATTATTGTTCATTGTGGATTGTATGAATATTTAAGGATGCCTTTTTGGTATCAAGGATGCACCTTCAAATTTTCAAAGAATGATGAATGAAATCTTTCCTGAAGAACTTTCAGAAGGATGGTTAATCATTTACATTGATGATTTTATTGTCTGTTCCAAGACCTGGGAAGAACATATATACAGATTATCCAGAGTTTTGAGCAAAATTCAATCTTTAAACATGAAAATTTCTTTGAAGGAATGTCATTTTGGATTTAAAGAACTCAAAGAACTTGGAGATGTAGTATCTGTTTTATCCCTTGGAATTGAAAAAACCAAAGTTGCAGCAGTGCTAGTGAATCCTATGCCTCAGACCAAAAAAGGAAATCCAGTCATTTTTGGGGTTTTCAGGATATTACAGGCAACAAATTAAAGATTTTGCATCCATAGAAAGACCTCTTTATAAATTATGTGACAAGGACACAGTATTTAAAATGACTGTTGACAGAGTAAAAGACTTTGAATCTTTAAGACAAGCCTTAAATACTGCTCCACTCTTACTAATGCCAGACTTCAAGCTGCCCTTTAAGATTTACATTGATGCATCAGGGGATGGACTAGGTGCTGCACTTCATCAAGTCCAGATTATAAATGATAAACCTGTGGAAGGACCCATATGTTTCATATCCAGGAAAATAAACCCAGCTGCAGCTAGATATGGCAAAAGTCAGATAGAGTGTTTATGCCTTGTATGGGCCTTAGAAAATGTCAATTACTTCCTAGAAGGATGTGTTTTTGAATCAATAACAGATTGTACTGCTGTTAAATCACTTTTAAACATGAAAACACCCAACAGGCATATTCTCAGAGGGCAAATAGGAATGCAGGAGTATAGAAGTAATATGAATATTGTTCAAAAAGATGGAAATATTCATAAAAATGCAGATGGAAAGAGCAGATGTCCATTAACAAATAATATTGATAATACTTCTTATGTGCCGGAAGAAGCTTCCCCACAGATTCCAATAGAAGGAATCAGTGTTACAGATCTGAACAAAAAATTATTTGAGGAAGTCAGAAACAGCTATACTCAAGATAAGAATTGTAGCATCCTATTCCAATTGCTTACTAAAGACTGTAAAGACAACTATTTGATACATGATTTAGATGAAATATGGAGGAGATCATTTGATGAAGGGAGATTCCACTTACTGGATGGTATAATTTACCACAGAACAAAGCATACATGTGTAATGACAGTTGTGGAAAGGTACTTAATAAATCTTGTACTAAAAGAATGCCATGACAGCCCCTTCTCAGGACATCTGTCTGAGGACAAGACAAGAGAAAAGATAAAGACTTGTATATGGTGGCCAATGTGGCAGAAAGATGTGGAGGAGTATTGCAAAACCTGTGACAGATGTCAAAAGGCTAATAAATCCACTGGCAAAATACTTGGAAATATGATTAAGATCCAAGAACCCAGCAAACCTTGGGAAATTGTCCATATGGATTGGGTAACTGGCCTACCACCAGGAGGTGATAGAAGTCATAATGCATTCCTAGTGATTGTTGAAAGATTTAGTAAGACTCCAATCTTTCTACCATGCCACAAAGATGATACATCCATGGATACAGCTCTTCTAATATGGAATAGAGTAATATCATGGACTGGCATATTCACAAATAGCATTAGTGAAAGGGATCCCAAATTCACCGCATCCCTATGAACAAATATTCACCAATTATGCAGAACAAATCTGTCCTTCTCTACAGCCTACCACCCACAAACTGATGGACTGGCCAAAAGAATGATCCAAACCTTGGAAAAAATGGTAAGAAGCTTCTGTGCATATGGCATTGAATTTAAATATTGTGATGGGTTTACCAATGATTGGTGTACTCTCTTACCAGAACTGGAATTGGCATACAAAACATCCATTAATGACAGTACCAATCAAACTCCTGCTATTCTAAAGAAGGGATGGGATCCCAAATTACCCCAAGATTCATTAAGGAAGGATTTGGTTGAAATATATCCCACAGATGGTAGATTTAAAGGAATGCTAGAAAAAGTGAGAAAGCATGCAATAAGGTGCATGGAGGACTCATTTGCATATGCCAAAGACAAATGGGACAAATCACATGCCACTCCATATTTCAAAGTGGGAGATTTAGTACTTGTATCCACCACTAACTTCAAGAACATAAAGGGATGTAAAAAGCTCAAATACCCCTTTGAAGGACCTTTTGTTCTTAAAGCCCTCCATGGGGAAAATGAAATTGAAGTAGAATTATCTGAGGAACTTAGCAATAAGCATCTTACATTTCCAGTAGCCATGAAAATCTAGTGATGCTGAGAATTTTCCTTTGAGAAATGAAGTTCCCCAGCATATACCTCCTATTGAATCTTCTGGTACTAAGAAAATCACCAAATTTCTCAAAGAAAGAAAGTTAAGAATACCTTTTTGGGTACAGTGACCCAACTTGTGAAGATGAATGGTTAGCAGAAAAGGACATACCTGAAGCTACTAAGCTTCCCAGAAGGTTCAGACACACTAGAAATAACAATATTACAAAGTAATATTCTTTTTTTAGGGGGAGGGAATGTGAGCCTTAGATCTATTTTCAGATACCCAAAAGACCACAAATAATAAAACAATGCACAATTATAAATAAACTAAATATATTGATATTATCAAAACAAAAAACTAAAATATAAATATAAATATATACACAAAAATTAAAATTTAATTATGATTTAAAAATAAAATTATATTGAAATTTAAATTTGTGAAAACACATTCTTACTTGAAAAAATTGAGTAAAAATGACTTTTCAACAAAAATACCAAAATTGCAATATTTTTGGAAAAAAGTTAAATGGAAATTTTTATTGATTTTTATCCTACAAATAAACATATGAAAATTATTTCACCATTGGACTCCTCATAAAAAATAAGGTGGGGTCACCTCTGGGTAAATTTCTGTGACTCAACTCTAAATAAGCCTAAATTAAGTTTTTAGTATTTTCTGTAAAAAATTTGAAAATCCTCAAACCCTTGAATTAATTCACCTCACATGTGGTGTTAACCATCAATTTTTGTGTTAAAATTGAGGTGTTGTGTGTAGTTTAGAAGTTATGAGGAATTGAAGTATTTTCAATTGAAATGTCAAAATGTGCATGTGCATTACATAAGAGAACTGTAATTTACATATGAGCTATTAATTATTACAGTTGTGTACTGTAAAACTCAATTGAATTGTATGTGTAAATTACAAGTGTATTACATGATGAGGAATTAAAGAAAAAATAAATTGGAAAGATTAATTCTGGGGGGAGAAGGAATCTTGGCTCCAAGGGGGAGCCACACCCCCAAATTCCTTGCTGACAGGCATGAGATGTCAAAATCCATGCAAAGGTTCATCAATTTTGGCCTGGAATTGAATCAAAGGGTCTGTGTCTCAATTGATGATGAGGTTTTGATACCAACCAGGGCAGTTTTAACTTTTGCCAAGAGGGTAAAACTACTGTTAAGATAAAACAAACATTGTAAAAACAGTTTTGACTAGTTTTGAGGTCTCTTACACACATTCTGAAGACTTAAAACCAGGTATTACTATAGCAATGGCTGATTTGAGGGTCCAAAATGGCCGAAACCATCCCTCTTTTGATCTAAACCAGGGTTCAATGATGCCATGATTGGATTTTCTATTGTCAGAGTGTTTCCCATGACTGACAAGAGCAAGTTTTGCTTTTGGAGTAGGAGAATTGATGGCTATAAAATACTGTCTTCTTTGCCTCACTTTTCTCTTCATGTTAGAATCTTTTCCTTTTATAATTAGTTTAAAACACTGTTAAACCAATCAATAAAAGATTCCAACCACCCTTTTTATATCACTTTGAACCTTTTAACCATGTGAAAAAAATTATTATAATCATTTTTACCCCTTGAACCATTCCATAAGTGAATTAAAGCATCTTTCCTCACTGTTAACTTTGTCACATTGTTTCCAAATTCCCTCTGGTCTCTTTTGGGTGTGTTTTCCCTTTAATAGTACTCTTAAAGACTCTTTTCTTCTATTAATTGCTTGCAGCTCTTTGCTCAATTAATTCCAATTGAAATTTCTCTTGAAGAAATTTCTTTTGTAGCCTTAAAGATCTCTTGTAGAGTAGTTTTGAATATAGTTTTATTGTTGGTAAGACAATAAATCTTCATAATATTATTGTTTCATACTAATAAAGTTAAAAAATGATAAAATTGGTGTGTTTTCTCTTGACAATCCTATTTAATACTATTTTTAATCAATTTTTACCTTAAATAAATTTTTGAGGACAGGAAAAGTACTTGATTTTGCAATCAAAGGTTCATATCCACACCTTACAATGACCCATAAGTCATGCATATATCAAAATTAATCATTTTTTCTTTAAGAAAAGATGAATAAGTTTTTTTTGAGTAAGTAGATCAATAGATCCAAGGCCAGATTTTGATTCTACACAAAAATTCACCCAGAGTGGACAAGCTCACATTAAATATATGATGTGGTAATATGGAAAATACTTTAACACTTCATCATCATTACAACATAAAAGAATTGGGAAAAGTTTTGTTTTTTGCATTTTTACACCAAAGTAATGGGATTGTGAGAAATAGCATGCTACATATTCACTAAGAATAATGTTATTCATGTTTATGGAACTTAAAATTACTGAATTCTTACATAAAGTTTTCATAAACCCATAGTTTGGAGTAACAGTGAGTGATTTATTAAATTACTGAATTTTTTCTCTAAAATTTTCACTTTTCTTTGAGAATTTATACTAGATATTAAGTAAAATAATACTTTATTATTTTGATGAGGATTTGTAGTATTGAATTTTCTTGTAATTTATTTTAGTATACAACTAATTCTTATTGTTATAATCACTAGTAGTGTATAAAAATTAAAAATAATTATAGATTAATTACTAATTTGTAAATATCATAAATTTACTTATTATATTTTACAAGAACAGTAATAGTACTATTGATCAATAGAAATATTATCAAGAGTTTCATAGAAAATTCTTGCAATGTGCATGGGGGAGAGCACCTCTATTTATACCACTTTAAATATATTGAATTTAACCTAATGGGAAAAAAGCTTTGAATTGCAGGTGAAATCCTTGACTATGGGCTTAGAACTAGGTGAAACTTGACACTTTACCACCCTATGAAATCGAAAATATGTTTAGTGTACCTTTTGGGAGCCCAGGGTGGCCTCCATGGGATCTATTTTACCAAATCTAACTTTTCTTGCATATATGAGGGGATTTATGGTTCAGTGATGATTTTTTCTTCTGAGAAGCCTTTTTTTGAAATGATTCCCTTTTGGAGAGCTGTTACTGACATGTTATTGGATTTTCCTTGTATTCATGAAGTGATTTCATTTTTAATGGGTATTTTTCTTTCACATGATATGATGTTGATTGGGGGTTGGTATCATATTCTGACTTTTTATTTTTCTTGCATATGTCAGATTTGTGTTTGGTAGAAGTGGATGCATATTTAATGAAGGTGTAATGGCTGTGTTTTTTAAGCTTTAAATTGAGGTCAGGTGATGATTGATTCCACTAATGAAATTCCTTTTGTGAATATAATGGTGTGAGTTTTAGTTAGAAACATGCACTTCATGATTAGGTGGCTGATCTTTCTGAATAAATTTGTGTGGCCTAGATTCAAAGAATAATGTGTATTACCTGCAGATTGGTTTTTTTGACTTGCATGAGAAAACAAGTGATGTGAATGTCTTTGAGTTTTATTGATTATTTCCTAAATCAGGCAATTGATTAAATTTCATGAGATTTGATGTCTATGTCTTCTCAAGATATTGAAATGTTTTAAAGCTATTAATGGGGTTACTGTGAATATATAATTGGTTATGACTGTGACTGTGCTTATTATGCATGTTTGATTTGGCTCCTACCTGAGCCCATTGGCTATAGTAATTGTGTAAGATTGGCTGGGGATTTCTAATTTAAAGGGTGGTATCTTTCTTGTTGTAGCTCTTTTCCTATATTCAGCTTTCTTTTTCAAATATGTATAATGAATTTAAATTGATTTTTCATCACATACACTGCATTTTGGTTCCTGGACCATGGAATTATTAGCAGGCTGCAAATTATTGACAAAAATATAACATTTTGGTGTAAAAGTTGAATGTGACCCCACTTGTGAGCCTGAAAGAATCTAATGGCTTACCTGCTACACTGTCTCTGACTTAATTTTCATTTTATTCAATTATTAGATTGAAACTTTAGCTTAAAATTGAAAAATTTATTATCTTAAATCTTGATGATGTCATGAAATTATTATATTAAATAATTTAATTTTGTAGAGAAAATAATTACTCTTATTTTCTTTTTATTCTTTCATGAAATTTTTACATTAAATAATTTCAATTTTTGAATTTACATTATTTAAGAGTATCATTATTACCTTTGAATGATACCTCAGAGCTCAATTATATATAAATTGTTTTACATTTCAATTCAAATAATTATTTACTTTCATAAATATATGATTTCTGAAACTTAAATAGCTAAATTATATTAATTAATCTCCAAATTATATTCAATATTATTAGTGAATCTCATTCCACTAATAATACCATAGTTTAATCACAGTATGTATCTATAATCTCATCTTAATAGTATTACACTAATATTTGAGTTTATTAATTCCCCTTATATAAGCTGGAAGTCACAAAAGAGACCCCAGTTTACACTTCTGTAGGTGTTATTCATTGATGTTTTGAAGTACTATCAACTTGATCCTGGTGAAAAAATGGTATGGAATACCACAATACCTATGTTAGAAGAAAATGAGGGTATGTTGGATCATGAAGTAACTGATTCAATTTAAGTAATAACTTATCTTTTGATTAATATTTAACATTATGAACTCAGGTTATCTGTGAAATAATCTCATCAATTTTGTATAAATTCCATTTTTGAAATAAAATTGGGAATTTATTATGGAATTTTATCAATTAAAAATCTTATGTAATTGAAGGATATTCCCAAGATTGTGGGATCAATTTGCTATTTTATGTCTCAGAGCATATTCATTTCCTTTTCATATTATTCTCCTTTATTATGTAAATATATATATATTTCAGTATTTTCAAAGAAAGAAGTTTCATTTTATACCCCCTTTCTCTTCCAGACTTTTTTATGGATATTATTTATTGAATCCATGTAGCTCAATATAATACCATCACTTTTGCTTTTTCAATCAAACCTGATATGAGCTCTCTATCAAATTAAAATTTGTTCCATATTTCAATGAGAAGTAATTAATGACTTCGCAAGCCTAAAGCAACAGGAGGAGCTCCTGATATTCAATATTATGATATTGAAATATTTCTCATGTTTTCTATCAAAAAGTTGAAATTACCTTTTCAATATCCCTCATTCCAGATAATAAACAGGCTGTATTATGTAATTGTGGTATATCTGATTATTCCTTTTCAATTTAGTTTTGCATTTGATAAATATATATTTGCTATTAAAGAAAAATTGAGAATTTTAATGGCAGCTATACTTATGAATAATAAATATCAAGTCAAGAATCAAATTCAATGGTGTATAATTATATTCAAAAGATACACTCCCTTCAGATTCAAATGCTTAAAAATTGCTAATGGAACTGAATTAAAGAACAATATTTTTTCTATTTTTTCATGGCTAGTTTTATTACTCACAAGATCTCAATATCTTAGAGGCACCCTTAGAATGGTACGATTGAGAGAATAAATTCAACATTTTCCAAAATTTCTATAAAACTTATGTTTTCTGATTAGATGTCAAAGTAAGTATGCTATTGTGCATTCAGGGATTTAGCTTGACTTTTCAATATGAAGTCAAATTCTGATAAAACACTTACTCTATTTTATACTTTTGGCAAGAAAGAACCATTACACATTACCCTGAATGTTTTTTGTGAAAAATATTTTATATAAAACCCCTTTTTTAAACATAAAATTTCAAAAAGATAAATTTATTTTTTATAAAATTCGAGAAGCCCCTAATTAAAAGTTTTTGGTATTTGGGATTATTTGAAAAAAAGGTAATAAAGAGTTCAAGAATAAATTTTGATGAGATATTTACTATTGGAAATGATAGGTAACAGCCACAGTAATTAATATCAACTCAGGGTAGAAATATGTCTTGAATTCAAATGATTTAGAAAATTCAAAAACAGGAGTAATCAATTGATACCATTTTTTTTCTCAAAAGCCCCTTTGAGTAAAGCCAATATAGAACGAGGAAAAAATTTGATGTAATTAAGCTCTTAATAAAGATAAATATGTATTTAAATCATCTGATATAAGCTAGTATCTGTTGGAGGATATGAATTAAAGAATATTGAGTAAAAAAAGGGTATTTATGAAAAATTGAAGCCAAGCAGAAAAAAAGGAATGGTGATTCTGAAAGATTAAAAAGATAAAATTTGATTAAAATTTTTATTTAACCACAATATGTAATTACTTGTAATTTATTTTCTCTAAATAAGTATGAAAGAAATGCGTAATCAAGACCTTTGATGTGAATCTTTCCTTTCTTAACAGTATTATTGAAAACCTAATTTATGTATTGCACCCAAAAATTATCGAAAGCCCTCAGAAGAGTGTGTTGAATCGGAAAAAAATACTTGTATGTCACTAAAAATGACTGAAGGTGCGGGGTTTTTCCCTATTGGAAATAATTCCATCTATGGGATCTATAAGAAATTGGGAGGAAACCAGTACTTACTACCTCAATTTTAGTGAGTTCCAGGATAAAATATGGATATATTTTTCTTATGGAATAATATATTCCAAGCTCAACTTGGTTATCAAATTCAAATGTGGTGAATATATTAATTACATTGAGGCTATCTTAATTACACTAATTTTGGATGTACATAAATTCTACCAACCAGAACTTACAAGAAAGCTTTTATATATTGGATCAAGTGAAATCACTTCTAAGTCCCTTATCAATCACAGATTTTATCCTTAAATCTCTCTATCCATAAAAATGGAGAAATAATTCTCTATATGTATAGGTCTATTATTCCATGTTGCAAAGAAATCAAGACCTGACATCTCCTACAATAGCAATTATATGTAGTTTCCCCCTATAGGTCTAAATCCTATTAATTTTGATGTGTTTTGTTCAGCTAAATTGGATAGCTCTAATTTAAAGTTCAAATAATGACAAAACCGTTTCATTTTATATTATTTTGATTCCAACTGGGGGGGTTCAAGGTGGTAATTCAACAAATGGCTTTATTTTACTCCATGGTAAGGAAAAAAGGTCTTGAAAATCCAAATGAAAAAAGTAGAAGATTTGAAAATTAAAGCAGAATAATTTCTTCTATAATCTGTGGAAAACAACTTCATGTGGAATTCTCATATTGTCAGCCTTTTGATTTTGGATAATTAAAAAGAGTTTTCAATTGAAACTGAATCTGCTAGCCACAAGAAAACAAAAAATTCAATTTCAGAATTTAATTTTATCAATGAATATATTTTCAAGAAGAAACTAATCTTAAAGTGGATATTTACTAAAGATAAACATTTCAACATAATGGAAAAAAATTTAGGCCAATCAATGCATAAAAAATATGTGATACAAATAAATAGAATTGAAGATGTGTTATTGAGGGGAGTTTTGTATTTGCGCAATAAAACCTCAACTTTCCTATAGTAAATTTCAGCCTTATTGGTCATGAATTAATATTAAATGGAAAATAATTCAGCTAAATGAACTTTAAATAGTTGATAATAATGAATTACTAGAGAGATAGCCATTTTTAATAATCATAAGAAAATCCAAATTTAATTTTATTTAAATAGTTATGAAGCTCTCACAGAGAATATAAAATTTGTAGTTGATAATAATTACTTGAATCAATTGGTATTTAATGATGAAAAATATTCTTAAATAATAATTAATCTCATAAATAAGAGTTAGCTCACACAATCTTCGCTGTACAGGGTAAAGCTAAATACAAAAAAAACAATTTCTAAATTCTATTAATTTTTGGTGTTTATTCAGTATACATACTTTGAATTTCATTCCTCAATTGTCCCAAATTCAAACCAAAATTATGAAATAATTTCATGAGCTAAAGTTACAAAAATAAACAACATAAGAAAGAAAAACGAATTTAAAAACCAAATGAAAATAATACAAAATAATGTAAAAATAATGTGAAAATGATATAAAAAAGAATATTAGAATAATGTGGAATTGATATGGAAAAAAACATAAGAAAAGAAAGGACCAATGTATTTCAATGGACCCCATTCTTTGATTATATAAAAAAATGAATTAAGCTGACATATATTTAGCTTCCTTTCCCTAATTTATTTTTTCTATAATTTCAAAAATGAATGAACTAAGAGTTTTTTCTATAATTATGAATTTTTAATTTATATTTTTCATTTGAGTCTGGATACTTGATATATTTAATAAAAATGACTAAGAATTTATTTCCAGAATTAAAATTATTATATCTCAATTTTAACTGTTTTTGAAGGCCTTTTAAATGGGCCAAAAGGGAATTTTTGGTTCCTCCAAAATCCCCAAAATACATAACCTAGGTTACAATGAAAATTATCAAGATTTTCTCACATAAACTACTATTGAAAAATGAAGCTTTAATTTTCTAATTTGGTCAATAAAAGGCATAAGGGAGGTTAAAGAAGACATAAAGGCTAATTCCTGGGTATTTTTCTTTAATTAGGAAAGATTCATTGGAAAAAACCATTTTGGGAAGAAAAAGCATGAGAACAACTAATTTGGATAGCCCCCTTTATTCTTAGAGAAGGGTGTCTTAAGCCCAATTTGAATGCAGTTTTTTTAATATGTGCCAATTTAAAATTTTGGGTAAAACAAGGCCCAAAATGGAAAAAATCACTTGTATTATATCTTTAGGCCAAACAAAGACTCTAGAAAAGATATAGTTCGTGCTTGAAGAATATTGAGTTCCAAGAGGAATTTTGGGATTAAATGAGAAAAAGGAAGTGTTGATTTAGCACCTGAAATTACTAAAACGATATTTTTAAATGGGTATTAGAAGGAAACCTGAGTTCATTTAAAAATTTTCTGGGATTAATTAATTTATCACCTATATATATATATCATTAGATTAATATTTATTGATTCTTATTTGATTTCAAATTTAAAAAGCTCTATTTCAGGGGATTGGAAAATAAACATAGATTTTTGATAATCATGTAAGTTTTTTGATGAATTCTTATTTAGAATTTTAAATTGTTCTCATCAATGTATTATTTTCTATTTCCCCCTATCCTTTGTCATTTTCAAGAAATCATATTTCTAAATATTTTTTGACAAAGAAACTTCCAATTTGGACACAGAAAAGGAACCACAGAATGGGATTCCACTTATCGAATCTCACAGCTTACTTTTTAAATAAAAAACCATGTGAGGAAAACTCTCAGACCATGACTCAAAACCAGAGAACACAAATCACAACCAAAAGGACCATCATCATGCTACATAAGAAGGAGTGAAATACACACCTTTAACCTTGATTAAACTAAATAAAGGTACCATAAGGCCATGCACAAAAGGAGCAAAACCTAAAAAAGGTAGTCTATAAATGTAAATGTCTGAAGCAGGAAACCTTCCCCTTTAATAAAATATTATTTTTATGACCAAGAAATTAGAATTAGTCAGGTTATGGAGGTTTTAAACTCTTTATGCGTATAAAAATCAATCTTCACCTCTCATCTAAAATCTAGAGTTTGTATCACAGAACCACCAAGTGTGATATTTATCAAAAATCTCAATGACAGCCATGTAATGGTACTTTTTTAAAAGACTGCAGCACCACTGGATCAGAGATTACCACACAAATACTATTTTTCAAACCTGGAAAAATGATACCATTTTGTCACCTTGCATCTAGCTTCCACAGTTTTGATGGGAGACCTATCAAGTAGCATATTTTATTGAAGGGCTATAGTCAAGCTTCATGAAAACTTAACCCTTACTCATTTATATTACACAAATAAAATTTTATTGGTCAGGGTGCCACCCATGGGAATTTTTGCCATTTAGGGCCATTCCAAATACTGTCCCAGCCTGAACCCTGGACGCAAACCTGCCCCAAGGTGAACTTCTGATCCCAGCCTGAAACACTTCCATGGACACCCTCAGGAATTTTGGGTTTCAATTGTTCCCTTCATCTGATTTTTTTCATTCTATCCAATTTTCATTTTGATTTTCAATTTTTTCCATTCTCTCTCCTGTTCTTACCAGGAAATCATGTCCTGTCTTGCTTCCTTTTGTTATCTTATTGTCCCATGAATCCCACTGGTTCTCTAACATCTAATTTTTATTCACATAAGTTTTTTCATGTATTTTTAAAAGTTTATTTCCAATCTTTATTATTAATAATAATAATAATTGCCATTTCAGCTGCACCAACCTTGTGCAAAAGTGATCTAGCTACTAAGACCCCCAATAGTGACCCAGCTGGCTGTCACAAGAATTCTTGGGTTTAATACATGTTTCTGAAGGCAATAAAGGTTTCTTTCAATTTCAGGTGACCAATTGAGCTGGTAATCCTTGAAGCAGGAAGATGAAGTGTGATTTAACAGGGAATACAAAGGGAATGAGTAATCATCTCTATGTCACTCATATATTGACAAGCTGAAAGAACTCAATGCTTTCAGATGGGCCCAGGGAGACATTGGATAAATTTATCCAAACTTTAATGCTGAAAAAGGTGTTTGACTCCACTCTCCTATGTCCTTTTTTACACTATTTATCACTGAACTTTTAATTTGGCTTTTTCAGGTCTTAAGTGTTGAAACCCTCAAACCAGCCCCCATATACTTTGTAAGAAATTGTGACTTAACTTTCTAAATAGCTGAATCAACTTCATCACATAGGCTTCTCAAGATTACTAACCCTTAATTATTGAACATCTTAGTATGGAGGACATAATTGACAGCACAATTAACTAGCACTTACTATTACTATGAGAAACACATGTGACTGAACCTTTCTGAAAACAGTCCTATTTTTTCTTTTACCACACACACATGAAAAAATGTGAGTCTTTGAGATTTTGCCAAATATCCAAAAAGGTCGCAAAACAACTTTTCAAAATTATTTGGATAATAAGAATTGAAACTATGATTTGAAAATAAGTAAAAATGCCATAAAAAAGCATAAGTTCTTGATTATCTCAGAAACACATGAAAAAACATGGGAAATAAATTGAAAAATTTTATTACCCATCAAAAATAGATAAATGACTTTTTTAGGGAATACCTGTAAACCCAGTACTTACTGAGATAACCTGGATATATGAACTTTTATGATTAATGCATATATTCATTATTTCTAGCTCATATCTTTTTAAATATACATTATAAAGAGTTTATCCAAAACAAAAATGGCCACAAAATAACTTCAAGAATAAATATTTAAAATTTGTTTGGAAAGGTATACTGGGATATTGGGTAAAATAGCAATAGCTGTTGACCACTTAAGCTTAAAAGCTGTCCAAAATTAAGACAATGGATATATTAAGACTAAAATAGCTCATACATGAAGAATGATTCAATTCTCATCATGATATTAAAGGTATATCCCTAGGAAATAATGGCTTGAAGTCCAAAATAGTGAATTTTGACAGAAAAGAGGAGTTAAAAGAAAAATCATCAGAAATAGAGTTTTGATTATGTAATTAAATCCTCTTGGAAATGTAGTGAGGACATTTCAAGCTATCAGAATTGAATCTCTGATTTTCTGTAGCATGAAGAAATTAAGTTCTAAGGCTTAAAAATGATCATTTCTGATCAATAAATCCAGTCTTATTTTAAGTTTAACAGTTGAATAAGAGATGAAACTGGTGGATATTACAATTTTATGATTAATTCACAAAAATAAATCATTTTGATAGCTTATCATTTCATCAAGCTAAAGCTATAGTGATAAATTAAAGAAATGGTGTAATAATGATGTAATCATCACCAAAATTCAAAATATTGATCAATTCCAGCGGATCAGATAAGTACATGCCTACTAGAAAGAAGGAGATTTACTATCAAAAGACCCCTTCTTCCTCTGTTTCCCTGTCAGATGCATCAAATACAAGTAAACATTAAATATGAAACTCATATATTATTAAAGAACAAAGATAAATATTGTAGTAATCACTAGTTTTGATGTGATTATTCTAATATCTTATTTCTTTGTTAAATTCTCTCCAAAATCCTTAAACCCAGGTTAAAATAGTAAAATTTGTAATTCTATCTATTTCTCATTGTAAATAAAATTTAAATAAGTTGTATTTATATTCCTAAACATAGAATTCTCCAAAATTATTATATTAAGTGTGAAAGAAAGTTATTTTCTATTGTTATAATATTTTTCTGTATTCTTGTTTCTTAATAATTTTATCATTAATATAAATAGTATTCATATTGATATATAGCTTTGATGTTAGTAATATTATTGTTATATATTGTTATTTATTATCAAACAACAGTTTCTCATGAATTTATTAATTGTTGGTAAAATTAATAAATTTCCATAAATATATTAATCTATTGAACATTAATATATTTATTTATTATATTATTATATTATTTTTGTCATAATAAAAGATTTTTTAAACCATAATTATAATGAATATTAATTATCACAATTATTTTTAATCTCATTACTAATTTAAATTAGGATATTCAGAGTACAATAAGTAAAACATTAGTAATTTTTACTTATTGTTTCATAGTCAAACCTTACAACAAGCCCCAATGTGACTGACTTTATTTCTGTCACTTGGTGCTTTATGTACCACAAATTTCAGCTCCATTCAATTTTATTGGGACTAACAGAGATTGAAGGTAATTATAAATCACTAACATCTAGTACATTAATTTATGACCTTGTTTTTAATATAGGTGATCACTCTGGTCATTCACTTTCAAACAAATTAATCAAAGTAATCCAAAGATAAAAACTAGAGAAAAAACTTTGTCCATTACAATAGATAATGCCTCAGAAATTGATAAAATGGCCCAAGAAATTGAACCAGGATTCCCATTGTTAAATCCTGAAACAAGAAAATAGGATGCAGTGACCATATAATCCATCTTGCAGAACCTTATGGCCTGGAGGAAGTAGCTGATTCAAATGGGTCCAAATGGATCTTTCCAACCTCATCAACAAGGGTTATGGCTTGAATTTGAAGTATTATTTAATTATTTCCCAAATTTCCCACCTTGTGTGAGCCTTGAGGTATCTTTTATATACCCAAATAGGCCACAAAATATTTTTAAATAAATTCTGAACTATTAATAACACATAAGTCATGCATGAATTCAAATTTTATTATTTTTGATTTAAGAAAAGATGAATAATGTTTTTTTGAGTAAGTAAATACATGGATTTAAGGCTAGTGTTGAATTATATGAAGCAATTAAGCTAGGGTGGCTTCATAGAGTGAATAAGATTAAATTAACTCTATGAGATGGTAATATGGAAGATACTTCAACACCAAATCATCAATACCTCTTAAAAGAATTGTGATTTTTTTTCCCAATTTCACACCAAAATAATGGGAATGTGAGAAATCCAATGTTACATATACACTGAATAGTGTTATTGATGTTTTTGGAAATTTATATTACTTTATTCTTACTAACAATCTTGATACACCCATAGTAGGTATCAGTATTAAAGCCTGAATTACTATTTTTTGATGTGAAAATAGCTAAGGGGGACAAAAGACATCAAAGAAAGCCAGGGTACCCAACTTCCAAGGCCTCTGAGGCATGGATAGCTTCAAATATTAGATCCATGGCTGATCATAACACAGTTAGTATAGTTAAATCTTTTGGGAACTTTGCTACCAAGTTAAAGTCCCATTAAATTATAAGAAAATAGCAGATATGCTGCTATTTTGATGTGACAAGGAGGTAATGAGAAACTATTACTTGTGTAACCATGTCAATTATTAATGATTTTTGATTGATAAGCCATAAAAGAGCAATTGAGACCCTTTTTGGACTAGTATCCATGCATTTACCTTATGGCAGACAGCTATTATTCTGCTATTTGCTTTTCTACATAGAAATAAGGTAAGAACTTCAAAATTCATTAAAAATAAAATTCTTAATGAATCCTTTGAAAAATTTCTGGAAAAATTGAGAAAGAGATAATTTATATAAAAGAAAAAAATAATAATTTCATAATTCAGATTAAGTGTTTTACTTACAGTTCATTTTTGATGATTCCACATAAAACACTGAATCATCAAAAATTCACAGAAAATAAAATCCGTGATGAAATTTCGAATAAAATTGATAAATTTGAGAAATTAATGTTTATTTTTCAATAAAGGAATATTTACAGTTTTCAAACCTTTATTTCTTAACCATAAATGGGTTGTAGTCATGTAAAATGACTTAATTAAGTAATTACAATAATCTTATGTGACAACAAGTGATGTAATTATTAATCCAATGGGGAGAACTGGTTTCTAACTAATTTTTTTCAGTTTTCTCTATGGAATGTCTGTGTGAGCTGTTATTGACTTCAAAGAGGCCTCCTCTTGCTGTTTTTTCCAGGTCATATCATTGGTATCAACAAGTAAGTATTAGTTAATTCTTGTCTTGAGTGTTTAAAATATTTCCAAATAAATTTGAAAGTTGTGAAATCATATAAATATACCATTTCCAATTATTTTCAACTATTATATTGTGTTCTTAATTTTACAAAACAATTTTTAACTTTCAAACGTCACAAATAATCTTTAAAATCACTCTACCAATTATTGTGAAAGTATTATTGGAGTATTAGTGAGTGTTTTTACTGGATTCTTAAAGTTTTTCTCTATCAATAGTTTTCATAAAAAACTTTGTTTATCATTATTCTTGAAAAATATAATTATACATTAAAATAATTTTATATAATTTCAATAGGAAGTTTTATTATTAATACTTCATGCAATTGATTCTAGTAGACAATTACTGATTACTGTTATAATCACTTGTAGTGTATAAAATGTAAAAGAAATAATTAAGAAATTATTTATATATTTGTGAATATAATAAATTCATTCATTATATTTCATAATAAAAGTCATAGTACTCTTGATTAATAGTAATATTATCATACGTTTCAGACATTTGGGGGCCTGGATGTGCTTTTTGACCCTTCCACCATTAATTAATCTACTTTTAAGCTCTAAAATATATTAATTTCAATAATGTTTTCTTTAATTTTGAAGTTAAATTTTTTTATTTTTGAAATTGTCTTAAAAATATTTTTCATTGAGTAATTTGGATTAATTTATATTGTCTTACAGGTGGCTTTTTCACATTGAAAAACTTATAAAATCAATATGTGAGTTACTCTGAGCTCATTTTGGATCCAAAATCTTGAAATTTCAATTTTCTTTGAAAAAGAATAATTCTTTAAATATAAAAAATATCAAAAAATATTTGAAAAAGTATAAAAAATAATTTTTCTCTAGTGTCATTAATCAAATATATTGCAGCTGGTAACAAAACTCAGTAAGAGATATATTACAATCCCAGAATCTGAAGAAATAATTGAAGTTCAAATTTCCAGAAGAGGCACTTTATCTAAAGCAGAGTTATCCAAGAACCACCCAAAGGTGTGTGCTCTTTGACTTTATTCTTCAATTTCTCTTAAATTGATGTGAATATGGTGCACACCACAAATGGAAGAAGCTATTAAGTACAACCAGATGGATCTATACAAGTAAGAGTCAAGACCAGGGACAAACCTGGAAGATCTTCCTCATGAAAGACACATTTGGAGGATGCCAGAGTTTCCTCCATTACCCAACGTCTGTAAACAAACCCTTTGACATTAACTATGAACCTGAACTTATTCAAGGTAAAGTTTTAAGGGTTGAACCACTTCCAATTGGAAGCCATAGAAATATATTAGTTCCATTAAGAAACTGGTACAGCACAGCCAAAGAGAAATAATGGGAAATATAAACAAGCCTTTGGAAGGTATCCATGAGCTCTTACTTACACAGCAAGTGCTTTCTGGGTCAAGAGAAGACCATAGAGCTCTTGGGAGGATGGAGTCCTTTGTCTTGAAAATACAAGGCCATAAAGATGAAGAATTTTTTTAAGAACCAAAATATTTTATTTATATACCAAAAGATTGAACTGGAAATGACTCCAGCTTTGGAGAAAGAAGGGCCAGTAGTGTCCATCAGCTGCAGAGCAGTCCAAAGACACTCCCAAAGGACCTCATAATAAACAAAGAGGTTCCAAGAACAATAAAATAAAAGCAAATTTGAACAGACCTCATGCAAAAGGGTACATGATTCTTAAATTGGAACCTTCAGCCATAGACAGTGTGTTCAATTTGGCTAGAAAACCTATGGAGTTCACAGCCAAGGAGATTTATATGAAAATGATGGATGAATTAAGATATATTCAATCCATTATTTATGTAAAATTTAATAATTTTGATAAATAATTGAAGAAATTAACATCAATTATAAAGGGTGTTGGTAAACACACGTAAGCCCTTACGTGTTTTTACTAAAAACTTACGTGTTTTTACCAATTTATGGTAAAAACACGTAATTATATGTTAAAAAGACATAAGGGGTGGTTTTTGAATGGAATATGGCTATTTATGGCATTTTTAAGGCCATTAATGGCATTATAAATGCAATAAAGGTCATTATTGATTCCATAAATGGAATTGTTAATTCCATTTATGGTATTTTGAAGGCCATGAATGCCATTTATGGCATTGTTAAGGCCACAAATGACATTAACAATGCCATTTATGGAAACTTTAAGGCTATAAATGACATTAACAATGCCATAAATGGCATTAATGGCCTTAAAAATGCCATTCATGGCATTGTTAATGTCATTTATAGCCTTACCAATTCCATAAATGGCATTTATAGCCTTAAAAATTCCATAAATGGCATTGTTATTGTCATTTTTGGCCTTAATATTTTTAGTAAAAACACGTAAGGGCTTACGTGTTTTTACTAAAAGCTTACGTGTGTTTACCAACACCCATTATAAATTACTTAAGTAAAAATGACAGAACTTTCACTGAATGGTGCAAAGTGACAAATGAAAGGCTTGAGTCAATTTCCAACACATGCAACAGAATGGAGAGTTTATTTCAGGCACAAATTGAAGAATTGGAAAATATTTCCATTAATAAGATCAATGACCAACTTATAACTCTGAAAGATAATGTTTTAGAAATAGTTTATAACACCAATGTTTTTGCCACACATCTGGAAAGAAGTGAAAATTAAAGGCAGAAATTAAAGAATAAAATAATTGCACATGTGGACAAAAATCATACAAATCATTAAGCTAATTCACATATTACCAGACATTCCACACCTTTAACTGAAGAAAACATCCCTGTGAAAGAAATCTTGACCTCTTTTCTAGAAGAAAATGCAATTTCTGCAAGAGATATTCCCAAACTAGAAGAATGACCAGCATTCACTGGTGAAGGATAATATAAACATATTGAACTCATTAGAGCAATTGATATTCCGCAGGAAGATTTTCATATACCTGATGAAGTTATGGTGGTAAAATTTCACTCTTTGTTTACCAGAACTGCAAAGAAATGGTATCACAAGATGAGACAAGAACATGGAAAACATGATTGGTTTTGGTGGAAATCTGAGATAATCACCAAGTGGGCCAGCGATTCCTGGAGATTTTAAATGGAAAATTCTTTTGAAAGTTCTATTTTTAACTCAGACAAAGATAAAGCACCTACTTTGTTCCTCAAACAAAAAGACAGATTATCTGCTTTACAGCCAGATATGTCTGACCAAATGATCAATATGAAAATATTAAGAAAATATGGAGGAGAACTAGAACATGCTATCAAGTGCAAACATGTATAACCCTGTTCAACAGAAGACTATATCATTCCTAGAGCAAGAATTTGTAAAAACTGGGCTAGAACCCTTGTAGTGTCCAATATTGTCCCAAAGACTTCTATAGAGGATAGAAGACCTGAAATAACTGTCTTAAAGTTCCATAAATGTGGGAGAAACTCAAATTTAGCCAACACTTGTACCAAAGAGACTAAAATCAATAAATTTAAAGTAATTGAAGAGCTTCAGTGTTCTGAGGAGAAGGAAGAATCCTACCAAGAGTCTACAGTCTCTGAGGACACACCAGCAGAGGAATATCCTATAGAGAACATCACAGGGTTTTTGGAATTTGCTGAAGTTCATAATAACTTGCCAAAAAATAGTGAAGATTTCTATAACCTGACAAACATCCAAGAGGCCATAATATGTAAGACTAAACCTGCTAGAGGAAAAGGTTACACTGATGCAGAATCTTGTATTACATCAATCTTTATGAATGATATTTAAGCTAAAGTCAATTTGGACACAGTTTCATTTGCACTTTTGTGGGCAAAGACTCCCATAAAGTAATACTTCCCCAATGGAAAGACCATCTATTACCAATAGAAGGTGTGCAATTCAGTAGTTCAAGTAGTAATATGTACCCCTTGGGAATATCAGGCACCAAACTGATATTTCCACAACCTACAGGAAGTGTGAGAATGAAAAAATAGATAGTAGTAATGGACAATTGTACTTCTCAACATATCATTCATGGAAATGACTAATTAAACATTTATGGTATTGACATAAATAGCCATAAAGACAGATATTTCACAATCGGAGGGAACAAGAGAAAAAACATTCCTTTTTCCAATATTCCAAAAAAATATCAGTAGTATTTCAAAATAAAGATACATATAAGGAAGAATTTGTGTCAAAATAACTTAGTGAAGCACAAATTAATCCAGCATTATCACCCAAAATAAGGAAAGCCCTTATTAATGGGTTATACACATATAAGAATTCTTTTTCTTCAGATAATGAACCATAAGGTACTATTAGAGGAAATGAGGTTCATATTCATTTTAATATTGACAGACCATACCATCCAGTACTTAGAAGACCTCCTTACCCAGAAAGCCCCAAAGCTAGAGAAGCCTTGGAAAAAGATATTCAAGAGTTAATAAAACTTGGTGCACTGAAGAGGTTGAAGTTAAAACTACTGTAATCATTTATCGTAATAATAATAAATCAAGGATGTTTGAAGATCTTAGAGCATTAAATACCTACACAGTTCCAGATAGGTATCCAATTCCTAAAATCCAAGAAGCCTTGACGCAATTATTTAAGTCCAAGTACAAAAATTCAATGGATCTATTGAAAGGCTTTCATCAGAACTTCTTTCTGCCTAAAGCCAAGAAATTTTTTATAAATATCACTAACTGTGGTATTTATGAGGATCTGAGAATGCCCTTTGGGCTTAAGAATGCTCCGACTCACTATAAAAGAATGATGAATACCATCTTCCCCACAGAAGTGTCTGAAGGATGGCTCATTATTCATATTGATGAAATAATTATATTTTCAGACTCCTGGTCATTGAGATTTTAAAAGACTTGAAAGAGTACTGGAAAAAGCTGCAGAACTGAATATAAAAATTTCACTTAAGAAATGAAATTTTGGATTTGAAGAATTCAAGGCACTTGTATATGTAGCTTCAGGATTAAGCTTAGGTATTCACAAAAATAAAGTAGCAGCAGTGTTACTAAAGCCCATACCCCAGGATAAAGAATAAATTTTGTCTTTTCTTGTATTTGCCAGTTACTATAGGCAGCATCTGAATGATTTTGCAATTATAGCCAAGTCACTCTACAGAATCTGTGATCAACAAATAGTATTTGAGATAACAGAAGAAATAATTAGAGAATATGAGAGGATAAAGAAAGCCCTCACAGAAGCACCTTTACTTCTCATGCCTGACTGGGATATACTTTTCAAGTTTTACATTGAGGCATGTGGAGGTGGATTAGGAGAAGCCCTACTTCAAGTCCAAATTGTTCATGACAAACCAACAGAAGGACCAATTTGTTATATCTCAATAAAAATAAAACCAAAATGAGCCAGATATTGTGCAAGCCAAATGGAATTCTTCCTTTTGGTATGGGCACTTGAGAAGTTACACTATTATCTTTATGGAAGTGTTTTTAAAGTGATAACTTACTGTACTTCAGTAAAATCACTTCTGAACATGAAAGCACCCAACAGGAACATGTTAAGATTGCAAATAGCCATTCAAGAATATAGATAGAGCATGAATATAGCTCATAATGCAGGAAATATACATAAAAATGCTTATGGACTTAGTAGGTGAGAATTAGCCAATAACCCTGATAACCAAGATTATGTACCTTTAGAAGAAGAAGAACAGGTCCCAATTGAAGGAATTAACATACCTGATATTGGAACCAAACTCTTTAAAGAAGTCAGAGAGTAATATAAACAAGACAGAAGTTTTCATATTTTGACATCCTTGGTGGATAAAAACTTTAAAGACACAACTTTGGTTAATCACTGGACAAAATATGGAAGACTTCCTAGTATGAAGGAATATTCCACTTATTTGATAGCATAATCTACCACAGAAATAAAAATTCTTTTTTAATGACATTATGCAGTAGATTTCTTAGCAATACCATTCTTCATGAATGTGATGACAGCATCTATTCTGGAAACCTATCAGAGGAAAGGACAATTGAGAAAGCAAAGAACTGTGTATGGTGGCCATCTTGGATAAAAGAAAATATTGAGTATTTCCATACCTATGACAGATGCTAGAAGGCTAACAGGAGCATGGACAAGAAATTTGTACTTATGATCCATATTAAAGAGCCAAAATCCCCTTGGGAATTGGCTCACATGGGTCGGGTAATAGCACTTCCTCCAAGTGGTGACAAAAGTTATAATTCTTGCTTAGTGATTCTAGACAGATATAGAAAAACTTCCATACTATTACCATATTGTAAAGATGACATTTCCATGGATACAGCTCTTATTGTATTGAATAGAGCTATTTGTCTTATAGTATTATTTAAGAATATCATACATTACAGAGACTCTAAGTTTAAATCCACACTTTGTACCAATCTTCATAGATTGTTTGTGACCAAGGTATGATTTTCTACAGCATAACATCCTCAAACTGATAGGCTGGCAGAGAGAATGATTCAAACTTTAGAAGACATGACAAGGAGATTGTGTGCCTATGGTTTAGAATTCATAGGCACAGATGGCTTTTCCCATGACTGGTGCACTTTAATACATAAATTAGAACTGGCATATAAGACATCTGTTTATTCTTACACAGATCAGAATCCTGCTATGTTAGAGAAAGGATGGAATCCAAGACTCCCAGAAGATACACTGAGTAGAGACTTGATTCGAAATAATCCTAAAGCTTCCAGCTTCATAATTAAGCTTGATAAAGTGAACCATAATTCAATAAAAAGAATTAATTATTCTTTTTGATATTCAAAACAGAAGTGGGGAAAGAATCATAAAGTACCATAATTCAAAGGAGGGGACGTAGTTCTAGTTTGAACCTTGAACTTTAATAATATCAAAGGCCAAAATAAACTCAAAGATTCTTATGTAGGACATTTTTTTATTTTTGTGTTACATAGAACCAATGTATTTGAAGTGGAATTAAGTGGCAAATTGGGAAATAAACACCCCACATTCCCAGTCAGCTTGATAAAATCTTATCAACCAGCTGATAAAGAATTGTTTCATTTAAGGAACCCAACTGCTTCAACTGTACCACCAGTCAAACAGAATGAAGACAAAAAGATAAAGAAATCCATTAAAGAAAGGGGACTTAGGGGTAAAAATAAAAGGGAATCTCTTGTCAGATATAGAAATCCAGTACATGAAGATGAATGGCTGGCAGAATCAGAAATACCTCACTCAGATAAACCTTTGAGAAAACTTAGGAATGAAAGAAGGCCACAAGCCTGAATATGCTCATAAATGTGCTTCAATTACTTGATCTAAGTAATATAAATATTTTGGAAATTGGACAATGAACCCCTTTGGGGCCTTTTTCTTCTTGAAATAATTGATAAAACTGTAGTACAATTTCATTTTTTTGGGGGAGGGAATTTGAGCCTTAAGGTATATTTTACATACCCAAATAGGCCACAATTAATATTAAGGTCAATCCTGAACTATGCATAACCCATTAGTCATGCATATATCAAATATTTTCATTTTGTTTGAGAAAAGATGAATAATGTTTTTGTGGGTATGTAAATTTATGGATTTAAGGCTAGATTTGGATTCTACACAGAATTTAACCTTGTGTAGCTCCACAGAGTGAATAATCTTAAATTAAATCTATTAGGTGTTAACATGGAAAATACTTCAACACCAAATCAGCAAGACCACATAAAAGAATTGATAATTTTTTTTTCTAAATTTCAGGCCAAAATAATGGAATGTGAGAAATCCCATGTTACATATACACTAAAATTAGTGTTATTAATGTTTTTTGGAGCTTAGAAATACAGTATTCTTACATACAGGCTTGGTACACTCATAGTGGATATCAGTCTTGCAGCCTGAATTGCTGTTTTTCATGTGAAAATAGCTAGGGGGACAAAAGACATGAAAGAGAGACAGGGTACCCAGCTTCTGAGGCCTCTGAGGTGTGGATAGCTATAAAGCTTGGATCCATGGCTGATCATGGCCAAATTAGTATACCAAAGTCTTTTGGGAACTTGGTTACCAAGTTAAAGTCTCATGAAAGCATAAGAAAATAGCAAATAAGCTGATATTTTGGCATGAAAAGGAGGTTATGAGCAACTCTGACTCCTGTAAAAATGTCAATAATTAATTATTTTCCATTGATAAACCATAAAAGAGTAATTAAAACCTTTTTTTACTAGTATCCATGAACTTGCCTCATGCAAACCAGCTATTATTGTGCTATTTGCTTTTCTACATAGAAATAAGGTAAGAACTTCAAAAATCATTAAAAATAAAATTATTAATTAATCCTGCTATAAATTTCTGAGAAAATTTAGAAAGGGATAATTTATATAAAAAAATAACCATGACTTCATAATCCACATTAAAAGTTTTACTTACAGTCCATTTTTTGATGATTCCACATCAAACACTGAATCTTAAAAATTCACAGACAATAATATCTTTGATTAAATCTCCAATATAATTTATAAATTTGATAAATTAATGCTTATTTTGCAATAAAAGAAGATTGACAGTTGTTAATCCTTTATTTCTTAACCATAAATGGGCTGTAGTCATGTAAAATGACTTAATTAAGTAATTATGATAATTTTATGTGACAGAAAGTGATGTAATTAATACTCCAATCAGTATAACTGGTCCCTAATTCATTTATTTTTCATTTTCTCCATGGAATGTCTGTGTGAGCTGTTATTGACTTAAAAGAGGCCTCCTTTTTCTGTTTTTTCCAGATCATATCATTAGTATCAACAAGTAAGTATTAGTTAGTTCTTTTATTAAGTGTTTGAAATATTCCCAAATCAACTTTGAAGATGTGAAATCATGGATATATACTATTACCAATAGTTTCTAACTATTCTATTGTTGTATTACTATTATAAAACAGTTCTTCTCCCTTAAATACACAATAATCTGTCAAATCACTCTACCAATTATTTTGAAGATATTATTGGAGTATTAGTGAGTGATTTCACTTAATTCTTGAATCTTTCCTCTATTAATAGTTTTTTGAAGAATCATTTTTATAATTATTTTTTCAAAAGAGAATTATACAAAAAAATAATTTCATATTATTTTAATAAGAAGTTTTATTATTAATACTTGTAATTGATTTTAGTATACAATTACTTCTTACTTCTTTAGTAACCAGTAGTGTATAACAAGTAAAAGAAATTATTAAGAAATTATTAATCTATTTTTAGCTATAATGAATTTATTTACTATATTTCATAAGAGCAGTTATAGTACTCTTTATTAATATTAATATTATCAAGAGGTTTGTAGCCACATTTTACACCTTGGATCATATCTTTGCCGATTTCTCCAACTCCAAGAAACACTTATTTCTAAGTTCAGATTTGTTTACAATGATGAAAAGAAAACTACAGCATAAAATCTTCTGACTCTTGTAGCTACAAGATGGAAGTTGATTTATGTGCTGCTTCTTTAGGCCTTGCAATTGAAATATGCCTACAGCCAATTTTGTTTTCTGGAAATCCTGAAAGCTAATTGAGTGGGATGCTGTTAGAATTACGATAATTTTGCTTTATCCCCTGTACAAATCAACCCTCATGATTTGTCAAAGGAAATATCCCACCATCAAGTATGATTTTCAAATTTATATACTATTAATAAAACAAATTCAACAGCTATGTTTTTGAAATGGTTTTTTGTATCAATTTAGGCTTCCCAGAAATATGACATAGCTCCAATGACTCCAGAAATAATTCAAATGATTAACAAACTTTTAAAATATCTCCAGATCTTACTTCAAAGGACTCCCAAAATATGGCTACAATTCTGGACCCTCTCTTTAAATTTCTATTCTTTATGGCTGATGAGGTCATATTGAGTCAGTATTGCACCTCATTTAGGTTGGTTTCCAACATATTTTAAGAAAATTCCAGGCATCATTTTGATGTAAGTACCTTACCAAATGAAACAAAGAATCAGCCCAATGAGGCTTTGGAAGGAAATACCAATGTGAATAATGTGAAGGGGCTGTATGAAAAGATGTATCCAACATCTGGAAAAGAAGAAACTACATTGAAGAATGAACTCCAGATTTTGTTGGCTGAACCTCTGGAACCCAAAGACACAAATATTCTCAAATTTTTGAGGTCAAGATATGCAATATACCAACAATCTACACAATGGCTCACAACCTTCTGGATATACCAGCTTCAAGTGCTCCCTCTGAGAAATTATTTTGAGTAGTTTTCGAGATCAATACTTATCAAAGATCAATTCTCTCAAGTATGCACACCAAAAAATTAGAATTTATCAAATACTAAGCCCATAAAATTTTCCAACTCTATTCATTTTTAAGAATGTTTTGTTTTATTTTTCTTATGTTTGTTTTTTCATCTTTTACTTACTGTGAAATAATCATGTCTGGCTCATATTTGTTTTTGGGACCCACTGTGGTCTGACCCAAGTCCTGTACCCTGTGCAATTCAGGAATACCAATTTGGTTCTAAGAATTTGAGCTCCCTTTACCTGGTCCCAATGGACTTTCCTTCAGGAAATACAAGAAAAACAGGGATTGGGAGGCACCCTGAGCTATTGGTATCCTACTGTCAAAAGAGAAAAAATACTATTTTAAGGATAATTAAAGAAACTTTGAATCTTTATAGCTTTGACATGTTTAATCCAAAGTGGGGAAGAAATATAACCATCTTTTATACCTCACTTTTGGCTATAGTTTGAGCCACTTTTGAGCAGTTTATCTTCAAAACTGAAAAAGGTTCTTAGGAGTTACAGTTACAATACCACACAAAGTGGTATTGTGGGATACTATCCCAGAAAATTGAATTATGAAGTATCAAAGCCACCAAAGGCTTTTTATCAGTTTATTACTCAGAATTTTGATAGTTAATTACCTTAACTTCCTGTACAGGGTGATACTGTGGGATACTCTCTCATATAATCAAATTATGAGCCATCAAACATATTCAAAAGATGATCAGTCTTTGATTACTAATAGCCTGACTAATCAAGGCCCTCACACATGTAGCTTATAGCTTATGGCACATCAGAGCCACCAGAGAAAGTCCAGAAGTTCTGTATAAATTTTTTTTCACTCTGTATTGGGTAAAAATGGCAGCTTGTGGTACCAAAACCACATTTAAGCTCATTTAAAGACCATATTGAACCTGTGTGACCACAATTAAGCCACAGGGGTAAGCTTTTTCACTCTGTTGTTATTTGAAAAGGTGGATAACCTCTCAATACATTGGAGTAACATAAAAACAAGTATTCCCCTCACCAAAATAAGAAATTACCTTTTTTTATTGGAATTATTACATATTAAAGATATCAAAAAAGGAATAAATTTTAAGAGAAATTGGATAATCATAGTATTAATTATTGTTTCAATTATTATTGTAACCCAGCTGTAAGGTTTGACTATGAAGCAATAAGTAAAAGTTACTAATTTATTACTTGTTGTACTCTGAATGTCCTTATAATTGAAATAAATAAGATTAAAATAATAATAATAATAAAGAAATATTATTATTATGGCGTAAAAATATTATATTATTAAATAAATATAATAATATAATTAATATTATATGAAATTATAATATTATAAATAATATATTAATATAAAATAATTAATATATTATGAAGCTCTTTATTATTGTTACCAACAAATAATAAAGGTGTGAAAAACTGTTTTTTATAAATAAAAAACAATTAATAACTATAATATTACCAATATTAAAGTTATATATTAATATAAATACTATTTATATTAATTAAGAATTATTAAGAGTAAGAATAAGATGAAATAACCTACTTTTAACACTTAAAATAATTATTTTGAGATATTTTACGCCAAAAGAATATAATACAACTTTTTCAAATTGTATTTACAATAAAAAATAAAGAAAATTACTAAATTTCTTGATTTTACGTGGAAATGAGTTTATAGAGAGATTTATGACAAAAACAATTAAAGAATTGATTTAATCACGTAAAATAGTGATTAATATTAAGATGGTCTTTGGTCTTTAATAATATAAGAGTTTTATATATAAAGAATAAAGAAATTACCTTTTATTTAATTGATTTAATGTTTTTGATGCGTCTGAGGGGTAAATAGAGTAAAAGGAGCTCTATTTATAGTAAATACCTCCCTCCTAGAGTCCAACAGGCTTCCAGTAGACGTGTACTGATCATATCCACTGGAATTGATCAATATTTTAAGGTTTGAGGGTGATTACATCATGATCAAACGATATTACATCATTATTACACCATTATTTAGAGTTATCACTATAACTCTAAGTTTGATGACATCAGAGGCTTGGCAGAACCCCAAATTTCGTGGATTTTATTAGTTTTAATCATAAACTAATAGTATTCACCAATTTTATCACTCTTAAGACTGTTAAACTTAAATTAAGGTTACAGTATGTGATCATAACTGCTCAAATTAAGCTCAAACTTTGATCCTCAATAACTTTTAAGATTTACACGCTACAGCAATTCAGAGAGTGAATTCTGATAGCCTGGCATAACTTCATTATGCTGCCAAGAGCTTTTCATTACATCATCAAAACTCTATTTTCGATGATTTTTCTGGTAACTCATCTTTTCTGTCAAAATTCAATATTTTAAACTTCAAACCTTGATTTCAGGGGGTTATACCCTGAATTTAATAATACAAATTACATCATTCTTCACGAATGAACTAGTTGAATCCAACTGTATACCTTTTTTTAAGTTTGGAACACTTTCACAACAAAGTGGTCAACAGCTCTGTTGATTTTTATCAATAATTCATCATAGGTTTTAACCTTGTTTGTAATTTGTAAAACAAAGTTCATATCTATGTTCTTACAGTAATTACGTGGTAACTTTATTTTTGGTTCATCATTCTATCATGTATAGTTTAGAAGATTTTAGCTATGATCCTTGAATATATGCGTTGACCAAAAAAGTGCATATATTCAGGATAATTCCTTAAGTATTAACATTGGAAATTAGCTTATTAATTGTTTTATGTGTGGAGTTTCATGGGGAATCCACTGGTACAATTTATTTTACATGTTGTTTCATTAGTTCTTGAGATAAATAAGGTTTTATGATTTTTATAAGGTATTATACCTTATAATTCCTTAAATATTGACTTTACAGATATGCCATAAAAATGGTATATGTGTATTTTTCCATGGGGAATCCAATGGTATAATTTATTTTACATGTTGATTCATTGGTTTTTAAGTTAAACCAATTTTTGTACCAATTTATGGTATTTTTTGTATATTCAAGTAATTATTCTTAATGTATAATTATTCTAAGTAATTTTAATATAATTATATTAAAGGTATAATTGTTCTGAGTCTTTTTGTGACCTTATTGGGTATGTGGTCATATCTCAAAGGCTCACATTCCCTACCACCAAAAAAGATTGTACCACAATCTGATATGTGTGATTAGGGTATCATCCACTGTCCTACCTCTTCATTAGACTTTGTTAGTCTTGAAGCTCAATAATGCTTAACTTTTCTATTTTTCAGGCTTTCTTTCATGTCTGAACCTTCTTAGTAGCTTATCAGCATTTGTTATATCTTTCTCAAGTAGCCATTCATCTTCTTGAGTTGAATTTCTATACCTTACAAGGTATTCCCTTTCTTTTTTGTTTCTTGTCCTTCTTTCTTTAAAGACTTTTACTATTTTCTTTTCTTCTCCTTCTTCCAAGGGGGGAATTTCAAGTGGGGGTTTATTTCTTAGTGGAAATAACTCTTTGTCACTTGAACTGTAAGGTTTTATTAGACTTACAGGGAAAGTTGGGTGTTTGTTCATTAGTTCACCTGTGAGTTCTAATTGCACAGCATTGGGTCCATGAAGTGCTTTTATCATAAATGGTCCTGCAAAGGAATCTTTCAATTTCTTTGGGCCTTTTATGTTATTGAAATTAAGGGTTGATACTAAAACCAAGTCCCCTATTTTGAAATCAGGTGGCTTATGACTTTTATCCCATCTTTCTTTTGCATATTTAAAAGAATCTTGCATGCATCTGTTTGCATGGTGTCTTGCTTTGTCAAGCATTATCTTAAAACTGCTTGCTGTTGGATGTATATCCACTAGGTCCTTTTTGAGGGTATCATAAGGAAGTCTTGGATTCCAACCTTTCTCTAGCATTTCTGGTGCTTTGCCAGTAGAAGAATGGATTGATGTCTTATATGCCAGTTCAAGTGCTGGTATTAGTGTACACCAATCATGGGTAAAACCATCAGAATCTTCGAATTCTAGCCCATAAGCACAGAATCTTCTGATCATATCCTTTAGGGTCTGTATCATTCTTTCTGCTAGACCATCAGTTTGAGGATGATAAGCTGTTGAGAATGATAACTTTGTCCCAAACAAGTTATGGGGATTTGTCCATAATGCTGAAGTGAACTTTGGGTCTCTGTCACTTATAATATTTTGGAATAAGCCTGTGTGGCTAATGACTTTATTCCATATCATTATGGCTGTATCCATAGCTGTGTCATCTTTATGACATGGTAAGAACATGGGAGTTTTACTGTACCTGTCAACTAACACTAGGCATGCATTATAACTCCTGTCTCCTCCTGGAGGTAAGGCTGTTACCCAATCCATATGAACTATTTCCCATGGGGATTTTGGTTCTTGGATTTGTATCATCATACCAAATTTCTTTCCTGTGGCTCTGTTGGCTTTTTGACATCTGTCACAGGTTTGGCAGTACTCTGCAACATCTTTCTTCCAATTTGGCCACCAAGAGCAGGTTTTCACCCTCTCTAGTGTCCTATCTTCTGAGAGATGTCCAGATGCACCACTATCATGACACTCATGTAAAATAGTGTTTATTAGTGTTCTATCTGTTAAGGCCATAACACATGTGTGTTTTGTTCTATGGTAAAGGATTCCATCAAGGAGGTGAAATCTTCCTTCATCATATGCCTTTTTCCATAATTAATCTAGTTTTGATGAAAGTGATGGATCTTCGCAGTCTTTCATTAGAAGTTGGCTTAAGATATGGCAATTTTTTTCTGTCTTATAGCTTTCTTTAACTTGGTTAAAGAATTTTGTGCCAATGTCTGTAACACATATTCCTTCTATATGATGCTCTTCTTGTGGTACCCATGCTGAATTGTCAGGGGTATTTGCTAGAGCCCATCTGCTAAGACCATCTGCATTTTTATGAATATTTCCAGATTTATGAACAATAGTCATATTTCCTCTATATTCTTGGATGGCAATTTGCCATCTCAGCATATGTCTATTTGGAGTCTTCATATTTAATAGTGAATTCACAGCATTACAGTCTGTGATTACATCAAATACTGTGCCATCCAAATAATAATGCAGTTTTTCTAAAGCCCACACTAGGCATAAGCATTCCATTTGGCTTGCTCCATACCTTGCTTCTGTTGGCTTTATCTGCCTTGCAATGAAACAAATTGGTCCTTCCACTGGTTTATCATTGATAATTTGTGTTTGGTGAAGTGCAGCACCTAGTCCTTCTCCACAAGCATCAATGTACAGTTTGAAGGGTAGTTTCCAATCTGGCATTAGAAGAAATGGGGCATTTGTTAAGGAATTTTTCAATCCTTCATATGCCTTGACTCTTTCTTCTGTCATCTCATAGACTGTTTGTTGGTCACATAGCTTATACAAGGATTTAGCAATCTTTGCAAAGTCCTTTATATGCTGTCTATAGTAACTAGCAAATCCTAGAAATGATTGCATTTCCTTTTTGGTTTGAGGCATTGATTTAAGTAGTACTGCTGCTACTTTATTTTTGTCTATGCCTAGACTAAGGCCAGATACAACATGTCCTAGTGCTTTTAATTCACTATATGCAAAATGACACTTTTTCAAGGAAATTTTCATATTCACTTGGACTATATTTTGTAGTACCCTTTCTAGTCTTGTAAGGTGATTTTACCAAGTTTCTGAGCAAACTATGATATCATCAATATAGATAATCAACCATCCTTCTGATAATTCTTCAGGGAATATGGTATTCATCATTCTTTGATAATGGGAAGGTGCATTTTTTATTCCAAATGGCATTCTTAAGTATTCAAAAATTCCACAATGGACTATTATTCTTAGTAGTTTCTTGGCATTGTCTGTTAAGACATTTTGATGAAAACCCTTAAGAGCATCCATAGCTGATGAACTTAGCTTGTGACAATTGGGTTAATGTCTCATGGATTCTGGGTATTGGATATCTGTCTGGAATGGTATAGGTATTTAGGGCTCTGAAGTCCCCTACCATCCTTGATTTTCCATTATGCCAAGATATAATGACAGGTGTAGTAGCTTCTACTTGTTCATTATGTCCAACCTTTCTTAATACTCCAAGGTCCATTAATTCTTTAATGTGCACCTCTAAGGCTTCTCTAGCTCTTGGACTGTCTGGATAAGCAGGTCTTCTTAATAAAGGTGGGTAAGGTTTTTCTACATTAAGAATTATATCCACTTCATGTCCAATTATGGCACCTAGTGGCTCTTTGTCAGTTGCAAAGGCATTTTTATACTTAAATAAGAGGTCAATCAATTTTTCTTTCGTTTTTTCTGTTAATTCTTGATTGAATTCTGCCTTGTTGAGTTGTTCAGATATAAAAAGTTCCTTTTCTGGAATTTTTTCTTCATTCTTACTAACTGTGATTTGTTTTTTGTTATTTAAGAATCCAAACTTTTGTCTTTTGTTATCTCCTATGGTAAAATATCTATCCTTTTGGTTGGAGATATCTATACCATAGATTGATAAGTAGTCATTCCCAAGTATGAAATGATTACTAGTACAGTTGTCCATTACTACAAACTCTACTTTAATTCTGACACATTGTGAGGGGTGAGGAAAAATTAGTGTTAAATCAATTATTCCAAGGGGCTTCATGCTCTCACTTGCACTACTAAATTTGACACCTTGTATTGGCATAAGTTTTTCTTGCCAGTCTGGGATAATGGCTTTTAAATAAATTTTGCCAACACAAGTGCAATATGCTCCTGTATCCAAGTTAACCTTTCCTTCTTGGTTATCAACCATAAAAATACTAATACTTGATTTTCCAGCTGTATATCCCATTCCTCTTGCAGGTTTGGTTCTATACATTTTGGCATCTTGTATGTTTGTCAGATTTGTGTCAGATGTTCCAACTTGTGGCAAGTTTGAATTAACATCCAGTACTTCATAAATTATATCAATATTATTAATTTGTGCATTAATTATATTGATTTCATCACTTTCAGAGCTTTCTGACTCTTCTGTCTCTTTTTCAGAGTCAGATTCCTCTTCTTTGTCATTGTGGTTTTCTGCTCCCACAATTTCATTAATCTTTGCTTTCTTAAGGCAATTATTGGCTAAGTGTCCAATACCTCCACATTTATGGCATTTTCTTTGCTCATTATTGTTGGATGTATTGGGTTTAAAGGGTTCTTTTGACTTATCTTTTTTGATAAATGGTTTATTTGGGCTTTTAATGTCCAATTTTTTCCAAGTCCTGCCAATTTTTGTTCTTGTCACTATATCTTCTAGTGCATTTATATACTCTTCTGTGGAGCATGGTTCTATACACCTGCTTCTTAGGGCATGTTCTAGTTCCCCTCCACATTTTTTAAGTATTTTCATATGCACCATCTTCTGTGACATTTCTGGGTACAGTGCATTAAGCCTTTCAACTTGTTTTAAGAACCAAGTTAAAGGTTTATCTTTCTCTGGGTCAAAGAAAGAGTTTTCAAATGCATTTTCTATCTTATACCTCCAGGCATCATTTGCCCACTTGGTGATTATTTCTTGTTTCCACCAAGACCAGGTATTTTTACCATTTGTTTGTCTTATGCCATAATACCATCTTTTTGCAGATTTCTCAAACAATGAATGTAATCTTGCAGTGATTAATTCATCTGGTATGGCATAGTCTTCTTGTAACATGTCAATTGTTTTAATAAATGACATGTGGTCATATTCACCTTCTCCTGTGAATTTTGGCCATTCCTTCAATTGAGGTGCTTCTTTCATTAAGACTTGGTTATTATCTTGGTGACTCAAGTCTGTTATGAAAGGATTTGACAATTCCTCTTTTGTTTTAACAGGGCTTCTTATATGAGAAAATGGTGTTGATAACTTTGGCATATTTAAATTAGCCTCATTAATTTTATCCATTTTTTCTGGAATAAGCCTTATTTCACTTTGAATATCATCTTTCAGATGCGTTCTTGCTTCATCACTTTTTTCCACATGGTCCAAAAGTAATTTTTGGTGTGATGAAGTCTTTTCTTCAAATTTTTTCTACAGAAATACTTAATTTATTTAATTTTTCTGTAAGATTGTCAATACTCACATCATAATTGATTGTCAAAGTCTTGTCTTTGATATCTTTTATGTATTTATACAATTCTTGTTGTCCTTGTATTAATTTTTGAGTATTGTCAAGTAAATTCTTTGGTTTATTATTTTCAACAATAAACTTAATGTTGTCAATTTCTTTCTTGTTTTGCACAACAATTTTTGTTAAAGAAGGTAAATTGTTATTTATTTCTTGTAGTGATAATAAACTATCTTTAGTTTCTTTTAGAGGTAATATACTACTTTAATTTCTGTTAGAGTATTTACAACATCTTTGGACAAGGTTATTTCTTTGGGAAATGAGGTTGTCTCATTCTTTGCTCTTCCTTGTCCTTGAATTCCATCAAGGTTCTGGCCATGTTGAAAACATTGTCCATGGCATCCTTTTGGATTCTTGGGATTCTGTAGCTTGGGGAATATGGTTTCCTCCAATGCTTTTTCTTGTTCTTCTTCCCTTCTTGGGGAAGTGGGTTGGCTTGAGGCTTGCTGGTAGAGGCTACTGGGGCTTCTTCCTTGGTTGCCTCCCTCTTTTTGGCATGATAATCCTTGATTTTTTTGATTTGAGGTTTGGATGACAGTGGATTCCATCCATTGGAGTATTTCACTATCTCCTCCTCTTTGAGGAACTTTTTCAGGATGTGCCAGGAGTTCACCACTCCTTGGTGTATTTGAGGCAGCATTTCCCAGTCTTTGTTTTTGTATACTGTGTAATACTGCTTGTACTGGCTCATGTAGATGTCTATTTGAGCCCTCTGAATGTGATTTGTACCTATTTGAGTTACTCATACTTAGTTCCAATTCAGGCTCAGATATCATGGGCATTTCTGGGACTTGCCTTTGGGATAAGGCACTTCCTTGTGTGGATTCTGTTCCACTGGGGATATTGCCCTTTCTTTTCCCTTTTGAGGGATCAATTCTACCTCTGAGTCCAGCTCCATCTGATTGGATGGAGTATTGGGAACCTCTTCTGGTAGTCATAATTTAGAGAATAAGAAAAAATAAAAGTATTTTAGAAGAAAATTCTTTTATGGCAATTTAAAAAGAGGTGCTCACCTTCAGAGTCTTGAATGGTGGGCCCTGGAAAGTCTAATTTCTTAGCTTTCTTTCTTTTGGTGATAACTGGTGTTGTAGAACTTTGACAAGTTTCTTCCACCAATCTCTCAACAGTAGCATGGTTGTCTTCTGTTGGGTTATCTTCAAACACTAAAAAAGACAAATAAATATAAGTCTTTTTATAAGAAGTGTTATTTTTGGCAAGATATGGCAATTTTCCACGTAGAAATTGCTTTTATATCTTTGAAAAATTGAAATAAATAAAGAAATGAATTAAAATGAATAAAAATAACTTTTTTATTGGTTTTTAATATTTTTTAATATTCTTTATTCTTATTTTTAAAGAATAAAATAAAAAATGAATATGATTCTTATAAAATTAAATTATAATAAAAATTATTTTTAATTTATAAAATATCTCTTTTAATCACTAGAGTCACTCAAAGAAAGTTCTTGCAAGTCTAAGGATGTGAAAAACCACGTGTAAGACAGTACAATTGCTTTCCAAATGACTCAATAGCTTTTAAAATCAATAAAATATAAAATTATTATATAATTTTATGATTATAAATATAATTTATTATTGGATAAACCCAAATAGAATCTTTTTAAAGGTCTTTTAAGTAAATATCATGGCCAGGCCCCCAAATGTAAGGTTTGACTATGAAACAATAAGTAAAAATTACTAATTTATTACTTATTGTACTCTGAATGTCCTTATAATTGAAATAAACAAGATTAAAATAATAATAATAATAAAGAAATATTATTATTATGGCTTAAAAATATTATATTATTAAATAAATATAATAATATAATTAATATTATATGAAATTATAATATTATAAATAATATATTAATATAAAATAATTAATATATTATGAAGCTCTTTATTATTGTTACCAACAAATAATAAAGGCGTGAAAAACTGTTTTTTATAAATAAAAAACAATTAATAACTATAATATTACTAATATTAAAGTTATATATTAATATAAATACTATTTATATTAATTAAGAATTATTAAGAGTAATAATAAGAGAGAAATTATTATAATAAGATGAAATAACCTACTTTCAATACTTAAAATAATAATTTTGAGATATTTTACGCCAAAAGAATATAATACAACTTTTTCAAATTGTATTTACAATAAAAAATAAAGAAAATTACTAAATTTCTTGATTTTACGTGGAAATGAGTTTATAGAGAGATTTATGACAAAAACAATTAAAGAATTGATTTAATCACGTAAAATAGTGATTAATATTAAGATGGTCTTTGGTCTTTAATAATATAAGAGTTTTATATATAAAGAATAAAGAAATTACCTTTTATTTAATTGATTTAATGTTTTTGATGCATCTAAGGGGTAAATAGAGTAAAAGGAGCTCTATTTATAGTAAATACCTCCCTCCTAGAGTCCAACAGGCTTCTAGTAGACGTGTAATGATCATATCCACTGGAATTGATCAATATTTTAAGGTTTGAGGGTGATTACATCATGATCAAACCATACTACATCATTATTACACCATTATTTAGAGTTATCACTATAACTCTAAGTTTGATGACATCAGAGGCTTGGCAGAACCCCAAATTTCGTGGATTTTATTAGTTTTAATCATAAACTAATAGTATTCACCAATTTTATCACTCTTAAGACTGTTAAACTTAAATTAAGGTTACAGTATGTGATCATAACTGCTCAAATTAAGCTCAAACTTTGATCCTCAATAACTTTTAAGATTTACACGCTACAGCAATTCATAGAGTGAATTCTGATAGCCTGGCATAACCCTATTATGCTGCCAAGAGCTTTTCATTACATCATCAAAACTCTATTTTTGATGATTTTTCTGGTAACTCATCTTTTCTGTCGAAATTCAATATTTTAAACTTCAAACCTTGATTTCAGGGGGTTATACCCTGAATTTAATAATAAAAATTACATCATTCTTCACGAATGAACTAGTAGAATCCAACTGTATACTTTTTTTTAAGTTTGGAACACTTTCACAACAAAGTGGTCAACAGCTCTGTTGATTTTTATCAATAATTCATCATAGGTTTTAACCTTGTTTATAATTTGTAAAATAAAGTTCATATCTATGTTCTTACAGTAATTACGTGGTAACTTTATTTTTGGTTCATCATTCTATAATGTATAGTTTAGAAGATATTAGCTATGATCCTTGAATATATGCATTGACCAAAAAAGTGCATATATTCAGGATAATTCCTTAAGTATTAACATTGGAAATTAGCTTATTAATTGTTTTATGTGTGGATTTTCATGGGGAATCCACTGGTATAATTTATTTCACATGTTGTTTCATTAGTTCTTGAGATAAATAAGGTTTTATGATTTTTATAAGGTATTATACCTTATAATTCCTTAAATATTGACTTTACAGATATGCCATAAAAATGGTATATGTGTATTTTTCCATGGGGAATCCAATGGTATAATTTATTTTACATGTTGATTCATTGGTTTTTAAGTTAAACCAATTTTTGTACCAATTTATGGTATTTTTTGTATATTTAAGTAATTATTCTTAATGTATAATTATTCTAAGTAATTTTAATATAATTATATTAAAGGTATAATTGTTCTGAGTCTTTTTGTGACCTTATTGGGTATGTGGTCATATCTCAAAGGCTCACACCAGCAGATAATTGGGGAAACCAGGGCTTTCAGTAGACTCATCACCACTATATTATTATAGTAGGGCCCCTTTGACTTCTTTTTGAATATTAATTTCATGCCACACTCACAGCTATGGTATTTTACTACCATATCATAGAGTCAGCCTTGAAAAAAAAATGAAAAAAATTCCCTTATAGTAACAATCTTTGGTACCAATATTTATGGGCGAAAATTCACTCTTTTTGGACAAATAATCAACAAGTATACATTTGGCCATTAATATCAGCTTGTGACAAAGCTCCAGAGGGAAAGTTTGATAACCACAATGACACAAAAACCAGTATTTAATCAAAAGAGTGGATCACACATCTTTTTCCTCTATTTCAGGATGACTCTATGATATGGCTTGGAGATTATGATAATAAGCTATAACTCTTAGTGTGACACAAGTATGATAGTGAAAAATAAGTTACTACATGGTAAAAATAAAGGGCTTTACTAAAATAGTGGTGGTGAGCACTGCTTAAATCCCTGTGTGCAGCTTTTATCTCTTGTTTTAAAATAACAAACCCTACAATAGCTAAACTTATAATTATACCTGTTAAATTATAATGTTACTGGTTATTAAAAAGCTATAACACATAGGAATATCCCAAACAGGATGATTGATTTTTATTTTGTGAAGAGAAGGCTACTTTTATATTTTTCAGGGGTGGTGGAAGGTTTTTTACCTTTTCACACAACCACAAAGTGAAAGTTTTTACTACTTTGGGCTGTCCTTTTGTCACACACACTAAATAAAGACTGTTATTGGGTGTAAATGGGGTTTTATAATCACAAGATGAAAATTTTCACCAATAGAGCTTACAGGTGTTTTCTAGTGGTTCCGACACATCAGAAACTGTACAGGACATGTCTTCAGGACATCTATTGGTCATACTATGAGTAAGCAAAGAATAAGAAGCATTCAATTCAATTGATTAGCTTTTAATCCAGCTTTATGGACAGATGTCCCACAGCAAGATCCCATACTGCCTCGTGTGGGATTATAATGTTAAAACCTGAATATATTTGTCAATTTTAGGGATATAGAGCTAAGAATCTGCTCATTTTGTAGCAAGTGATGATCTCTACACAATGGTTACTCACTTGCTATACCTAGAATTAAGTATGGCAAAGATATACCAGTTTTCAATTGAACTGTAATAATATGTATTTTGTCTGAATCTTGTAATGTGATAATTCTCTTGATAATTTTGTCTCTAGATGAGATACAGGATTATGCAGAGTATCATCATAAATCTCTGTTTATTCTCTTTCCAAAGCCACCCCACTTTTTTTATTCCAAACTAAAAATTTAGAAGTTAGATGAGAGATGAATATTTTATTCACCATTATTTGACCAAATATGAGATCTAAATTTGGGTAGTACCATTCAATATCCCTAATTAAGAGATTCAATTTGAATACCAATTTATGGGGGCTCTTTTTATTTTGCTAGATTTTAGATGAGAAGCCAAGTTTAAGGTTTATGCCCAGTTCTGGTTTTGAACTGTAATAAATTTGTCGTTACTTATTGTATTTGGATAATAATGATTTATTCTGAAACTTAGGAGCTACACCTTTCATAGGGATAGTATTATGATTAATTTGGAATATTTTTCCATTTCATGAGTATCCTGTTTTAATACCATTATATATGGTATTGGGGTGTCAATCTTGTTCTCTGGTTTTGAGTAACAGGCTGGCACTTTATAAAAATAAATAAAGTATCAATTACGTCATAGAAATTGAAAGTAGATCTTTAAAAATACATCTTATATGCCTTACCATCTTAAAGAGGAAAACTATCTATTACAGAAAATACTATTCTTTGAACCAAAAAATAATAAATGAAAAACTGATTGATGTTGTAAAATATTACTTAGGATAACCCTTACTTTTACTTCTCATATAAAAAACATAGTTTGGATTGCAGCAGCATCTCATCATGTGAGGTTTTTCATTTACGCACTTGAAGAGGGCTCTTCAGCTTAATAATTCATAATTCTGTAGTATGAATAGAAAAAAAAAGTTGCTAGACTACTCCCACTCAAAATAGTAAATAAAGAAAAATGTTATTTTCACCTCTCATATATATTAATCAGTACTTATTATAAATCAACCAAATACCGTATTTTCTGTGAGCTCTATGAGAGATCTATTGAATGATAAAACAGGAAGCCATTTATTGTACAGGTATATTATGTGGGATATTTTGCAATATAACTGAGTTATGAGGTGTCAACACATCCCAAAAGCGGTTTATATTTTAATTTTTCATAAAACAAACAATAAAAATCCCATGTACACTTAACATTCAGTTTCTGACGCCTCATAAGCACCAGAACCCATATAGAGAGTCTTTAAAGTAAACGTGTCACCCTGAATGGGGTAAAAATGCGAACTTATGGTACCAAAAAACATTTCATCTTGATTCAAAACTATATTTAGACCACGTGAAGGCAAGTAATCCACAGGGGTGTAAAATCTTACTCTGTGTATATGTAAAATAGTTAAAAATCTTCTATCAACTTGGCTTAAGATTCAAAGAGGTCGTTTTCTCACCAATATAAGAAATAATCTTGCTTATTTATTGTGACTCTTATGTAGTAAAGATGCCACAAACAGTAGTACTCTTAAATTTAACATGATATAGCTATAGCTTTAATTATAGTGGTTATTACTTTAATAGTCCAATTGATGAGAATTCCAACCAGAGATCTCAGTAAATTAATCATTACTGTATTAATATAGCAGATCCCTTGTGATATTTCTATAAATACTGATTCCATGTTGCAATCATATATTGAGAATCATTATTATGATATCATAGACTCATCCTGATAATATGAGGTTCCATAGGTCAAATTTCACTACATATTTTTCTCTTAAACATTTCCAAAATTTCTGTTTTGACCATTTTGGCTAAATGAACTTGGAAGAAAAAGTTTGAAATATTTCTCAGTTTTCTTTCACGGATTTAGAAAATAGAAAAAATCGAGTAAAATAGCAAGGATTGATTAAATTATGAGATTTATTTTGAGAAAATGTAATCACTAATTTGACTTTACTAAAGGCTTTTGTGTACTTACTCAACGATTTCTTTTTTAATTAAGAATTAAATTTTCCGTCTGAATTATTCATTTGTTTTAAATGGTTCTTTCATTATTGAATCATTTAGATAAATTTTTTCCAAAAATTAAGTCAATGAAATTGAAATTGGATAAAAAAAGAAAAAAGATATTCACCTTAGTTATTTTGAAAGGGGTTTTTAATTATTCTCTGTAAGTTGAGCTTGGAAAAGGTGTGTAATAAGATTATTAAGTTTTCAAGGGTTTCTTTTCTAATTTTGAATGATTAGTTTCTTTAAAAAGCTCTCATACTTCTGTGAATTAGAGACTTTTTGATGAAATGAAGAGCTTTTTGTTTTTTATAAGCACATATTGAATGAATTTTCATTATTTAAAATAAAAAACAACCTTTAAAAGGAAACTATAGATTTAAAAATAAGTATATCAATAAGCTTCATTTCTGCTTAAAATTTGAGAAATTAAGAATAAATAATCTAAAATTTTATATATAAAAGAATATTGAAAGAAGAAGAGGAAAATTATCTCTTCAGAAATACACAAAAAACTGTGAAATAAAAATGAAAACCTCTTTTCGGTGTTTGAAGTAAATAATTATTTATAATTAAATTTATGTATTGTTTCTGAGCCTCATATACTCATTTTAATTTCCAATTACAATAAAAGCATATAAAGCATTTATAAATATTTAATCGTATAACCTTGATAATTGTTCCATTTTTTATAATTAATTTAATCAATCGAAAATAGTCTTTTTTAAATCAATAAAAAGTTTTTTTTTCTCAAAATTTCCTTTTATCTTCATTCATAAGATTTTGAAAATTATTTAATTTGAATTTTAGACCTCATGCTTTTAGAAAGGGATTAAGAATTCAATTTTTCATGAATTAAGATTTTAAATTATTCTATTTAGCTGAGTTAAATGGAAGAAATTGATTACCAAACAGATGAAAAATGCATTTATCAAGATCCCTTTCATAATTTATCTGTGATTTGTTTAATTCTGTCTGTTTTAGTACTTCTTTCAGTTCTGGTAGGAAATTGAAACTTTATTTATTAAGTATATGTAGGATTTACTATTAGAGCTCTGTGACTGAGACTGATTGGGTTGGGGATTTGAAAATGGCTTTTACGCTTTTCATTATTCTAAAGTAAAATACATTTGGAAATTAGTGTTGTACAGAGAAAAGTGGAAAGAAATCTATTAATTTACAACAGAAATAATGTGGGGAGCTCCCTGAAGATAACCTCAACATTTATTATTAGTTACTCAGAAAAAAAACAGCCTTTGTAAATGATCAAAATCAACCACTAAGGAAACTTTTGATGTATTTTAACATCAATAGTGTGAGCCTGCAAGCATGTAAACTTCTACCTGCTATACAGACCCCAATCACTTTCTTTAAAATTTCGTCTCATTTTTCTTTCAATATTTTTTGAAAAAATTTCAAATACTCAAATTCATATTATTATAATATGAATTGAATCTTGTTGCTATGACTGATTACTAAATATGTCATAGTATAAAGTTCCCACTATGTCATTAATCTTGTTGTTATATCTACTCATGTTTCTATAACAGATCTTTCCTCATTTGAACAAAACTTATTTCATATTATTTTGATTTCAATTTTTAATTACAACATTTAAAGAGGACTAAGGCTCTTGGAATTAATCCTCAGAGCTCTTACCAATTATATCTTTACATTTAAAATTACTTACATTTTATTTTAGCAATATTAAGTGCTCTCACTTGGAAGTGATTCAATTCACTTTGCAATTTATAGTACTGTTGAAGCTTAAATCCCAACAGTACATCATTATAAATCAAGTGACACGTCTATTACTTTAAATAATAGTATTCCACTTCTTTTTGATTTATTAAAATTCCTAGTATTTTAGTCTGGAAGCCATGAAAGAGGTGCCAGCTAACAAATAGAAATTAATTCTTATTATTAATTATTCTGAGGAGAATAAATTTTGAGAAATTCTATTCTTAGAGTGGAGAAAGAGGGGGAGAAAAGAGGAGATAAAAAATATCAATAGAACAAAGACATTCCAAGAGATATGTAAGACTAATGATACAAATCTGAAAATTATATATCAATAGGATAAAATAATTCCTATTAGAGCTGCAAAAAGGAATGTCTTTTTATTAAGAAAGAATATAGCAGTGGGTGTAAAACTAACTGAATTCAGTATCAAAATAATACATCACTTTGCACCCAAATTCCACAGTCAATACCTCATTTTTTCAATTTTAAATCCCATGATATTTGAACTGAGTCCACTGTTATATTTTTAGAATTCAAAATTTGTAGATAATTAATAATTTAGATTTTCAAACAAAGCTCAAACATAACTAAACCACATGTTAAAGTTAAATCAAAAGAAAAAATTCAAAAAAAAAAATATTTCTATCACCTGATTCTTTCAAATAAAGGTCATAAACTTCTTCATAAAATCTTTAGTTTCTATTTAGGATAAAATTTAATCTCAATTTTTTTCAAAAATCATTTCATTCTTTCAAATAAACATCTTGAATTTCAAGTATATTTCCAGTTCATTATTTGAATTCAAATAAACTTTCATAATTCACTCTTGAAAAAATGTATTAGTAAGATTATACTTATTTTCTTCCTTTCTATTCTTCAAGACAGAAGAAGAATACTTATTATCTTTCCTATTACTTTTCTTTGTAGTGTAAGAATGTTTTTCATTCTATTTTCTCTGATTCCATGGGTCCAACTGGTCCAGTTTTAATATGTCATGAGGAATTAGAAGATAAATTTCTTGGAAATAAGATTCTGGGGTAAAATTAATTACTTACACAAAAAAAACTAAATAATTCCTATAATCAAATAAATAACTTTCTCTCATTTCTCCAGATTTCTTTTTATGAAAATCTTAAATAGTTGATATTTTGTTTGTTTTTATTATTATTTATTGATTGAAGTAGTGTTATCATATTGAAATTTAATAAAGTATTTAATTATTAATAATATAAAATTATTCAATAATTTTAGCTTTTTAGAAAATGAGGATATCAATAAAAGGATCAATGATATTTATGAACTTAAGCTTCATATAAATCCCAATGATAAATACAGTTGATTTTGAAGTTAACATTTCTAAATTTGATTTTTATAGCAACAAAAAAGATATCAAGGAAGATTTAAGGCATATTATGATGAATCTTAATGAGACTACTATTACTCAAAAAAGATTGGGATGAAAGAAATACTAAACCGTTTAAAATATTACTATTTGCTGGAATTATTTTCATGATTATTTTATTTTAGTCTATTTTTTACTATTTAGCATATTTGGGGTGATTTTTCAGAAAGTTTTATCTGAATAAATGATAATTTAAATTTAGTTTTTTTTAATGAATTAATTTGGTATTTAAATATATTACATACTTGTGTGTTGAAAATTGTTAAGGATGGGCCAAGTGCAGTGAAGCTTGCTCTCTGGTCAGTTCCAATTCCGTCACCTCCAATTGATGAGAGGTGAGGAAAAGCAATTTGGTTCTGGACCTCAAGCGGCTTTCAAGGTACAACTAGACAACTGTGGTGCATCATACGTGCGCAGTGTGGTTATCTATATACATGAGTCTATTTGTTCTATAAGCATATTTAGCCACCGCACGTACGTGGTGTCTAAATCTCTACACCCTCCCCAAAAAATTGAATCATTACCCACTCACCCCCAGGAAAGGGAGTGACCGGAGAAGTGTTGGTCCTGAGAGTCTTTTGGTGAGAGCGTTGGCCAGCATGTCGTCCGTATTGACCCATGTGACCTTGATGCCGTATTTGTGGATCGTGTCGTTGACAAAAAAGAAAGCACAGTCCAGGTATCTCATCCGTTTACGTGACGTTTTGTCAAATGTGACTTGGACCACGGCTTGGTTGTCGCAAAAAATTGTTTTGTCAAAATTGCCGACAAGCTGGTTCAGTTGGTTAATCACCTGTACTGGGTGTTGAGTTGAGTCGGATAGCACTACGTATTCAGCTGCCCATGTCGAGAGTGCCACCACGGATTGTTGTTTTGAGCCCCAAAGCACAGGTGCATCCCTCAGCTTGAGCACAAACGCCGTTTGCGAGCGCTTGAGATCACCACCCCATCCCGCATCGCTCCATAAGCTCAAGGAGGCGCCTTGGTTGCAATTCTTCTGTAGGTAACCCACCACATGGTCTAATAGGTCCCAATGTGGTGGAGTTGGGCCCATGGAGTGGTGGGAAAGGTAGTTGACCACAAATGCCAAGTCAGGCCTTGACCCACTCACTAGGTAGGCAAGTGATCCAATGACCGACTGGAAAGGAGTTGCATCCAGTGGTAACATATTTGGTGTTGACCCCCCCCCACTGGCAAGACTGGTAGAGGCAAGTCATGTGTCACTACCTGGCGCGGATAAGCCTCTAGTATGCTGTCCATCAATCGCCATTGTGTGATGGCTACTTCACCTTTGCCAAATACACACTCAAGTCCCACTATTTGCTTTAATTGGTTGGACCACTTGATATTGAGTTGAGAGATGGGTGCCATCTTGAAATCTGAAATCACATTGGGTGAGTTTGAGTTGATAACACCATTGTCGACATGAATCCAGATGGCGATAACCGCCATCCCGCTGCGGAAGATGTATAGCGATTGATCAACTTCCATTGCCACAAAACCCAGCCATTGCAATATGCCCAAAAAAAATTTCCACCAGCATCTGCCCGCCTGCCGCATGCCATAGATATCTTTCTTCAGGGAGAGAGCTTTACTGCGGAGTTATGGCAGAAAAGCAATGGGTGGCTCAACAAGGATGCACTTGTCAACTTGTGAGCCTTAGAGGTAATTTCATATACCCAAAAGACCACAAATATAAAAATAACATATTAATATAAATAAAATAAATTTATTTATATTCTTAAAATAAAAATCAAAATATAAATATAAAATTATATTAAAAATAAAAAAAATTAATTACAATTTAAAAATAAAAATACATTAAATTTTGTAAGTATAAAATTACATTTATACTTAAAAAAATTAAGTAAAAATGAAATTTTAACAAAATTGTGAAAAAATAAATAAATTTGGAAAAAAGTTAAACAAAAATTATTATAACTTTTTATCCAATAAATAAATACATAAAAATTATTTCACCATTGGGTTCCTCATAAAAAATCAGGTGGGGTCACCTCTGAGTAAAATTCTTGTAGCTCAACTCTAAATAAGCTTAAATTAAGTTTCTCTTATTTTCAATAAAAAAGTTGAAAATCCTCAAAACCTTAACTTAATTCACACCACATGTGGTGTTAACCATCAATTTTTGTGTTAAAATTGAGGTGTTGTGTTTAGTTTAGAAGTTATGAGGAATTGAAGTATTTTCAATTGAATTCAATTGAAATGTCAAAATGTGCGCATGTATTACATAAGTGAACTTTGATTTACATATGAGGTGTCAATTATTACTGTATTGTACTGTACAATTGAATTGAATTACATATGTAAATTATAAGTATAATACATGATGAGGAATTAAAGGAAAAATAAATTGGAAAGATTAAATTTGGGGGGGAAAAGGAACTCCAGCTCTAAGGGGGAGCTAGACCCCCAAAATCCTTGCTGACAGGCGTAGGATGTCAAAATTCACGCAAAAGTTCATTACTTTTCTCCTGGAATTGAGTTACAGGGTCTGTGGACTCAATTGATGATGAGGTTTTGATACCAACTGGGGTAGTTTTAGCTGTTGCCAAGAGGGTAAAACTACCCTTAAGATAAAACAATCATAGTAAAAACAGTTTTAACTGGTTTCTACGCCTCTGACTCACATTCTGACGTGTTTTGAAGGCTCTAGGCCTGGTATTGCTATAGTAATGGCTGATTTAAGGGTCTAAAATGGCTAAAAATGGCTTAAACCAGCCCTTTTTGGTCTAAACCAGGGTCCAATGATGCCATAATTGGCTTTTCTGTTGTCAGACTGTTTTTCACGACTGACAAGAGTAAATTTTACTTTTGGAGTAAGAAAATTGATGGCTATAAAAGAATGTCTTCTTTGCCCCACTTTTCTCTTCATGTTAGAATCTTTTCCTTTTATTAATTAGTTTAAACACTGTTAAACCAATCAATAAAAGATTCCAACCACCATTTTTAAATCATTTTAATCCTTTTAACCACGTGAAAAAATCATTATAATCATTGTTTGTAACTCTTATAATCATTTTTACCCCTGAACCACCCCAAAAGTGAATTAAAGCATCTTTCATCACTGTAAACTTTGTCACTTTGTTTCCAAATTCACTCTGGTCACTTTTGGGCGTGTTTTCTCTTTAATATTCTTTTTGAAGACTTTTTTCTTTAATTAATTGCTTGCAGTTCTTTGCTCAATTAACTCCAATTGAAATTGCTCTTGAAGAAATTTCTTTTGTAGCCTTAAAATATCTCTTGTAGAGTATTTTTTGGATAAATTTTTATTGTTGGTAAAACAATAAATTTTTATAATATTATTGTTTTATACTAATAAAGTTATAAACAATAAAATTGGCGTGTTTTCTCTTAAAAATAATATTTCATATTATTTTTAACTGAATTTTACCTTATACAAATCTTGAGGACAGGAAAAGTACTTGATTTTTAATCAAAGTTTCATATCCACACCTTACACAACTGGACTGTATAGGTATGCACCACTCACATCAAATGAAGCCACCTTCCAACCTTTCAACACAGCAGTGGAGAGAACAAGACACAAGGACATCAATGAGGCCGTCGGAGCGTACCTTTTGGTACAATCAACTCCTGGGCGTTGTTTGTCCCCACATGCAACAAGCCAAGCTTTTAACTTTTCTATGCTGCTGTTGGCATTTCTTTTCAAGTCAGAAACCCACCAGTGTCCAATGGTCTTCATGCCCCCCACCTTTTCTACAACGTCCCATACATCTCTTGCCACCATCTGGGATAGTTCCGCCTCATAGGCTTTTCTCCAGTCGTCGCGGTGTGGCCCCTTTAATTCTTTGCCCAAGTGAAACATAATCTTGATATCCTTAACTAGAGGAAGGGAGCCAATTGCCCAATTTTCCTCTTCAAAGTATCACTCCATTGGTACCTTGCCCAGGGTCATTGCGTTCATGATATGCAAGAGGGAGCCTTTAGCGGGCATGTTTGATTGCCCATATGGTTGAAATTTGGGAAAGATGACGCTTTCTGATTGTATCAGCTTGTTGGTATGTTGGTCCCAGAGTAGCCAACGGCCTGTAATCAATGGCTTTAATAACTTGCACTCAATTGCCCTTGTTGGTGAGCCGCTGGTATGTGGACAATAGCGTCCATGCCATGAGATTGCTTGCCCAAATAGTTCTTGATGAGGCAATTATTTTAGGCACCTAGAGTTAGGAATTTGGTTATGTATAAAGCTTGCAGAGGCATAGGCATCCAGCTTTGGGTGACCATTGCCCTAGCCATGTCCCCCAGGTTTTGGTTGAGACGTTCCGCCTTGCTGTTTTCTTGTGGGGAGTAAGGAAGAGAGGGGTAGAAGGCAACCCACAACTTTGCCAGAGAGTCCACAAAAGCCGCAGAGGTGAATTCCCAAGCATCATCGGCTCTCAGCGCTTTGGGGGTGACTCCGGTATGCACTTGAAGCTGTTTGATAGTGTCTAGAATGGCCGTTGGTGCATCTGATCGTAACTTGAGTGGGTAGAAGACACAACACGTAGACAAATGGTCGTGTATCATCAAAAGTTATTGGAATCCCTGAGCATCCCCCTCAAAAGGTCCCAGGAGGTCAAGTGGTTGGTCTTTGGGGATGTCCATACTGGCCTTTGCAAGCCGGTGGGTACTCTTTGACTTTGCACAGACTTTGCAGTAGAATTTCTGCCAGCTCTTAACGTTGAAACTTGGCACATGTTGCTTCAGAAAGGATAGAACCACCTTATCACAGGCATTACCAAGCCGTTCATGCCATTTGCGTGAGCTTGAAGTGGTTGATTGAGGTAAAGAGACCGGATTCATTTCAAACAGGCAAGGGGAAGAGGTCTCAGCTGCCGACACAATGGTCCCTCCCCCAGGTACAACATCAATACACCAGCAGTCATTCAGAAAAGATGTGGTTACAAGCACGTTGCAGACAAGAAACAATAACAACAAAGCACTAAAGATGGGTACAATGCCAGCCCTGCACAACCGACCAATGGATAAGATGGTACCAGATATTTTTGTTGAAAAGGGGACCTCTTCAACAATTATAGACCCATTCTTGATGGGTATCTTAAGGGTTGTCGTCTGCAAGATTGTGACCGATGAATTTGAATCGGCAAAGAATATACGAAAGGGGGTGACATCCTTCAGATTTGTGGCAAAGTGTGCAGAGCCAGAGAGGTAAATAGATACACTGGTATCAATTAATACGCAATCAGTAGCATCGTGCTCCACAAACTTCACCTGAAAAACCCATTCTCTTTGGTAATGTGGGCTGGAAAGGGTTTGCAAACGGCGATCTGGAGTTCCTGGCCAAGGCAAACAGAATGGCCCAGGTGAGACAGGTCATGGATTTGGATTTGCGACGCCCCTTGTGTGCAGGCAGTTGGCTCGCCAGTGGCCAGTACATCCACAGTGAAAGAATGAACTGCCAAACTTGTCCAAGAGGTGTTCAGGGGGGTTTCATACATTGCTTGTTGACGCTACAGGCTTGGAAAAGTAGGGGGAACGAGGACGTGAGTGAAGCGGAGGGTGGTGCTGCAATCCAGACACACAGTAAATAAACGGTGACGAGCTTTGAGAATGTTTGTCGTCCCTCCGCAATGTGTTTAGGATGACTTGACCCACAAATTTTGACAAAGGCTTCTCATCACCCTTTGCTAGTATTCCGGACGTCACCAATTGATCGAACACCACTTGGTCAAGGGAGGCTGGGGCATGGCATGCTGCCTGGGCTAAGAGGCCCACTAGCTCATCAGATTCAATTCCTAATTTCTTAAAAATGGAAAATAACTTGTGAAGCAACAGGATGATAGCGCTATTTGGTTTGGGCTGGCCGGCACCATTCTCCACCAGCAAGTCAAGCATGTCCCTGGTCACCTTCAGCTTTTGGAAAAGGTTTCCCGGGCAACACCTTGCTTTGATTGCATTGAAGAATTCCTTCACTGTTGTGCGAGCCAGAACAACACAAATGCAGAGAGCAAAATTGGGAGGTAGTGTAGCATCTATGAAATGGGATATCGCTCTGTTCTCTTGTGGAGAGCGGTTTTCAAGTGAAGAGGGAAGGTTGTCCACCAAGTCTCCAAGTTGAAGGCAATGCAGAGCACTCTGTTGATGCCCCCGACCCACTCGGCAAAGCTGGAGCCATTGTGGTGTAGATGACTAGACCTGTTGGCAGCCCAATATGGCTCCTGCATGAAACAATCATATGCAGAGGATAACGTACGCAGATGCTGATAGTAAGGGGGGGAAGACAATGCCAACCATAGCAATTGCATCTTGGCTGCGTCTGAATTCCTTTCTGCTTTTAGTGACGATACCTCAGATCACAGAGGGTTTAGTAATGAGTAGACCTCCTTGCTGGAGAGAGGTTTTGGTTTGGCATCGTCGTTGGCTGCTTTTCAAAAATGGGTGGAACCTGACATCTTCAGGGGCGGCCTATTGCTGGAGCTTGGTAGAGGCAAGGCTTTTAACCTGTTAAGAAAGGGCCAAGTGCAGCAAAGCTTTCTCGCAGGTCAGTTCCAGTTCCGTCACCTCCAATTGATGAGAGGTGAGGAAAAGGAATTTGATTCTGGACCTCAAGCGGCTTTTAAGGTATAACTAGACAACTGCGGCACATCATACGCATGCAGTGTGGTTATCTATATACATGAGTCAATTTTTTCTATGAGCATATTTAGCCACTGCACATACGCGGTGTCTAAATCTCTACAAAAATTGAAAAATTATGTAGTTTTTAAAGTAGAAACATATTCAAAGGGTTATTTATACATTTATGATGTAAATAAATATTAATTGAATGAGTGGTGGCTTGGGAAGAATTTCTTGGAAAAAAAATGAGGTCTTTGAGGTGATGAAATTCATGATTTGGCGGCAAAAATAAGGGGTTTTTACCTTTGAATACCACACTTTTTGAGGTGTGGTATTTCCAGAAACTTGTAAATTAAATGCAGGATTTTCTAAAAAAAATCCGGGACTTTTAATTCGAAACTTGGTAGCTTTGACACCCCTTATTCTCTTAAAGATGAAGCTTATGGGAGACACTTAAATATTAAAAGTCATTTGGTGAGTAGAAATACAGAACCGGAGAAAAAGGACATACCTTGTTTACATAAAAAGACTAAATTTCAAGAGAGTAATGACGAAAGAAGAAGAAAAATACACTTACTATTCAAAGAAAGGAGAATCCCGTAATATATAACATATAGAGATTGGGCTTAAAACTAAGATACTAAAAAGTATAATATATCCTGTATTGGAGGTTCTATTTTCAAAAAGACATAACATACAATAACATAAAGCTAAATTATGTCTCCTTTTGATATTCACAGTTGTGAAATTGAAGAAATGAACGATTTTTCAGAAATAGTATCAGTAGAGCAAAACTTCTACTATTTTTTGACTGGGTTCAAGCTAAAAGATTGAGAGATATTATTTTGCTTTGGATAATATCATTTTACAACAGATTCTTACTCCAAAAAAGGTAGTTAAGAGGATACTCATACTATTTGTACAGATAGAATTAATGAAATAAAACTCCTACTGTAGATAGTAGTAAGTGATATTCACTATTGAGATTTATAAAATTTACATAAATTGAGATCCTGAGTGCCTTAACAGTATGCTATTGCAGGGATGATGTTATTCAACTGAATAATGGCTGTATAATACATATATAATAAAATAAAAAAGACAATTTTTTGAAATATGAAAACTCAACACTAAAATATTGGTGGATTTTGTAATTATTTTTCTTACTATAATTTTAAAATAAATGCAACAGAGATTCACTTCTTATAATAAAAATTATTTATGTATAAAATACATGGCTATTTAGAAAAGGGAAAACTTGAATATAATTATCTTATTTAACTCTTTTTAGACACCCTATTAAGCAAAATTAAAATTTAATCATTAGATCAAAATAACCAAAAAATTCATGCAAATAAATGGGTTTTTTTAAATACTTATGATTTGGTAATGACGACTTATTTCAAAACCAAACATTGTGTTATGATATATTTCAAACCATTTCAAAATGAAAAAATAACACTAGAAAGCTTTCTTGTATTTATATCTTGAGGAGATAATCAATTGGTCATGAAATTTAATCCAAATTGAATCATAAAAAATAATTCAGCTTGAGGTTTATCATAGATCTTAAAGATTATACTTCAATAACTAAAAAATGATTATAATTAATTTGATTCCAAGAATATTTTTTTTAATTTTATGAGTGGAATATGAATGGAGTAGTAAAGAATTTCAAAAGAATGATAATATTAATATTTATTTGACGAGTATTAATTTAAAGTCATTGAATTAAAATTAATTTTTTAAAATCATAAAATACCAAACAAAAAGAGCTTCACTAACTTATTTCTTTAGTTTGATACGCTTTTGGAATAAATGTATCTATATTTAGCTTTGTTATTTCTTATCATCATCTTCTCATAGAAAGAGTAATTTCTCCTTATAAAACGTAAGTATTCAATTCCTTCAAATTTTCGACTAAACAGAATTAAATAAAATTTTATTAGAAACAAAGTAACAGCTTCAAACTTGAAAATAATTTGATTTAGTGGTAGATAATTCATAGAAAAAATCACAAAAAATAAGTAGCATTTTGATTTAACTGTTTTCTAAATTTTCTGAATTTCATTTTTGTATGATAAAGTTACTCAAAAAGTATTATTAAAGAAGTAAAATTGATTATATTTTAAATTTTCTCTTAAAAAATCCACATAAATTCAAGGAAAAAACTACCATATCTTTAAGATGATTGTTTCTTTTCTTCAGGCTATAATATATATGTCGAATTCCGTATATATGATCCTTTTTCTATTATAGTAAATGGTAATTATCTTGTTAGGTTCTAAATTAAATATCTGTACTTTTATGATGTTTTATTGCTTCATTTAAAGTTCTCTATCAAAATTATATCATAAAATAATTTTTAATAGTTTTCTTCAAAAGCAGACATTTATGGCCGCCTCAAAAAATAAAATTAGAATTAATTCAAGAAATCAATGTTTCATTGATATATAGATATGGGACTTACTGTTTTTAAACAATGCGAGTAGGTAAATCCTTGTGGTGTTGATATTGAATTAAGGTATCAAGACTCTTCATAATAAACTAGCTATGAAATATAATTTTTTTGTGAGCTTATAGTATGTTCAATCAAAATTTTAATAAGCTTGATGCACAAGAAGGGTGCTGAAGAAAATGTTAATCAAAATCATAAATAATTTTATTTGAAGTAAAGCACAAAGTGTCTTGAAACTGAACTCATAAAGCTCCAGTGGACTGATAAAGCCCAGTGTATTCTTTCTAGATGCACACAGCCAAGAATTGCCTGTCTTTTAATTTTGTTTGAAGTAAAGCACAAAGGATCAACTATTTAGTACACTTTGCTTCAAAAAACTTATTTTTCAAAACTTTATTTTGCAATGGCAAGGACTCGGTTTTGAACTTGAAGATGATTACAGAAATGATAAATCGCGAAAGATTTGATGAAGCTTTTCATTGCACAAAGCCAAAAAAGAAGATATATTTATTTGCGTATTGACACGTAATAGATAATAATTATACATTGCGAAGGTTTCATGCAAGAAATATTGACACTCAAGACTAATCCCAAAATCGAAAAAAGCATTATTTTTTTGAGGACTAATCTGTTTCGATGGTGGGAATTTCTGTCTTTAAAACTCGATTGGTTTTCTTTTTAGGGGTTGGTGCTTCAATTATTGAAAATCGAAATAAAAGCAAGACGCAGAAAAAATGTCGAGAATGCAAGAGTTTGTGACGCATAAATAGATGTTTTCATAGAAAGAAAGAATTTGAGGGAAAGGGTCAGTTACTGGTTTCTTTATCTTTATCTTATTCAAAAAAAGGTGTTAGGCTTTTCACCATTGGAATTTTCAGTTATATAAAACTTTCTCAATAGCATGATAGCCTCTTCGCGTCGATAACCACCAAGAGCCTTGAAGGGATGGCTAAAAATCAATCGTGGACTGGAAATATAAGATGGACGTATAACACTTGGATAAGCAAGGGTATTACAAAAACAAGTCGAAAAAAGAAAGAAGTCTGCTTAACTCATCGTGGATGGATACTACTCCACCACAGCCACCGAAGCGATCATTGGAACAACCAAAGTAGACTAGCCTGATTCCCATTTGTCGAAGTGCCGACGAGCACATCAAGCAAGGCTCGACGGTGACGTAAACAACGATTCTAGACCAATCAAGCCGTCTTCCTTCTTGGTTTGAAAATAAGTAACTAATGGCATCGAATTCGGCATGCAAACAAGCCTTTGAAGGAAAAAGTAAAATAGATCGTAATTATCGCATTTTTGAATAAAAATTTGATCAGTGTTTAACTTTCTTGGAGTTTTGAGGTTTCTTTCTTACTCGAAATTCATAAAAAATAGATCTTCCTTACGTTCTTGGTCTCATTAGTTCGATTTCTGCCTTTTGCAATGATCTCTTGAGTACTGGAATCCACTAAAACGCAGCCAACCGGAATCTCGCTTGAAAGCAAAGCCTCATGAGCCTGGATAGGAAGAATCAAACTCAGGGTCTCATTTAACGCATTGAAAATTCGCTGACGAGGTTTTAATTTCATTGATTTTTTCTTAAAAGGGAAAAACAACCATTGCGATAGCTTCATCCATAAACTTGAGATCCGACAAACTCTGCTTCGAGCGATCAATCATGACAAGCTTGGATTGATGTGACTCTTCACTATCAATTGAAGACGTTGGACCTGTTTGATTTGGCATTCTCTCGTCGGAAACAAACTAGCTGGACTGATGAGTGATGAGTAGGACCTCTGCTCCAATCGTGGCAGCCAGACACTCTTGAGTGCAATTTTCTATCATCTGCTCATCGAATCCACTAGTTTGCTACTCACAACAAGCAGCAGCCAACCCATTATCACCTTCATAATGAACCACTCCCTTGAAGAAAAACTTATGCTTTCTGTTACATGAACTTTTTGAAAATGTTCAGCTTCTTGTCAAAATCAAAGGAAAGCTCAACTTTTCCTCCCTCCTGAGTGCTTTTGGTTCAACAAAGAAAGCTTAGCTTAGCTTCATTTATGCTTGATAAGTCTGTCCTCACAAAAATTTCCAGGAGAAAATACTGAAAAGGTATAGGGAAATTTTCCATTAAACTGACTGATTGAAGAGAAAGGGAAGTTACATAAATCTTAGCCTCAGATTATGAAAAACCACACAGGATAAAACATTTTGTTATCTCATTTTGTGTTGTTCCATTTATCAAACTGAAAAAAATAAGGTCAAGTTAATTTTTTTCATCATGAATCTTTTGTATATTTTTTTATTTCAGGCTGGTACATTTAATTTATTTAAGTTTTATTTTCATTCCATTACTTTTTAGCATCATAGATAATCCAGTATAAATGGATAAATTAGAGGAGGAATAGAGATTTGGAAGTTATAGGTAAATCTATCCATTTTTCAAAATGAAGAATGGATAATCTCTTAGAAAAATAAAGATATTTTTTATGAAGGGGAGGGGTAATTTGTAATATAAATTCACTTTTTGAATTGAAATATTTTACCATAATAACAAAAATAAGAAGTAAAGGTAGTTTTATGCATTTTTTTTTCCAAATATTAAATCAAATTAAATCATAAATTTGAAAATAAAAAACAAGCCTAACCAAAACCCTTTTTGGAGAAATATTGCAAGAATCCAAAATTAACTGAATATAGAACTTAAGATAAATTTACTAAAACCCAATTTTCATATGAAACTTCATAAAAATTTTTAAAGAAATTTTGAAAAAAAAAAATTCAAAAAATATCAAGTATTTTTTAGCCAAGCTTTCAAACATATCCTTTAATAAAACTGGATACTTATACAAGATATTTTTACAGAATATTTTTTTACTTTATTGTATAAAGGAAATACCAATGATCTTATTGTTAATAAGTGATACTAACTAAAGGAACAGCTGTTTATTTAAAAAAAACCAAGATGAAAAATCATTATACACATATTTCAAGGTATGTAAAATCAAATAATAAAAGAGAAGCTCTTTTGGATCATATATTAAGACTAAGTTTAACTCAAGTAAAACAATTTTATTTATTTGATGATTGATTTTGTAAATTAGGAATGATAATTCATTGAAAAGCTACATATTTGTTAAAATATATTGATTAAATAAACTTATACTTCATTCATTTTACTGAGGAAATGCAAAAAAAAATATTTCATCAACTTAACTAAGTAAATTGAGAATTGATAGCTACTACACAAAATATGAATTCAAGCAAATAAAAATGAAGTTTCTTCTGTAGAAAGATCAAAGCTTTTGTAAACTCGAAAAGTGAAAATTTAAATATTCTATTAAGTTTTAACTTAGAAAAATTCGAATTTTAAGTTTTATTAAGATGAAGTTTTGACTTTTTTTTTTGAATCAAAATCTTATTATATTATTCATTATTATTACTATTATTGTAAATTATGCAATTGAGAAAATTTTCAAAAAAATAAGCTCTAATTTACATTTCTGCAAAATAAAATCATTATAATATATAATTTATTAAATTTATTGATATATTGATTTTAGATAAAAAGATTGCAAAAGTATTCAATTAAATAAATTAATAAATAAATAAACTAGGGAGTTCAAATTTTGAGGAAAGTAAGCTGAATTAAATTTTCTTAACCATATTTTTTCCAAATAGAAAATAAATTTCTTGAGAAATTATTCTTAGCACAAAAAATTAGAGCAGCCTAAAAAATCACAGCTCCATAACCCTATTCTAATATGTTTCACTACAATACAGTACAAAATCAACAGTGTGATGAAGTAAATCACAACTATACTATACATTCACCCGCCATTAAACTCTGCCCAGAATTTCTTCTGATCAACTTATTTGCTTCTTTCTTTAATTTTTTTGTTTTAAAACGTCTTTAAGACCTTTTTCTTATTCTTATTCTTATGTTCCTTTTTGTTTTAAACATCATACAAAAAATTATTATGTCACATTTTTTTACTTGAAGGTGTTAATGCTTTACCTCTATCTTATCATTACCCCAGGCCCATTTTAATAATGGCTTTGCTTTCTTATTTTAGACTTACACCCTTTGGAATTTTCCTGAAATATTGTGAGCCTAAGAGATATTTTCATATACCTTAAAGATCACAAAAAGTTAAAATAAATGATAATTAAAAATAATAGATTTATTTTTCAATATAAAGACAAATTAAATCAAAGTATAAAATTACAGAATGAAAATAAAACTTATAATAAATTTTTATAAATCTTAAAATGGAGTAAAAAATTTAAAAAAATATTTTTACTTGAAATAATTAATTAAAACTAAATTTTTAACAAAAATATTAAAAATAAACTATTTTTAAAGAAAAAAATAATTACAAGTATTTGTTCCTTTTTCAAATACATAAAAAAATCAAAACTTTTTCACCATTGTATTTCTCATAGAAAACCAGGTGGGGTCATCTCTGAGTGGAATTTCTGTAAATCAACTTTAAATAAGCTTAAATTAAGCTTTTAGTACTTTCTGTATGAAAATATGAAAGTCCTCAAAACCTCAAGTTAATTAAAATCACATTTGGGTTGAACAACTAATTTTTTTGTTAATTTTGAGGTGTGATGTGTATCTTAGAATTTATGAGGAATTGAAGTATATTCAATTGAAATGTCAAAATGGGCATGTTGATTACATGAGTGAACTTAAATTTACATATGTGGAATTAAGAATTCCAGTTGTGTACTGTAATTTTTCAATTTAATTATATATTTAAGTTTTAAGTATAGTACAGTGCCCTCCCCAAAGTATGCAAATGTAGGAAGGGCAGCTTTATGGTCATGGCTTCTGTGCGTGCAAATTCCAGAGGATGACTCTCATTTGTCAGAGTTTGGGAGCCCCCTTTGGACTTCAACCTTTTTTTCTTAAAAATGCATTTCTTTTATTTTTTTTTTCTATGTCTACCACCATCCACTCCCACCACGTAAAATATGGCCTTTACTCGCCAGTTCTGGCCCACTAAAACCTCAATAGAAACATATCCTCAAGCTGTCATTTGAACCATCAATTTCTAAAGGTTTTTTTCCTTCAAAAAAATTCATCAAAATTCAACAATTAAAATTTATATTCATTTTTTTGCTAATAAAATTCAATGCCTTGACTCAATACTGAAACCAGGGGACATCTTTTTTGGATGCACCAGGGAGGCCTCTCCTTTTTGACTCATTTTGTAGCTAGGATGGATTCCACTAATGACCATCTATGATACAATCAAGAAATTTGAACATATTGGCACAGTTCAGACCCAGCAAAGGGAAAGAAAACCTCCCATCATTACCAAAAGTGGAAGCCAAGAGATTTCTCACAACATCACCCAGGGTCACCAATTAACCATAGAACAGGACACTGACCTATTGACTCACCCAGTATCCACCCAAAAAATACAGTGGGAGATCCATAAGATTGGTAAGAACTCTTACATTTCTCTCCAAAAACCGTACCTCTGTGCTGAAGATTTCCAATGTTGACTTGCATGTGCCCAAGACCACCACCATTGAACAATAAACAATTGGGTCTGGGTAATTTGGATGGATGAGTTGGCCTTTAAATTTGGGAAAAAATTCAATGAGGTTTGATTTTGGAGAACTTCTCAAGAAAAATGGTTACTTGAGAACCTTCCAGTAAAACATAGATCAGGTTGTCAGAGCATAATGGTGCAGGGGGCCTTTTGCACAGAAATGAAAGTGCCTTTGATTTTTTTTAATGGCGGAATGATTTCAACAGAGATGGTGCATAATTTTTTTGACCATGCCCTCTTCCATTTATAGCCTGAATGGTGAAAGGCCCCCTGGATTTGGGGTTTCCACTTCTTCTTACTGATGAAGGATAACACTCCTATCTAGATAGTCCAAGAAAGCACCAATTTACATGCAATTCGGAAGCTTGATTGGCCAGCACATCAACTGGACTTGAGCCCCATTGCAAATCTATGGAAGAAAATGAAGAGTCAACTCAGTAAGCTCTACCAATTACAGACATTGGAAGAGCTAATACATGCAATTGATTATTCTTGGAATGACTTCAATGTTGGCCTCCCAAGAAATCACCTCTACTAAATGCAACAAAAAATGGAATTTTTCATTAAAACTAATGGATGTTTCACTTCTTACTAGGACCTCCATTCATATGTGATGATTCCTTTTTTTTACTTGCTGATTGTTTCCTCTTGTTTCTTATTACTCTTTGCATTTTGTAAGATTATTATTTTCTTCTGTAACACTGCTTCATTATAAAGAATTTGTATTTTTATGTTTTAATCATGAATGCTATGTTTTTTTTCTTTTTTAAATTTGAAATATTGATTAATTGAAATTAAAAAAAAATAAAAAAATAAAAGAAAGTTGTTCTGAATCTGATATAGAAATAAAATCTCTATGAATGTGAAATTTGAGCTGTTGTAAGGTATGGATATGAAACTTTGATTGAAAATCAAGTACTTTTCCTGTCCTCCAAATTTGTATAAAGTAAAGATATGATTAAAAATGTTAAAAATTGAGATTTTGAAAAGAAAACATGCCTAATTCATTTTTTTAACTATATAAGCATAAAACAATAATATTATAAAGATTTATTGTTTTACAAACAATAAAAATTTATCCAAAATTACTCCACAAGAGATATTTAAGGCTACAAATGAAATTTCTTCAAGAGCAATCTAAATTGGAATTAATTGAGAAAAGGACTGCAAGAAATTAATATCAGAACAGAGTCTTTGAAAATAATATTCAAGAGAAAACATTTCCAAAAGTGACCAGAGTGAATTTGGAAACAAAGCAACAAAGTTAACAGTGATGAAAGATGCTTTAATTCACTTATGGGGTGGTTCAAGGGTAAAAATTATTATAAGAGTTACAAAAAATGATGATAATTATTTTTCACGTGATTAAAAGGCTTAAAGTTATAAGAAAAGGGTGTCTGGAATCCTTTATTGATTTTTTTAACAGTGTTTAAATTAATTATAAAAGGAAAAGATTCTAACATGAAGATAAAAGTGGGGAAAAGAAAACATTCTTTTATAGCCACCAATATTCTTACTCCAAAAGTAAAGTTTACTCTTTTCAGTCGTGAAAAACCCTCTGAAAACATAAAATCCAATTATGGCATTATTGAACTGTGGTTTGGACTAAAAAAGGGCTGGTTTTAGCCATTTTGGAACCTCAAATCAGCCATTGCTATAGTAATACCTCGTGTTAAGCCTTAAAAACACGTCATAATGTGTGTAAGAGACGTCAAAGCCAGTCAAAACCCTTTTTACAATTATTGTTTCATCTTAAGGGTAGTTTTACCCTTTTGGCAACAGCTAAAACTTCCCTGGTTTCTATCAAAACCTTGTCATCACCTGAGACACAGACCCTGTGACTCAATTCCAAGCCAAAGGTGATGAAAGTTTGCGTGAATTTCAACATCTCATTCCTGTCAGAAAGTAATTGGGGGGTCTGGATCCCCCTTAGAGCCAAGATTCCTTTTTCCCCCCAGAATTAATCTTTCCAATTTATTTTTTCTTTAAGTCCTCATCATGTATTATACTTTTAATTTACAAATGTAATTCAATTTATTTTTTACATTAAACAGCTGTAATAATTGATACCTCATATGTAAATTAAAGTTCACTTATGTAATACATGTTCACATTTTGATGTTTCAGTTGAAAATACTTCAATTCCTCATAACTTCTAAACTACACACAACACCTCAATTTTAACGCAAAATTTGATGGTTAACACCACATGTGATATGAATTAAAGTAGGGTTTTGAGTAGTTTCAACTTTTGTATAGAACATACTAAAAACATAACTTAAGCTTATTTAGAGTTGAGTAACAGAAATTTTACCCAGAGGTTACCCCACCTTATTTTTTATGAGGAGTCCAATGGTGAAATAATTTTCATATGTTTATTTGTTGGATAAAACTTTCTAATAATTATATTTAAATTTTTTTCCAAAAATATTTTAATTTAGTGTTTTTGTTGAAAATTTATTTTTACTCAATTTTTTCAAGTAAAAATGTGTTTTCACAATTTTAAATTCCCAAGTAATTTTTATTTTGAATTATAATTACAATTTAAATTTCTTATATGAATTTTATATTTATATTTTGATTTTTGTTATTAATAACATGAATAATTCAATTTTATTTATAATTGTGTAATTTTTTATTATCTGTGGTCTTTAAGGTATATAAAAATACCTCTAATGATCACAACTGTGCAGCAACAAAAAAAACAGTTCCCTGCCTTTATTTTTTTGCTTTCATATAACTGACAGGGAGCTGTATATGGTGAGGAATCAAACAAAAAAAATTGGAAAGATGAATTCTGGTAGAGAAGTAATCTTGGCTCCAAGGGTTCCAGACTGCCCCAAATTACTTTCCAAAAGGTGTTGTATGATTAAAGCATCTTTCATCACTGTTGACTTTGTCACTTTGTTTCCAAACTCACCCTGGTACATTTTGGGTGTGTTTTCCCTTCAATATTAGTTTTAAAGACTATTTCTTCAGATTAATTGCCTGCAGCTCTTTTCTCAGTTAATTCCAACTGAAATTTCTCTTAAAGAAATTTGTCTTATATCCTTAAATATCTCTTGTAGAGTACTTTTGGATGAATTTTTATTTTTGGAAAAACAATAAATATATATAAAATTATTGTTTTATACTAACACAGTTAAAAAAATAACTTTGGTGTGTTTTTCTCTTAAATCTTTTATAATTACTATTTTGGCATAATTTTACCTAAAAGAAATTTGGAGGACAGGAAAATTATTTCATTTTCAATAAAAGCTTCATATCCACACCTTACAAATATCTAATTTCATTTGATCTGAAAGGTTTTTTTTTGTGTGTTAAGATAAATTCAAAGAACATTATATTTATTTTTTTGAACTTTAGTAATCACTTGGAATATTGATGAACCATATCATGGTCAAATAGCTGTAATTAAGGATACAAGACTTTTTATTTGAAGTATTTTTGCACATTTACAAATTATCCAATAAGTTTTCTAAGACAACATAAAATTAGTCCACTCTTGACCATGTCAAAAAATTTTTAAAAATTACCACCCTCCTACGCTCAATTACTGCCTCTATTCTCAATGAGGCTTCTTTTTAAATTAACATCAATCAGAAAAGCTCTCAACTATCTCAAAGTCACTTATAATGAGAATTTTCAAATTAAGAATACTTCAAGCCTTACACTAACTGGGGCTTAATTCTCATATTTAAATCAAGAAACCTTACATTAATATGAGTTCAAAGTTTAAAAATCAATTATTTGAGGTGTATTATTTAGACTGGTTGCTTTATATTGAAGGTTGGTAAGCTTTCTTCACCTGTTTAATTTTAGAGAAGCACCAAAAACATAAAAACTCAAATAAATGGCTATTGATCTATCATTGTATCATTGGTATTTTATGTGTCATCTCAGCTGGACTTTTTTTTAATGGAATATGTTCAAAAAAAATAATCCAATTAATTTTTAAATTTTCATGATCCAAAATTATTACAATTAATCAAATTCCTTCAACTACTGAACTTATATAATTTCTATTTTATGGAAGATGGGTTCCTGATTCCCACATAAAATGTTACAACACTATGTAAGAATTAACAATCTATTCAAAATATCCAATTGCCAGAATCACTACCTTCAGAAAATGATTTTAATTAATTTGGAAATACAATAATCTGCCTAAGAGACTTCAGAAATTTGGTCAAGAGCAGTAAAACCTCAAAAATAAAATCCCACAGGCCTTCCACCACTTTGAATGTTTATGATTTAATTTAATTAACCTGTTATTATTTCCAAAGAAATTCTTAAAAAATAATGAAATCTACAAGCTTTCTTTGAGCTTTTAATTATTTTTAACAAAATTTTTTTTGGTTCTTTCAATCTGGATTTATTATTTTTCAAAACCATTATTCTTAATTACCTGCCTTAGAATACCTGGAAAAATTCATTATAAAATTAAATTTAATAGAAAAGTATCTCATTTAATTCAAATTACAGGCCAATTTAAAAAGGAAAATTATATTTCCATTGATTTCCTGATAAAGGGGATCCAATTCACAAGAAGTATCAAATACCACTTTTTTGATTTCAAATTTAAATCATTCTCCCCTCCTGGCTATAATACACTTATTTTAGTCTGTTACTTTTGGATGGCTGATTAAACTTCTACCTTGAATATAATAATTTCTAACCTTTTTCCTGTCCCATCCATCAATTGCCATTGGGAAATTTAATACTCAAATACAATACTTGGAGTGGGCATAAAAATTTTAGAATAAAATATTGTTATAGCTTTCTAATCTTTCTTCTTCTTTTCATAAAATTCCCCTTGTTTTATAAGTTTATTCAGATTAAAATGAATTTGTGGAAAACAATTTACAATTTTAACCCCCCTTTCTCAGTCTTTTGATTATCTTAAATCTCCTCAAGTCTGTCTTTTAATCACTTTTCACCTATAATATGAAGATATATTTGGATTTAAATATAATCATATTTAAAACATTGAAAGAAACAATCGAAAAAAGACCTGTCACTATTGATCTTGGAAAAAGCAAGAGTTATCTGGCACTCAGTAACTAGGGAACTTACTTGGAATTCCCCAAAATAATTGAAGAAAATAACAAAATTAATGTATATTTTTATGATAACAAAATAAAAGTACAGTATTACATGAAAATAAGAAAAGGCCAGTGGCAAAGAGACAAAAAATTAATTTCTTAATTTCTGTTTCAACCTCTCAGAAGGAGCAAAGGAAATAGTAAAGTATATTGGCACCAATATTCACTCAACAGGAAAAGAAGTGGTGAAACAACTGACTTAATAATATCAGTATTTGATATTGAGATTAAATGAATTTAATATAAGAGTAAATATTATTAGATAAATTAGCTAGGGTAGAAAGCCCACAGGGCTGAAAAGAAGGCTGATGTATGCAATATGATGAGAGGTTGATCATGTAATAATTGATATTGAGATGTATTGAATGCTTTGAGGAAATACACTGTGGTATTCCATACCATTTTTTTTCACCAGGCTCAAGCTCATAGTACCCCAAAACAGCAGTAAATCCAGCCTACAGGGAGACTTACACTCAAGTTTTACACTAAAAGGTCAATTTTACAGCAAGAATCTGAATTTAACTCATAAAGCCATGGCACAGGGACCAAAGGGAAGTGTATGTGTTTAAATAAATTATTCAATTTCATTATGCATATGTAAAAATCAAGTTAAATATAGTAAACTATTTACAACAAATAAGGTATCACCCTTTAAATTACACACCCCACCCAGCTTTACACCCCCTTACAGCCACAGGACTCATGCAGCAAGAAAATGACACATAAATTACTTACACAGCCAACTTGCATTCAAAGTCACATGATGCAAAGCCCAGCCCCTTGGAATTCCTGCAACTCATTTACAACACAGCCACAGGTGTACCTTATCTTATATCTACAGTAACCCCACTTTAAACCTTAAAACAGAATCAGAATTATTTGCACCACTCATCACCTCATGCAAACCAAAGCTAGTTACAACAGGATGCATGCAGTACACAATTTTAATTAAATCTCAACCACATGACTATTCACAGCATGTGTCAAACTCAAAAATATTACATCATCTCATACATCACAGTAAATTCATCAGTGCAAGAAATTATCAGATGACCTCATTTCAAAGTTCAAAAAGAAGAAAAACAAACATGACACCTGCATAAACTACACAGCCCCTTTTACCAAGCCTAAAATATGACATATGCAGAGAAAATAAAAGGTCATCATGTGATACTGCACCCACCAACAGCATATCATGTGACAGAAAAGAGGCTGTGCACAAGCAAAATCCTCAGCCAAAATGAAATCACCTCATGCATGCAAGTAAAACCCAAGAATATCACATTATAATTAGTTCACCAAAAAAACCATCATGTGATGAATGAAGGCTGTGCAGAGAAAAAATTATCACCAAAACTTAAGTCACCTGACCCATGCAAGAAAGTTCCTCACCAAAAATGGAGTCACATGATGAAATCATGAGGAATTAAGGGGGAAAAAGACAGCTCCCATGGAGGGCCCCTTGGGCTCCCAAAAGGTATAAATAGAGGGGCTCTCTCCCCCCAAATTTCAAAATCCCCCCCATGCAAATTATATCCCATGCACAATATATCCCCTGCAAATTACAAGCACAGGAATAAGTCATCCCTCACCTGGGAGGTAGTCCAGAAAATTATAGTGAATTTTCCTTCCCCAGTAGCTAGGCTCAGTGGAAATATAGTGTTGAAGATTACCCAGTAGCTCAGCTCAGTGGAATCTTATTATTAAAAATAACAAATTATTATTAAATTATCCAGAACCCAAGATTAGGGTTGCTACTCTATTAAAATATTTTATCCAGTAAAATTAACACCATTTATCAAGACTTAAAAATAACTTACCCCTTTAAAAATACAATATCAAAGAATCTTACCTCTTAAATTTAACAAATACAATTTTACTATTAACCACTCTTAAAAAATAATAACAAACCTTTAAAAAAATTATTTTACTCTATTATAACTATACCTTAACAAAATTACCTTTATCAACACCCATCAAATTTTTCTCAAAATACTTAAATAACTCATCTTACCAAAGTTTTATCACCAAGAAGAAACCACTCACCCCAATTTCACTAAAAAAAATAAATTATACAGACAAGTATTTCATTAGAATCTAAAAATTAACCAAAATTACTGACATTATTTTTTATATTATTTATTGAATAGGTCTGATCTGAGACTGCTGAATTTTGTCTTCTGCAGTTGTAAAGCCACTTACTAATTTTATTTTGGTTTTTGAGCTCCAAGGAAGATTTTGTTCATTATTTTAGGAGGGGCAGGCAATACACCCTTGCCACCCTTGGTTACAGGAGTTATTAGCAATTCAAAACAAGTTACCTGTGATTTCCCCCTCCAGGTACTGCCTCATTTTAATCCTACACAAGAGTAGTTCCCACATCTGGTGTCCCAACAGTGGCTTGACAACCTCAACTTCAATAATAATCAATTACAAAATTCTTAATTACTCCAAGAATACTTTTTTTATAACAAAAACTGGAGTCAAATAATCAAAATCAGCCAAAACCATCATCTCAAGAATCTGAATCATCAACTCACTCTGACCATTACTATTATCCACCAAAGCAAGAAGCAGAACTAGGGGAGGAATCAAATAAATGTTCCAATTTCCCAATTGCAACACCAAGAACCAATAAAAGGGACTTGAAGGTTGTGGAGAAATTCTTCCTTGATCTCCTTGAAAGAAATAAACTCAATAAATTAATATCAAAGGAAGAAATAAACCAATTAAAAATGGATAAACCTTCATCATCAAGATTACCTGGTAGTATTGAAGAAATCCAGGAAGAATACCTTAATGAAGAAACTGTTGAAGGACAGGAAGAAATGTCTTCAACAGACAGACTTCATCAGAAAATTCTGGAAATGCAAGAACAATTACTAGCACTAATCAAAAGGGAAGGAAAAAATAAATCATCAAGTTACACTCCACAAAATAGTTGTGAGCCTTAGAGGTAATTTCATGTACCCAAAAGACCACAAATACAAAAATAACATATTAATATAAATAAAAATTTATATTATTAAAATAAAAATCAAAATATAAATATAAAATTATATTAAAAATAAAAAATTAATTACAATTTAAAAATAAAAATACATTAAATTTTGTAAGTATAAAATTACATTTATACTTGAAAAAATTAAGTAAAATTGAAATTTTAACAAAATTGTGAAAAAATAAATAAATTTGGAAAAAAGTTAAATAAAAATTATTATAAATTTTTATCTATTAAATAAACATATAGAAATTATTTCACCATTGGATTCCTCATAAAAAATCAGGTGGGGTCACCTCTGAGTGAAGTTCTTGTAACTCAACTCTAAATAAGCTTAAATTAAGATTTTAGTATTTTCAATACAAAAGTTGAAAATCCTCAAAACTTTAATTTAATTCACACCACATGTGGTGTTAACCATCAATTTTTGTATTAAAATTGAGGTGTTGTGTTTAGTTTAGAAGTTATGAGGAATTGAAGTATTTTCAATTGAATTCAATTGAAATGTCAGAATATGTGCGTGTATTACATAAGTAAGCTTTGATTTACATATGAGGTATCAATTATTACTGTATTGTACTGTACAATTCAATTGAATTACATATGTAAATTATAAGTATAATACATGATGAGGAATTAAAGGAAAAAATAAATTGGAAAGATTAAATTTGGGGGGGAAAAGGAACTCCAGCTCTAAGGGGGAGCTAGACCCCCAAAATCCTTGCTGACAGGCGTGGGATGTCAAAATTCACGCAAAAGTTCATTACTTTTGGCCTGGAAGTGAGTTACAGGGTCTGTGGACTCAATTGATGATGGGGTTTTGATACCAACTGGGGTAGTTTTAGCTGTTGCCAAGAGGGTAAAACTACCCTTAAGATAAAACCATCATAGTAAAAACAGTTTCAACTGGTTTCTACGTCTCTTACACACATTCTGACATGTTTTGGAGGCTCTAGACCAGGTATTGCTATAGTAATGGCTGATTTTAAGGGTTTAAAATGGCTAAAAATGGCTTAAACCAGCCCTTTTTGGTCTAAATCAGGGTCCAATGATGCCATAATTGGCTTTTCTGTTGTCAGAATGTTTTTCACGACTGATAAGAAAAAAAATTACTTTTGGAGTAAGAAAAATGATGACTATAAAAGAATGTATTCTTTGCCCCACTTTTCTCTTCATGTTAGAATCTTTTCCTTTTATAATTAGTTTAAACATTATTAAACCAATCAATAAGAGATTCCAACCACCTTTTTTAAATCATTTTGAACCTTTTAACCACGTGAAAAAAACGTTATAATCATTGTTTGTAACTATCATAATCATTTTTACCCCTGAACCACCCCAAAAGTGAATTAAAGCATCTTTCATCACTGTAAACTTTGTCACTTTGTTTCCAAATTCACTCTGGTCACTTTTGGGCGTGTTTTCTCTTTAATATTCTTTTTGAAGACTTTGTTCTTTAATTAATTGCTTGCAGTTCTTTGCTCAATTAATTCCAATTGAAATTGCTCTTGAAGAAATTTCTTTTGTAGCCTTAAATATCTCTTGTAGAGTATTTTTGGATAAATTTTTATTGTTGGTAAAACAATAAATCTTTATAATATTATTGTTTTATACTAATAAAGCTATAAACAATAAATTTGGCGTGTTTTATCTGAAAAATAATATTTCTTACTATTTTTAATTGATTTTTACCTTATACAAATTTTGAGGACAGGAAAAGTACTTGATTTTTAATCAAAGTTTTATATCCACATCTTACAATAGTCCACTTGAAGAACAGACCAACCTTCCAAGATCATTCAGACAACATGGATTACCTTCACCTTACCCAAGACTCATGGCCACATCCACACCTTATACAGAACAAACACCAAGAGCTTTACCAAGAAGAGTCAACATTTCTGCACAAATACCAACTCCATTACATCAAGAAATTCCAAGAAATGCTATTCCAATAGTGAAAATCAGAGCCAAGGACTATAATCAGTGGTTTGATGGGAAGGATGTTGAAAGATTCCTCAAGAAATTTGAAAATATTGCAGAAATTGAAGGAGCAAGTGGAAGAGACATTGCAAGACAAATAGCATTTTGGACAAAAGATGAAGAAATCAGTTATCATATTGAAGGAATGCCAGGATATGAAACAGCTGATTGGGATCAATTGAAAGTGGATATGAAAAGAAGATGGGGAACAGTCTCACCTGAAAGAAGATACAGATTATTCTCAATCACTGATTCATTCACAAAAAGTCAACAAGAAGGTGGAATAAGAAACATGACTCAATACAGAAAATTCATTGGGAAATATGAAGCAATCATCACTTACCTCAAAAGATACCAATATATCCAACGTGATATCAAACATAACCAGGAAATATTGGCCAGCCTTTCCACTAGTGTTCAAGAATCAATTTACAAAGAAATGATTAAAGACAGAGCTATGGTTCAAGCCTTGGATGGAGGTTACATCATTCCAAGATTGGATATTTTGAAATTATACATTGAACAGGACTTGGAGGCCAAGGTTCTGATTCAACAAAAGGAAGAAAACAAGATTTGAGGATGAAAGCTGGGATGAAGTTTTAAAACAAGTACAAGAGCTCACCCAAAAGATCAAAAATCCTCCACAACCAGAACCTCAGCCAAGAAATGAGGGAAACGAATCAGTTAAAGAAGTTTTAAATCAACTCAAAACACTTTCAGAAGCTGTCAATCCACAAAAAACGAACTGGAACAATAATCAAGAGCAAAGATTCCCTCAGAATAATCAGCCATACAGAACCAGGAATCCCTTACCACCATTTTCATCCAGTTACCAACCATACATACCAGCTCAAATGGCTCCAAGACCACCATTAAAATTTGCTTACTGCAAGGAAGAAGGACATTCATCAACTAGATGCACTCACCTTGTTGAAGATTTGGACAAAAGAACTGTCAGAACCCAATGAGCATCTTACCTCTTCCCCAACTATCAGAGAGTACCTATGGAAGGAAATGAAAGTGCCAAAGACATAGTCAGGGCTTTTGCAAAAGAACAAGCAGAACTCAAGAAGAAAATTATGGAGAAACCTACTGTCAAACAAAAACATGAAGAAGAGGTTAAGACCACTGAAAAGAAATCAAAGGATAAATCAACCTCAATTGCACTTGTTGAAGATTGGTCAAATTGGAAACCACCTACCATTTCCTCAGCCAATGACCCTTTTGAATCACACATTGGATTAAGACAGACAAAACAAAGGATGGAAAGACAAGCCCAAAATCAAGAGCTAAGGAAGAAAGCAGCTATTCCAAGAACTTATATTGAAGAAGAAAAAGAAGAAGACAAGTTCATAATTCCTACCAAATTCCAAAATTCAAATATTCCAAAACCAGACCAACCTGAGGAGGAAATTGAAAATATTGCCAATAAGAATGAAGATGATGAAATTCCCAAAGAAGAAAATAAGTTCAGAAAGCCTCAAAAGAAACAAGTTGAAACCAAATTGGAAATTGACAAAATTATTAAGAAAATTATGCAACAAAAGATCAACCTTACCATTGAAGAAAGTTTGAGGATGTCACCCAATTTTGTCCATAAATTACAGGAATTATCAGAAAAAGACAAAGAAAAAATTAAATCACTAAACTCAATGGATCTTCAAGAAAGATTATTATAATTTGGATTCAAATAAATACCAAAGCCCAAGATTCATTATGCTTGTCCTTTGGGATTTATGGAAATCTTCATTGCAAAGGAAGAATATCCTATCAGAGCATTAGCAGACACTGGTGCAGAACTCAACATTATACCAGAAGAAATATCAATAAAAGCCTCACTCACAACAAGAAATCTTAACATGAACCTCAGGGGAATTGGAGGCCATACTACTTCATTGGTGGCACTTTCAGAATTTACTCCAATCATTTTGGCTTCAGGAGAAGAAACTCAAATACACTTTTTCATTGCAAAAGGATCTGTCCATACAGTACTTGGAAGACCCTTCTTGGCAGACAATAATATCAGAATAGAATTCTCCCATAAACAAGGTGAGATACTCAGCTATCAAGAACCTGATGGAAGAAGATTATGTATGCCAATATGTAAACCTCAAGCACTTGGATGGCAAACTGGTCCACCTAGAGGAATGTATTTATGCAATATGGAAAAATTGGTCATAAATAACCCAGGAAAGAAGTATCAAGATGCAAAAAGAGACAATACCATAATAAATTTAACCCAGAAGAGCCAAGAGTTATCCATATCTCCTAAAAGTGATAAATTTGGGAAAGATTTACAAAATAAAAAATGGCCAGGAAACCTCAAAAGACAACTTGAAGACCCAACCTCTGAAGATGAATTACCCAGCATAGTTTACAAGCCAATTGATAACAATGAACAAACCTTCCAGATTTTAGTAGATAGAAATGAGAAAATACATGGAAACCCTTTCAAAACTAAATATAAAAAGAAGAAAGTCATATTTAGTGAACATCATGAGCTGTCAGATGAAGAAATTATAAATGAAATTGAAAAGGACCTCAGAATTATGGAACAAAGAGACAAAAACTTAAAAGAAACATACCACATAAACTTCTTGGACAGATCATTGAACAACCAAGAAGAACCTTATGAATGGCAACTGGAAAACCCCGAATTCATCCAGCAACCTCCCAATGAAGAAGAAGAAACAGAATCCATCTTAGAAAATGAATACAATTACATTTACCTGCCATAAATCACCTTTGAAGACATTTATGGGGATGAATCTCAAGAAATTTTATGTGAAGACAAATACTTATGTCATCTTCCAGGAGCAAACTTGAACAATATCCAATTCTTAGATTTACTAACTGAAGAGGGAATTAAAGGTAACCTTGAAAATCAATTCTGGGATGTAATATTTGAAATGGCCACACTACCAAGAAGAGGACTTTACTTCAATCAAATTTGGGCCCAGTGGTACCTTGGATTAAATGGATCAACATATCAAACTGGAAGACTGAAATGGGTTGGAGATGGATATATATTCATTGATGAAGACTTATGGTGGTCAGAATTTCCATCAGAAGCAGAAATTGAAGAAAGAAATGCCTTTTTGGAAGCCCTCAAAGACCTTATTTTGGCCAGATTACTCAACAGACAGTTATCTTTCCCACTTGGGGGAGTTCAACTCTAAATAAAATCAACAAAATCAAAAATTGTTTCTCTAAAAATGTATCAGTATCATCCATCAATGTATCATGAGTTTCTTTTTTTTGTTTGGGCAGTGACTTCCTGCCTTAACAAAGAAGAAATTAATCAACAAAGTATTTTTTAAAAATTAAAAGAAAACAAAAAAACCTTAAAGAATATATATAAATCACCTCCACCATGGCCAATTCCCCAACCTTTTGGATCCTATGGGGAAGAATTAATAAAAGAATACCCAAATTATCAAAGAATAATTTCTTTTGGCACCAGAAGATGAATATCTCAATGAAAAAAAACAAAAAACTTTGGCACTTTAAGCATACTTCAGCAATATCAAGAAACCAAGGACTGCAAGGGATCAAGAGATTGCTGAAAATTAGGAAGATTTCTGACAAAAATCAATAATCAAATTGTTCAACAATTGAAGGACCAATTCAATTTTAAAAAAATTAAGGCCCATCTTGAAGACACATAACAGCTCTAAAAATCAAAGAAATCAAATAAAATAGTCAGATTTCAACTCAATTAATCACTAGGCAGTGACCTCCTGCCTTATCAAAGAGGAATATCAACTCTCATCAAATCAAATCAATAATTCCACTTACCAATAAAAAAACACAATAACTAACCATAATACCACTAGGCAGTGACCTCCTGCCTTATCAAAGAGGAAAATCAATTCTTATCAACCAAAATAACCAATTTCACTCACCCAAAATCAAGCATCACTAGGCAGTGATCCCCTGCCTTATCAAAGAGGAATATTAAAATTATTACCCCTAATTATCATCTAAAATTCATCAAAAATACCCTCAAGCTATTTTTTAATAATAAAATTGATAAAATTTTCAAATCTTATTACCTCTTGACATTTTCAAATCCACCAAATCCTACAAAATGGAGTCATGGCCATCATTTGAAGAAAATCCCTGGTCAATGAACACAAATATCAGCTGGATAGAAGAAAAAGAAGTCTGGGCCAATTACAATAATCCCCAAGAATTAAATGAAAATCCTGACTGGTTCTTAAAAATAAAACCAGAACCTTATCCTGATATTTCCACAATAATCCTTCCATATATTGAGTTTGAGGAAATTTTTGAAAAAGAAAAAACACCATCAGAAATTGTCATTCCTCATCCATGGAAAGAATTACCTGGATTCAACCTTACAAAATATGGATTCTTGAATTTGCTGACCTGGGATGAAATTGAAGGAAACCTTGGAAACCAATACTGGGATGAAATATTTAAAATGGATGAAAACTTCAGGAAATCACTATTTTGGAGGACCTGGAAATTCCAACACTGGTTCAACCTCCAGAATTTTGAAATAAAAAATGGAAAAATAAGCAAGACCTCAGGAGGATATACTATAAATCAGTGCTGGCTCCTGGGTACTTTTTGGGTAATTGGAAAACCCCTTGAGAGACTCATTTGAGCCAATACATACTAACTGCTGCTGTTAGCTGTCCCAAACTGAATAAGTCCAGGCCGACTAACATGTACTTATAGTTTTGGTCAAACCTTTTGGAAAGTAGCGAGATTACTTGAGTCTTATCTGGGCAATGCATTCATGAATTGCATTTTTCATAAACAAATTTACCAGGTCATACAAAACAACTTGCCCCCAAGTAATGAGTAACTAGACAATTAAAAAAATGACAATAACAAGATCTTTTCATCATCCAACCACTCTTTCAAACATGTTAAGTGGGCAATAGTTCGGGCACCCAAAGAGGCTCGCATGGGAGACTTTAATTTCCCACTGTGAGAAAAAACACGTTCCACACAGGCAGAAGAAGCTGGAATGCTTAAGTATCAAAAGGCAATTTTTCCTAATGTTGGGAAATTACCTGTGATAATCTGCCACTGCAAATAAACGCATTAGCAAGAGAGAATGATTGAGACAATTGCATGAGAGACATACCTTCCAGTAATCTAAAATGTGCTCACCCTTGCCCACAGGGTCTAATTTCTGCAAGTAATTGAGCACCTCATCTTCATCAGAGCCAGAGAAGAATTGAGTTGATTCCATTGGCACTTGATTGAGGTGGTGAAGAATATCCAGTTTATCTGGGTCACTCTGGTAGTCAGGAGATTTGGGTGCACATTGAGATTCGTTATTTTGGGCTTGCATTCCTGTGCACTCACGGCAAATAAACTCAATGATCATTCTTGATTGTTCTGCTGGCACACCCAAAGTGCAAAATATCTCCTTGCGATATTTTGGATTCAATAATGTTGCTGTTAATATTGTGTTGTTGTTTATTTCCATGTTGTAGTAATTTTTTAATTTTGATCTTGCTTCCTCACAAGCATTACGCCATGTGTGAGGACTGACACACTCATAATGGTCTAATCACTTGATGATAATGTGGTAGTATGGTAAAACTAAGTGTTTTGTGGGTGACCTTGCTTGAAATACATTGCATGACTGTTCAATGAGTTCCAGAATTGGAAGCATAAACTCCATCACACTCCACACTTTGTCTGATAATTCATACTTGGCCCCTTCAGGAGTTGAAGTATAGAGTTGTATACTCAATTTTAAGGCCTCAGCCCATTTTATTTGAAGTAAGAAATAGTTCCATCAAGTCATCAGAATGTTAGGTGGAAGGAGTTTTTGGTTGCTAGTCTGGTTGCAGGCATTAATAAATGCCTCACTCTGCTTGGCAGATCCACAAATGTGAGAGCACAATGGTCTTGTTGCCTTTAGGGTAATTCAAAATAATCCCTCAATGGATGAGACAAGGGTAGGTGAAAATTGGGGAGCAAATTGTCTTACCTGTTCTTAATTGTGTGTTCAACCCAGTATCATCATCACTTCCAGGAAAAGTGGTTTTGGAATCATTGACATGTTGCAGGTCACCCAATTTATCCTGGGTTTCCAGGGTGCTTTGATTAACTGCACTTGCACAACACTTATTTTGGCTGGAGTCTGACTTGTTCTGAACACGGTTCAGTGTTCCTAAAGATGATTAGCCCATGGTCAGCTGTCAGTGGCCATGTGTGACCAAGCATACATGGCAATTGTATCACCTACCTCTTATCTCCTTGGGGGTTGGTGCTTCTTCATCTTTGCTGTTGGCAATTGGCGCTAGATGGACTGCCAAGTAATCATCAAAGAATGTGTAATCTTATTTTGTCAATTGGCCCATGTGAGCCATAAAATCCTTTGCGACCAGATTGAGGACATGGTATGAACATCAATGAAAGTGCTCCTCTTGGGGCCAGGTAATATTGATCCCTTTGTACTTTTGCTCAATGGCAGAGACCATGGAGATATTGTTGGAGGCATTATTGCCAGTAATGGTGAATAATTTTTTTAACATTCCTCATTCACCTAATGATTTGCGAAAGGTCCACGCCAAATTGGCACCACTGTGCAAACCACCCATTGTCTGTTGTGCAGCTAAGAATTAATATGGGCGATTCACAAGTTGGAAAATGAGATAAGAAATTACTCACATCAAAACAGAGTATTTTCTTGTGGAAGGTATAAGTCAATGGGTTGATCCACTTAATGATGGTAGCCATGTAGGATTGAATTTGATCTTTTGTCATCCAGCAATCTAGGGCAGTGCTTATTGTTGTGTCAGATGGTAAGCTTTGAACGTGTTCAATAAGTTTTTGTTTGTGTTCGAAATATAAATAAGTGGCCATGGATGCTATTTGACGTTGTTTAGGCCATGGGAAAGTTGGACAAATACGTTTCATGATGGATTTTAAGCAATCAGACTCAAACAGCAAAAAGGAGACCTGAATGGCAACCAGGGCTTTCACTAGGTCCTTTAATAAGGTACCCGACTCCTCATCAGCCATTTGTGCTCCTAAGGTCGGATCAATGGAGCCAGGGAGTTTGGTTTCCCATGCAGAGAAGAAACCAACACAATGTGTTCGGTGTTTTTTCCAAGAATCCCAATAATATTGCTGCAATCATAATGCCAAATTAGATCACCTGCTAAGAGTGAGGGGAAAAATCAATTGGTTACATGCAATTTCAACACTTGTACTGAAACCGGAGCATTTGTTTCTCCTCATCCCACTTGCCTCCTGGGATTATATCCTGAGAGGTTTGGGTGAGCCAATCAGCAAAATTTGACAAATAAAATTCCAATAAAATGACTTACTTCATAATAGTCATAAACGCCCAATTGCACACACCTGCGTTTTCGGGCTCCTTTGGCAGCTAAAGGTGTTGATTCATAACCATGAAAGTGAAGATGATCTTGACTGACATTGTATTTGTCATTGTCACTTGAATCATTGCCTTGAGGCATCAGGTTTATTGAATTGAATTGGTAGTTGGCACTCTGATCAGACAGACTGTGATTCAATGTTGCATCTAATTCAAGTATGGAGCCAAATGCAACATAGGAAGCTTCAAATTGGTCTTCAAGAATGGTAAGGGGATCCATTGGTGCACCAAGTGCTTGTCCTTATATATTTTTCATTAACGTGTTGACATGATCGGATGTCTTGTTTTTTTGCAATTAATCATTGTTTCTAATTGGTCAGATCTGGGAAGGGAGCCAGCAGATGTCAGATCTGATAGTTGTTCTCCAGGTGGGGCCTCTTGGCTTTTAATTCTTGTGGAGATTGTTGGATCTGGCCTGATCTTGAACTATGTTGATGCCTTTAAGGCATTTGCAAAACAACTAGACGTGATATTTGATGGGTTCAAAGTCGTAAGAAAGTGAGAAATGTTGGAGCTCTGAGGTGAGTCACAATTACCAACAGTAATGGTAAGGGCAAATAAATGCCAAATAAACAATGAAGGTGAGTTACGGCAAAGAAATAAATGGAAAAGAAACAATGAAGAAATAAATGCAAAAGTAGCAATGGAGAACTAATTGTAAAAGACACAGTGAAGGTGAGGTACGATGAAGAAACACCAAAGGTGAGTAATGGTAAAGAAGGAAAAGGATAGGAGGTGAGGAAGGTGAGTCGAGGGGGAATTAGAATGAGAGTTGCAGAGTGGTGGAGAGGGGGTTGGTACCGGAAGGGTACAGGCCGATGAATTTGGTATCTGGGTAGGGTACATACTTGGGAAGGTGGAAACCCAGCGTGGAACGATTCGGTCACAACCGAAAAGCTCCCTTGGGCGGTCAGTGCCGAATGATTGGAGTAACCGGGGAGCCAGCACTGCTATAAATAATACCACATGGGATTGTCACTGGGAGGAAACCCTTATACCAGCAATATTCAGCCTTAGAGGTGGTACAACTAAATTAGATGCAGAAGAATGGAACTCTTTCTGTCAAGAGTACTTGTTTAAGAGTCTAAAAAGAGAAAAATGCAGGGGGCGATGATTTTTCTAACTCATTTGTTGTCATAGATGAGGAACAGATGTCCACTCCTGTTCATCATGCAATAAATATCGACGTGATTCCTCGTCTCCGTGGTCCTGTTTTGAAAATGACAGCATCGTTTAATCGACAATTGAATAAACGAGCAGGAGTTACAAAAACTGAAATTGACACGATCGACTCAAAAACTATCGCTAAGTGTCAAATAGGATCTGAAATAATCACTGTCGGTATAGATGATGACATGAAAAGGCACATGCCCGGAGCATTAGTTACCGGATTAAACTTGAAAGTCACTTCGGTGATTGACACTGGTCGTCGCATTGATCCATCTTATGAAAACGGAGCATTGACAATCACAGAGCGTGTTTCATCATCATTTGAGTTGACACAATCCATCGGCAGACTGAATAGATGAGCGTCTGATGGGCCTGGAAGATTCATTTACAACTCTAATCCAAGAGTTAATTCCTGTAAGTCCAATAATGTGAATTATTATGAGCTAATATACACTGCTCTTCACACTATGTTTTGCAGACCTGATGTTAAAGATCAATATAGTCCTATATTATCTGGACAAAGCACTAAGTGGATTGTGCCTTTAAATCCTGGACCGCGGTCAAACGATCATAGGTCCTTTTGCAGTTATAATAGCGGTAAATCGAACGCTTCGCAAAGGAAACTGATAACCAACGAGGTTGTTCCTGTTCCAGTCATAAATAAACGCGTTCCATCTACGTCCAAAGAGGTTGCGACTACTCGCATATTCTCTATCAATAAGTCTCATTGGTGGTCTCATACACCTCCACCGATTGAATCTGGATCAGCAGGACAAAAGGCTGAGATTTTGTATGAAGAAATAATGAACATCTTGACAGAATTTAACGGTCTTGAAAGATTGTTTAATGTTTCTTTTAGTCAAGTCCAAGATGCTAACCGGGCATTGAATGGACAAGTTCCATTATACACCAATGATGAGATTGGAGCTATGATAGTGATAGCACGTCGTTACATTGAAACTCGTGTTGGTAAACACAACACCAAATTATTGAATAATTTGAGAGATTACTTCTTGAGCGCAATGATGTGTCGCAAAATGGAGTTATGAGAAACTTATTAAATTTGTTAAAGTTCGTGCAATTTTGTTTTAACTTGATAAAGGTATACTAAATAAATGCAAAGTATGATATCAAGGGAAAAAAAAAAAAAAAAAAAAAAAAAAAAAAAAAAAAAACAATAAAAAAAAAAAAATGTCCTCAGCAAGACATTAAACTGCTTGTTTCTACTTTTCCTTTTATATTTTGGCTTTTTTATTTTACTTAACTGAAAATGATTCTTCAATTTTAACAGGGCTTTACAATAAATTAAAAAAAATATGCCCTGAGCAAGGCATTAAATTGCTTAATTTCATTTTTTTTATGTTTATTTATCAAATTACTGATTATTTATTTGAAATCTCAGTATCTTTTAGGAAACAAAATTAAAAGAGCCCTCAGCATGGCTATAAACTGCTTAATTTCATTTTTTTCATGATTCAATTAGTTGACTAACCAATTTTTTTCATGAATGAACAGGGCTTTGAAAAGAAAAAGAGAACCCTCAGTATGGCTATAAACTGCTGGTTTGAAGTTTTTATATCTTGATTTCTGTGCTGATTCTATTATGTTTAGGGCTACCAATAACAAGAAAAGTGAAACAAAAGCCCTCAGCATGGCTTTAAACTGCTGTTTTTGCTTATTTAATTTATTTATTTTAGTTTATTAATTTTTTTATGCTACAGAATTAAACAAAATAATCAATCAAAGCCCTCAGTATGGCTATAAACTGCTTTATTTTATTTTATTTTTATTATCACTTTATTTTTGGACATTAAATTAAACTGACATATTTCATTTTTAATAGGCTGCAGGGCTATAAAGAAAAACTGTCCTAAGCAAGACATTAAACTGCTGGACTGTTTGCATTTTCTCCTTAATACTAAATAAAGCTGACCTATTTCAATTTTGATGTGCTACAGGGCTACAAATAACAATACATGCCCTGAGAAAGGCATTAAACTGCTCAATTTCATGTTTTATGTTATTTTTTAATACTGATTCTTTATTTTACTGAAATTTAAGTTTTTTTTTAGTTTAATGAAATAATTAAAGGAAATAAAAAAATAGTCCTGAACAAGACTTAAAACTGTTTGTTTTTATTTTTTTTTCTTATTAAAACTGGATATTACTGTTTTTTTGTCTTTTGATCAATTTTTTTTAAATCAAAAAAAAAAATAAAATAAAAAAATAAAATAAAAATAAAATAAAAATAAAATAAAAATAAAATAAAAATAAAATAAAACTAAAACTAAAATAAAAATAAAATAAAAATAAAATAAAAATAAAATAAAAATAAAATAGAAATAAAATAGAAATAAAATAGAAATAAAATAAAAATAAAATAGAAATAAAATAAAAATAAAATAAAAATAAAATAAAAATAAAATAAAAATAAAATAAAAATAAAATAAAAATAAAATAAAAATAAAATAAAAATAAAATAAAAATAAAATAAAAATAAAATAAAAATAAAATAAAAATAAAATAAAAATAAAATAAAAATAAAATAAAAATAAAATAAAAATAAAATAGAAATAAAATAGAAATAAAATAGAAATAAAATAGAAAGAAAAAAGAAATAAAATAGAAATAAAATAAAAATAAAATAGAAATAAAATAAAAATAAAATAAAAATAAAATAAAAATAAAATAAAAATAAAATAAAAATAAAATAAAAATAAAATAAAAATAAAATAAAAATAAAATAAAAATAAAATAAAAATAAAATAAAAATAAAATAAAAATAAAATAAAAATAAAATAAAAATAAAATAAAAATAAAATAAAAATAAAATAAAAATAAAATAAAAATAAAATAAAAATAAAATAAAAATAAAATAAAAATAAAATAAAAATAAAATAAAAATAAAATAAAAATAAAATAAAAATAAAATAAAAATAAAATAAAAATAAAATAAAAATAAAATAAAAATAAAATAAAAATAAAATAGAAATAAAATAAAAATGAAATAGAAATAAAATAAAAATAAAATAAAAATAAAATAAAAATAAAATAAAAATAAAATAAAAATAAAATAAAAATAAAATAAAAATAAAATAAAAATAAAATAAAAATAAAATAAAAATAAAATAAAAATAAAATAAAAATAAAATAAAAATAAAATAAAAATAAAATAAAAATAAAATAAAAATAAAATAAAAATAAAATAAAAATAAAATAAAAATAAAATAAAAATAAAATAAAAATAAAATAAAAATAAAATAAAAATAAAATAAAAATAAAATAAAAATAAAATAGAAATAAAATAAAAATGAAATAGAAATAAAATAAAAATAAAATAAAAATAAAATAAAAATAAAATAAAAATAAAATAAAAATAAAATAAAAATAAAATAAAAATAAAATAAAAATAAAATAAAAATAAAATAGAAATGAAATAGAAATAAAATAAAAATAAAATAAAAATAAAATAAAAATAAAATAAAAATAAAATAAAAATAAAATAAAAATAAAATAAAAATAAAATAAAAATAAAATAAAAATAAAATAAAAATAAAATAAAAATAAAATAAAAATAAAATAAAAATGAAATAAAAATAAAATAAAAATAAAATAAAAATAAAATAAAAATAAAATAAAAATAAAATAAAAATAAAATAAAAATAAAATAAAAATAAAATAAAAATAAAATAAAAATAAAATAGAAATAAAATAGAAATAAAATAAAAATAAAATAAAAATAAAATAAAAATAAAATAAAAATAAAATAAAAATAAAATAAAAATAAAATAAAAATAAAATAAAAATAAAATAAAAATAAAATAAAAATAAAATAGAAATAAAATAGAAATAAAATAAAAATAAAATAAAAATAAAATAAAAATAAAATAAAAATAAAATAAAAATAAAATAAAAATAAAATAAAAATAAAATAAAAATAAAATAAAAATAAAATAAAAATAAAATAAAAATAAAATAAAAATAAAATAAAAATAAAATAAAAATAAAATAAAAATAAAATAAAAATAAAATAAAAATAAAATAAAAATAAAATAAAAATAAAATAAAAATAAAATAAAAATAAAATAAAAATAAAATAAAAATAAAATAAAAATAAAATAAAAATAAAATAAAAATAAAATAAAAATAAAATAAAAATAAAATAAAAATAAAATAAAAATAAAATAAAAATGAAATAAAAATAAAATAAAAATAAAATAAAAATAAAATAAAAATAAAATAAAAATAAAATAAAAATAAAATAAAAATAAAATAAAAATAAAATAAAAATAAAATAGAAATAAAATAGAAATAAAATAAAAATAAAATAAAAATAAAATAAAAATAAAATAAAAATAAAATAAAAATAAAATAAAAATAAAATAAAAATAAAATAAAAATAAAATAAAAATAAAATAAAAATAAAATAAAAATAAAATAAAAATAAAATAAAAATAAAATAAAAATAAAATAAAAATAAAATAAAAATAAAATAGAAATAAAATAGAAATAAAATAAAAATAAAATAAAAATAAAATAAAAATAAAATAAAAATAAAATAAAAATAAAATAAAAATAAAATAGAAATAAAATAGAAATAAAATAAAAATAAAATAAAAATAAAATAAAAATAAAATAGAAATAAAATAGAAATAAAATAAAAATAAAATAAAAATAAAATAAAAATAAAATAAAAATAAAATAAAAATAAAATAGAAATAAAATAAAAATAAAATAAAAATAAAATAAAAATAAAATAAAAATAAAATAAAAATAAAATAAAAATAAAATAAAAATAAAATAAAAATAAAATAAAAATAAAATAAAAATAAAATAAAAATAAAATAAAAATAAAATAAAAATAAAATAAAAATAAAATAAAAATAAAATAAAAATAAAATAAAAATAAAATAAAAATAAAATAAAAATAAAATAAAAATAAAATAAAAATAAAATAAAAATAAAATAGAAATAAAATAGAAATAAAATAGAAATAAAATAGAAATAAAATAAAAATAAAATAAAAATAAAATAAAAATAAAATAAAAATAAAATAAAAATAAAATAAAAATAAAATAAAAATAAAATAAAAATAAAATAGAAATAAAATAGAAATAAAATAAAAATAAAATAAAAATAAAATAAAAATAAAATAAAAATAAAATAAAAATAAAATAAAAATAAAATAAAAATAAAATAAAAATGAAATAAAAATAAAATAAAAATAAAATAAAAATAAAATAAAAATAAAATAAAAATAAAATAAAAATAAAATAAAAATAAAATAAAAATAAAATAAAAATAAAATAAAAATAAAATAGAAATAAAATAGAAATAAAATAAAAATAAAATAAAAATAAAATAAAAATAAAATAAAAATAAAATAAAAATAAAATAAAAATAAAATAAAAATAAAATAAAAATAAAATAAAAATAAAATAAAAATAAAATAAAAATAAAATAAAAATAAAATAAAAATAAAATAAAAATAAAATAAAAATAAAATAAAAATAAAATAAAAATAAAATAGAAATAAAATAGAAATAAAATAAAAATAAAATAAAAATAAAATAAAAATAAAATAAAAATAAAATAAAAATAAAATAAAAATAAAATAGAAATAAAATAGAAATAAAATAAAAATAAAATAAAAATAAAATAAAAATAAAATAGAAATAAAATAGAAATAAAATAAAAATAAAATAAAAATAAAATAAAAATAAAATAAAAATAAAATAAAAATAAAATAGAAATAAAATAAAAATAAAATAAAAATAAAATAAAAATAAAATAAAAATAAAATAAAAATAAAATAAAAATAAAATAAAAATAAAATAAAAATAAAATAAAAATAAAATAGAAATAAAATAGAAATAAAATAGAAATAAAATAGAAATAAAATAAAAATAAAATAAAAATAAAATAAAAATAAAATAAAAATAAAATAAAAATAAAATAAAAATAAAATAAAAATAAAATAGAAATAAAATAGAAATAAAATAAAAATAAAATAAAAATAAAATAAAAATAAAATAAAAATAAAATAAAAATAAAATAAAAATAAAATAAAAATAAAATAAAAATGAAATAAAAATAAAATAAAAATAAAATAAAAATAAAATAAAAATAAAATAAAAATAAAATAAAAATAAAATAAAAATAAAATAAAAATAAAATAAAAATAAAATAAAAATAAAATAGAAATAAAATAGAAATAAAATAAAAATAAAATAAAAATAAAATAAAAATAAAATAAAAATAAAATAAAAATAAAATAAAAATAAAATAAAAATAAAATAAAAATAAAATAAAAATAAAATAAAAATAAAATAAAAATAAAATAAAAATAAAATAAAAATAAAATAAAAATAAAATAAAAATAAAATAAAAATAAAATAAAAATAAAATAGAAATAAAATAGAAATAAAATAAAAATAAAATAAAAATAAAATAAAAATAAAATAAAAATAAAATAAAAATAAAATAAAAATAAAATAGAAATAAAATAGAAATAAAATAAAAATAAAATAAAAATAAAATAAAAATAAAATAGAAATAAAATAGAAATAAAATAAAAATAAAATAAAAATAAAATAAAAATAAAATAAAAATAAAATAAAAATAAAATAGAAATAAAATAAAAATAAAATAAAAATAAAATAAAAATAAAATAAAAATAAAATAAAAATAAAATAAAAATAAAATAAAAATAAAATAAAAATAAAATAAAAATAAAATAAAAATAAAATAAAAATAAAATAAAAATAAAATAAAAATAAAATAAAAATAAAATAAAAATAAAATAAAAATAAAATAAAAATAAAATAAAAATAAAATAAAAATAAAATAAAAATAAAATAAAAATAAAATAAAAATAAAATAAAAATAAAATAGAAATAAAATAGAAATAAAATAAAAATAAAATAAAAATAAAATAAAAATAAAATAGAAATAAAATAGAAATAAAATCAAAATAAAATAAAAATAAAATAAAAATAAAATAAAAATAAAATAAAAATAAAATAAAAATAAAATAAAAATAAAATAAAAATAAAATAAAAATAAAATAAAAATAAAATAAAAATAAAATAAAAATAAAATAAAAATAAAATAAAAATAAAATAAAAATAAAATAAAAATAAAATAAAAATAAAATAAAAATAAAATAGAAATAAAATAGAAATAAAATAAAAATAAAATAAAAATAAAATAAAAATAAAATAGAAATAAAATAGAAATAAAATAAAAATAAAATAAAAATAAAATAAAAATAAAATAAAAATAAAATAAAAATAAAATAAAAATAAAATAAAAATAAAATAAAAATAAAATAAAAATAAAATAAAAATAAAATAAAAATAAAATAAAAATAAAATAAAAATAAAATAAAAATAAAATAGAAAGAAAAAAGAAATAAAATAGAAATAAAATAAAAATAAAATAGAAATAAAATAAAAATAAAATAAAAATAAAATAAAAATAAAATAAAAATAAAATAAAAATAAAATAAAAATAAAATAAAAATAAAATAAAAATAAAATAAAAATAAAATAAAAATAAAATAAAAATAAAATAAAAATAAAATAAAAATAAAATAAAAATAAAACAAAAATAAAATAAAAATAAAATAAAAATAAAATAAAAATAAAATAAAAATAAAATAAAAATAAAATAAAAATAAAATAAAAATAAAATAAAAATAAAATAAAAATAAAATAAAAATAAAATAGAAATAAAATAGAAATAAAATAGAAATAAAATAAAAATAAAATAAAAATAAAATAAAAATAAAATAAAAATAAAATAAAAATAAAATAAAAATAAAATAGAAATAAAATAGAAATAAAATCAAAATAAAATAAAAATAAAATAAAAATAAAATAAAAATAAAATAAAAATAAAATAAAAATAAAATAAAAATAAAATAAAAATAAAATAAAAATAAAATAAAAATAAAATAAAAATAAAATAAAAATAAAATAAAAATAAAATAAAAATAAAATAAAAATAAAATAAAAATAAAATAAAAATAAAATAAAAATAAAATAAAAATAAAATAAAAATAAAATAAAAATAAAATAAAAATAAAATAAAAATAAAATAAAAATAAAATAAAAATAAAATAAAAATAAAATAAAAATAAAATAAAAATAAAATAAAAATAAAATAAAAATAAAATAAAAATAAAATAAAAATAAAATAAAAATAAAATAAAAATAAAATAAAAATAAAATAGAAATAAAATAGAAATAAAATAAAAATAAAATAAAAATAAAATAAAAATAAAATAAAAATAAAATAAAAATAAAATAAAAATAAAATAAAAATAAAATAAAAATAAAATAAAAATAAAATAAAAATAAAATAAAAATAAAATAAAAATAAAATAAAAATAAAATAAAAATAAAATAAAAATAAAATAAAAATAAAACAAAAATAAAATAAAAATAAAATAAAAATAAAATAAAAATAAAATAAAAATAAAATAAAAATAAAATAAAAATAAAATAAAAATAAAATAAAAATAAAATAAAAATAAAATAAAAATAAAATAAAAATAAAATAAAAATAAAATAAAAATAAAATAAAAATAAAATAAAAATAAAATAAAAATAAAATAAAAATAAAATAAAAATAAAATAAAAATAAAATAAAAATAAAATAAAAATAAAATAAAAATAAAATAAAAATAAAATAAAAATAAAATAAAAATAAAATAAAAATAAAATAAAAATAAAATAAAAATAAAATAAAAATAAAATAAAAATAAAATAAAAATAAAATAGAAATAAAATAGAAATAAAATAAAAATAAAATAAAAATAAAATAAAAATAAAATAGAAATAAAATAGAAATAAAATCAAAATAAAATAAAAATAAAATAAAAATAAAATAAAAATAAAATAAAAATAAAATAAAAATAAAATAAAAATAAAATAAAAATAAAATAAAAATAAAATAAAAATAAAATAAAAATAAAATAAAAATAAAATAAAAATAAAATAAAAATAAAATAAAAATAAAATAAAAATAAAATAAAAATAAAATAAAAATAAAATAAAAATAAAATAGAAATAAAATAAAAATAAAATAGAAATAAAATAGAAATAAAATAAAAATAAAATAAAAATAAAATAAAAATAAAATAAAAATAAAATAAAAATAAAATAAAAATAAAATAAAAATAAAATAAAAATAAAATAAAAATAAAATAAAAATAAAATAAAAATAAAATAAAAATAAAATAAAAATAAAATAAAAATAAAATAAAAATAAAATAAAAATAAAATAAAAATAAAATAAAAATAAAATAAAAATAAAATAGAAATAAAATAGAAATAAAATAAAAATAAAATAAAAATAAAATAAAAATAAAATAGAAATAAAATAGAAATAAAATAAAAATAAAATAAAAATAAAATAAAAATAAAATAAAAATAAAATAAAAATAAAATAGAAATAAAATAAAAATAAAATAAAAATAAAATAAAAATAAAATAAAAATAAAATAAAAATAAAATAAAAATAAAATAAAAATAAAATAAAAATAAAATAAAAATAAAATAAAAATAAAATAAAAATAAAATAAAAATAAAATAAAAATAAAATAAAAATAAAATAAAAATAAAATAAAAATAAAATAAAAATAAAATAAAAATAAAATAGAAATAAAATAGAAATAAAATAAAAATAAAATAAAAATAAAATAAAAATAAAATAAAAATAAAATAGAAATAAAATAGAAATAAAATAAAAATAAAATAAAAATAAAATAAAAATAAAATAAAAATAAAATAAAAATAAAATAAAAATAAAATAAAAATAAAATAAAAATAAAATAAAAATAAAATAAAAATAAAATAAAAATAAAATAAAAATAAAATAAAAATAAAATAAAAATAAAATAAAAATAAAATAAAAATAAAATAGAAAGAAAAAAGAAATAAAATAGAAATAAAATAAAAATAAAATAGAAATAAAATAAAAATAAAATAAAAATAAAATAAAAATAAAATAAAAATAAAATAAAAATAAAATAAAAATAAAATAAAAATAAAATAAAAATAAAATAAAAATAAAATAAAAATAAAATAAAAATAAAATAAAAATAAAATAAAAATAAAATAAAAATAAAACAAAAATAAAATAAAAATAAAATAAAAATAAAATAAAAATAAAATAAAAATAAAATAAAAATAAAATAAAAATAAAATAAAAATAAAATAAAAATAAAATAAAAATAAAATAAAAATAAAATAGAAATAAAATAGAAATAAAATAGAAATAAAATAAAAATAAAATAAAAATAAAATAAAAATAAAATAAAAATAAAATAAAAATAAAATAAAAATAAAATAAAAATAAAATAAAAATAAAATAAAAATAAAATAAAAATAAAATAAAAATAAAATAAAAATAAAATAAAAATAAAATAAAAATAAAATAAAAATAAAATAAAAATAAAATAAAAATAAAATAAAAATAAAATAAAAATAAAATAAAAATAAAATAGAAATAAAATAGAAATAAAATAAAAATAAAATAAAAATAAAATAAAAATAAAATAAAAATAAAATAAAAATAAAATAAAAATAAAATAAAAATAAAATAAAAATAAAATAAAAATAAAATAAAAATAAAATAAAAATAAAATAAAAATAAAATAAAAATAAAATAAAAATAAAATAAAAATAAAATAAAAATAAAACAAAAATAAAATAAAAATAAAATAAAAATAAAATAAAAATAAAATAAAAATAAAATAAAAATAAAATAAAAATAAAATAAAAATAAAATAAAAATAAAATAAAAATAAAATAAAAATAAAATAAAAATAAAATAAAAATAAAATAAAAATAAAATAAAAATAAAATAAAAATAAAATAAAAATAAAATAAAAATAAAATAAAAATAAAATAGAAATAAAATAGAAATAAAATAAAAATAAAATAAAAATAAAATAAAAATAAAATAAAAATAAAATAAAAATAAAATAAAAATAAAATAAAAATAAAATAAAAATAAAATAAAAATAAAATAAAAATAAAATAAAAATAAAATAAAAATAAAATAAAAATAAAATAAAAATAAAATAAAAATAAAATAAAAATAAAATAAAAATAAAATCAAAATAAAACAAAAATAAAATAAAAATAAAATAAAAATAAAATAAAAATAAAATAAAAATAAAATAAAAATAAAATAAAAATAAAATAAAAATAAAATAAAAATAAAATAAAAATAAAATAGAAATAAAATAGAAATAAAATAGAAATAAAATAGAAATAAAATAAAAATAAAATAAAAATAAAATAAAAATAAAATAAAAATAAAATAAAAATAAAATAAAAATAAAATAAAAATAAAATAAAAATAAAATAAAAATAAAATAAAAATAAAATAAAAATAAAATAAAAATAAAATAAAAATAAAATAAAAATAAAATAAAAATAAAATAAAAATAAAATAAAAATAAAATAAAAATAAAATAAAAATAAAATAAAAATAAAATAAAAATAAAATAAAAATAAAATAAAAATAAAATAGAAATAAAATAGAAATAAAATAAAAATAAAACAAAAATAAAATAAAAATAAAATAAAAATAAAATAAAAATAAAATAAAAATAAAATAAAAATAAAATAAAAATAAAATAAAAATAAAATAAAAATAAAATAAAAATAAAATAAAAATAAAATAAAAATAAAATAGAAATAAAATAGAAATAAAATAAAAATAAAATAAAAATAAAATAAAAATAAAATAAAAATAAAATAAAAATAAAATAAAAATAAAATAAAAATAAAATAAAAATAAAATAAAAATAAAATAAAAATAAAATAAAAATAAAATAAAAATAAAATAAAAATAAAATAAAAATAAAATAAAAATAAAATAAAAATAAAATAAAAATAAAATAAAAATAAAATAAAAATAAAATAAAAATAAAATAAAAATAAAATAAAAATAAAATAAAAATAAAACAAAAATAAAATAAAAATAAAATAAAAATAAAATAAAAATAAAATAAAAATAAAATAAAAATAAAATAAAAATAAAATAAAAATAAAATAAAAATAAAATAAAAATAAAATAAAAATAAAATAAAAATAAAATAAAAATAAAATAAAAATAAAATAAAAATAAAATAAAAATAAAATAAAAATAAAATAAAAATAAAATAAAAATAAAATAGAAATAAAATAGAAATAAAATAAAAATAAAATAAAAATAAAATAAAAATAAAATAAAAATAAAATAAAAATAAAATAAAAATAAAATAAAAATAAAATAAAAATAAAATAAAAATAAAATAAAAATAAAATAAAAATAAAATAAAAATAAAATAAAAATAAAATAAAAATAAAATAAAAATAAAATAAAAATAAAATAAAAATAAAATCAAAATAAAACAAAAATAAAATAAAAATAAAATAAAAATAAAATAAAAATAAAATAAAAATAAAATAAAAATAAAATAAAAATAAAATAAAAATAAAATAAAAATAAAATAAAAATAAAATAAAAATAAAATAGAAATAAAATAGAAATAAAATAGAAATAAAATAGAAATAAAATAAAAATAAAATAAAAATAAAATAAAAATAAAATAAAAATAAAATAAAAATAAAATAAAAATAAAATAAAAATAAAATAAAAATAAAATAAAAATAAAATAAAAATAAAATAAAAATAAAATAAAAATAAAATAAAAATAAAATAAAAATAAAATAAAAATAAAATAAAAATAAAATAAAAATAAAATAAAAATAAAATAAAAATAAAATAAAAATAAAATAAAAATAAAATAAAAATAAAATAAAAATAAAATAAAAATAAAATAGAAATAAAATAGAAATAAAATAAAAATAAAACAAAAATAAAATAAAAATAAAATAAAAATAAAATAAAAATAAAATAAAAATAAAATAAAAATAAAATAAAAATAAAATAAAAATAAAATAAAAATAAAATAAAAATAAAATAAAAATAAAATAAAAATAAAATAGAAATAAAATAGAAATAAAATAAAAATAAAATAAAAATAAAATAAAAATAAAATAAAAATAAAATAAAAATAAAATAAAAATAAAATAAAAATAAAATAAAAATAAAATAAAAATAAAATAAAAATAAAATAAAAATAAAATAAAAATAAAATAAAAATAAAATAAAAATAAAATAAAAATAAAATAAAAATAAAATAAAAATAAAATAAAAATAAAATAAAAATAAAATAAAAATAAAATAGAAAGAAAAAAGAAATAAAATAGAAATAAAATAAAAATAAAATAGAAATAAAATAAAAATAAAATAAAAATAAAATAAAAATAAAATAAAAATAAAATAAAAATAAAATAAAAATAAAATAAAAATAAAATAAAAATAAAATAAAAATAAAATAAAAATAAAATAAAAATAAAATAAAAATAAAATAAAAATAAAATAAAAATAAAATCAAAATAAAATAAAAATAAAATAAAAATAAAATAAAAATAAAATAAAAATAAAATAAAAATAAAATAGAAATAAAATAGAAATAAAATAAAAATAAAATAAAAATAAAATAAAAATAAAATAAAAATAAAATAAAAATAAAATAAAAATAAAATAAAAATAAAATAAAAATAAAATAAAAATAAAATAAAAATAAAATAAAAATAAAATAAAAATAAAATAAAAATAAAATAAAAATAAAATAGAAATAAAATAGAAATAAAATAAAAATAAAATAAAAATAAAATAAAAATAAAATAAAAATAAAATAAAAATAAAATAAAAATAAAATAAAAATAAAATAAAAATAAAATAAAAATAAAATAAAAATAAAATAAAAATAAAATAAAAATAAAATAAAAATAAAATAAAAATAAAATAAAAATAAAATAAAAATAAAATAAAAATAAAATAAAAATAAAATAAAAATAAAATAAAAATAAAATAAAAATAAAATAAAAATAAAATAAAAATAAAATAAAAATAAAATAGAAATAAAATAAAAATAAAATAGAAATAAAATAAAACAAAAATAAAACAAAAAAGAAGAGTCAAAAGGGAAATTCCCCCAAAGAAAATATATGCCAAATAATTCCCAAAAACAGAATATAAAAAAATACACAAAAAGTCTTGAAGAAAAACCTTTAAAAAAAGTTTTAAAACAAACTTCAAAAGAAAAAATGAGAAAAAATTTCAAAAAAAAAACCCAAAAACAAAATAATTCAAAATTCTCTTAAAATCAACAATCTAAATGAAGTATCAACTACAAATGAGCAATTAACTATCAATATTTCTTCAGGTTTTCTTTTCTTAATTCATTCATCAAACTCCAATAACTGATTTTTCATTATTTTTCATTTTTATAGGGTTTTTTGATTCTGGAATCTTTTTTTATATAACTAAGACCCCCCATACCACCACCATCATCAAATAAACTTCAAATTTAATCAAGAATTGATTTAGAAATGATTTTTGATTTCTTTTTCTTTAACCTTCACAATCAATTTTAAATTGATTCTTAATTTTTTTTGTGTAGAAACAAGTTTAAATTTCTTCTAAATTTTTTTTTAATTTTGAATCAAAAAAGACTTTCAGGGCCTCAAACTCTTCCTCTATCAGCATTAAATTCCTTCATATATGGTTTTTTTATTCTTTTTTATCTTGTCAATTTTTAAAGATACATCAATGAATATATACTGATTTTTTTTGTGTGATCTCTAGGGTTGGAATTATTCAGCTGTGCCTTTTCATTCACAATATGAAATATTTTTAATTTCAATAAATAAATCCCACAAACCCTTCATTTCCATGAGAAATCCTTTAAAAATTTAGATTTTAGGACTCAAACATTTGAGAAGGGTGATTTAAATCCTCATCCACCTCATCACATCACTTTAAAACCATCTGATATGAGGAATTTTGTGAATCAACCTTAATATCATGATGATTTTGAAGCTTATCCTCCTCATTAATATTCTAAAATCCATAAGACAACACACACTCAACAACAAAGAAGCCTCCTTTAATTAATTGATCATACTGAAATGAAACTTGAAAAATCTCATAAGGATTTCTTCATAATCTCACTAGCCCAAAAGAAGGATCCCAATTTAGCCTGGCTGAGACTCCCACCAAAGAATTTTCTTCCAAATTCACATGTCCTCATAAGTGAACATCAGATCCCATATTTAAATTATGGTTTATGAAATCCGTCCCTTAAATGAGACAACCAAAAACTTCTTGTAACTAATAAAACTAATAATAACATTAAACAAACTTGAAACCGATAGACACAATATTAAAACCAGTGAGAACATGCTTGGAGGTATTATGAGGGGTATTAGATTTCTTCAGGGCTCTGATTCTGCAAATTCAGTTGATGTTTATTCCAGGAATCCTGGTCTTACTCAGGCTGATATTAATGAAGAGAATCATTAATGGGAAGAAAAAATAAATAATTTGATTATTTCATACATTCAATAATTAAATATTTTTCAAATAAAGAACTCAGAAAAAACCAATATATTATGAAATAAACTGAATTACCAAACTTCAGTCAAGCAGAATGGAAATCCTTAAACTCAAAAGACTAACAAGATATTTCATAAATGTAATTATTACCTTTGCTCTTTGATTAATTTATTAACAAGCCTCATATGTATAATCAAGATCTCAACATTTGGAATCATGGTATTTTTTTATTTTATTAATAAAAAAAACTTACCAACCAATTCCAACAATTTTATAGCCCTCTTTTCATGGTTTTTCTTTTCTTCAACTAAAATTTGATTTTGAATTCTCTAAAAATAAATTGGAATACTCAAGATTACTTGGTAATCCTCCTAAATTTCTCATAAAACCGCCAAACCTTCTAATTACCTAATAAACCATTCAGAAATATCCCATTTCAGTTACTCCTTTAATATAAATAAGAATTTATTTTACATCAAATTAAGATTTCAAAAGATTTTACGTCAAAAACATATTGATACCAATTTTTTTTTAGAAAAATTAAATAAATAAATAATATGAAAAGAGATTAAAGAAAAAAAAGAAAAAAGAAAGTTTTAAATAATTTTGATTATTTTTTTTAAAATCAAGTATCTTTTACCCCTTTTTTGTAAAGAAAAATACTTATAATTCACTTAATTATAAATTTTATTTTTTAATATTATATATTCAATAAAAAAACAAATTATTTTGATGAATTCTGAATATAAAAACAATTCAATCAAGTAAATTCAATTAAAATTCATTCATTTTTTCCATAATCCAAAAATATTATAATTTAATAATAGACAATTCCATATAAAATATTTATCCATTAATGAGAAAGCTCAAAATTAGAGGTTTGATTTGTTCAAACATGTTAATTAGGTGATTAATATCATCTGAATTCAATTCATTTTTTAGCTTTGGGAGATTATTCTCTTCATAGTAATCAACCCATTGGTCTCCAACTTGAGCAAGAAGATTGTGTAGGATTCCACATCTAACCACCCAATTACCAAATTTTTGAACCTACTTTTAATTTCAAATTCAATTACTCATTTACCTCAAATATGACCAACTTCCTTTCAAAACCCCAATTTCATGATCAATCTGCACTCTTGACCTTGCCAAAAATAAGTTGAACTTTTGGTTTTCTTTCATCTGGGACACAACACCCTTGTATGCTGGTACAATCCATTGAGAGCTTTCATATTCTAAGTTGGCCAGGAGGTACTAATCTTTATATGAAAATACTAAGGAATTTTTTGATATTCTAATATTCTGATATAAATTTTATTTATGAAGGGATCCTTCAAATCAAACATGAAGTGAATTGAAATGGTTTTTGATGTCACAGAAAAGTTAAATTTACACTTATTATCTGAAATTCCCTTTTGATAAACTTGTAAGAAACAACCAAAATGAGGAATATTTACCTTTTATTCCTTTAAAAATCCTATCAATCTTTTTTTGTTGGCCTCTTAGAAATAGGCATTGGACTTAAATCAATAAAATAAACAAAATCTGAAAATCCTTCAGATTTAATAACCTTAAGAACTTTTTCTTTGATTTTTGAATATTTTTTTCTAAGTGATATAATTCTTTTAATAATTCATCAAAAACTGTAAGGTGGGATATGAAACTTTGATAAAATATCAAGTACTTTTCCTTTCCTCAAAATTTGTATAAGGTAAGATTATTTAAAAATAGTAAGAAATAATATTTTTAAAGAGAAAAAATTCCAATTTTATTGCTTTTAGCTCTCTAAGTATAGAACAATAATATAATAAAATTTACTGTTTTACCAACAATAAAGATTTATCCAAAAGTACTCTACAAGAGATATTTAAGGCTACAAAAGAAATTTCTTCAAGAGCAATTTCAATTGGAATTAATTGAGCAAATAAATGCAAACAATTAATTAAAAAACAAAGTCTTTAAAAAGATATTTAAAGAGAAAACACACCGAAAAGTGACCAGAGTGAATTTGGAAACAAAGTGACAAGGTTAACAGTGATGAAAGATGCTTTAATTCACTTTTGGGGTGGTTCAGGGGTAAAAATGATTATAAGAGTTACAAACAATGATTATAGTGATTTTTACACGTGGTTAAAAGGTTCAAAATGTTTAAAAAAGGGTGGTTGTAATCTTTTATTGATTGGTTTAACAGTGTTTAAACTAATTATAAAAGGAAAAGATTCCAACATGAAGAGGAAAGTGGAGCAAAGAAGAAATTCTTCCATAGTCATCAATTTTCTTACTCCAAAAGTAAAATTTACTCTTTTAAGTCATGAAAAACAGTCTCACAACATAAAATTCAATCATGGCATCATTGAACCCTAGCTTAGACCAAAAAGGGGCTGGCTTTAGCCATTTTTTGCTATTTTTAACCATTTGAGACCCCTAGATCAGCCATTACTATAGCAATACCTGGTATAGAGCCTTCAAAACACGTCGGAATGTGTGTAAGAGGTGTAGAAACCAGTTGAAACTATTTTTACTAACATTTTTTTAACTTAAGGGTAGTTTGACCCTCTTGGCAGCAGTTAAAACTACCCTGGTTGGTATCAAAACCTCATCATCAATTGAGTCACAGACCCTGTGACTCAATTCCAGGCCAAAAGTAATGAACTTTTGTGTGGATTTTGACATCCAACACCAGTAAGCAAGGATTTTGGGGGTCTAGCTCCCCCTTAGAGCTAGAGTGTCTTTTACCCCCCAGAATTAATCTTTCCAATTTCTATTTTCTTTAATTCCTCATCATGTAATACAATTATAATTTACACATGTAATTCAATTGAGTTTTTTAATTACACATCTGTAATAATTCATACCTCATGTACATTAAAGGTCACTTATGTAATACATGTGCACATTTTGACATTTCAATTTAAAATACTTCAATTCCTCATAACTTCTAAACTAAACACAACACCTCAATTTTAACACAAAAATTGATGGTTAACACCACATGTGGTGTGAATTAAATTAAGTTTTTGGTATTTTTTGTACAAAAGTATGAAATTTACATATGTAATTCAATTGAGTTCTTTAATTACACATCTGTAATAATTCATACCTCATGTAAATTAAAGGTCACTTATGTAATACCTGCGCACATTTTGACATTTCAATTGAAAATACTTCAATTCCTCATACCTTCTGAACTAAACACAACACCTCAATTCCAACACAAAAATTGATGGTTAATACCACATGTTGTGTGAATTAAATTAAGGTTTTGGGGATTTTCATACTTTTGTACAAAAAATACTAAAAACTTAATTTAAGCTTATTTAGAGTTGAGTTACAGAAATTTCATCCAGAAGTGACCCCACTTTATTTTTTATGAGGAATCCAATGGTGTGATAATTTCTTTATGTTTATTTATTGGAGAAATAGTTAAAATATATTTTATATAACTTTTTACCAAAAATATTTTAATTTCATAATTTATGTTAAAAATTCATTTTTACTTAATTTTTACAAGTAAAAATGTATTTTCATAATTTTAAATTTTATTGTAATTTTTATTTTTGAATTATAATTAAATTTTGTTTTTTAAATATAAATTTGTATTTATATTTCAATTTTAATTTTTATAATATAAATAAATTTGTTTTATTTATATTTGTATCTTAATTTATCATTTGTGGTCTTTTGGGTATATGAAAATACCTCTAAGGCTCACATTCCCTCCCCCTAAAAAAAGAATATTACTTTGTAATATTGTTATTTCTAGTGTGTCTGAACCTTCTGAGAAGTTTAGTAGCTTCAGGTATGTCTTTTTCTGGCAACTATTCATCTTCACAAGTTGGGTCACTGTACCTAACAAGGTATTCCCTTACTTTGTTGGTTCTCAACTTCCTTTCTTTGAGAACTTTGGTAATTTTCTTACTACCAGATGACTAAATAGGATGTATAGCTTGGGGAACTTTATTCCTCAAGGGAAATGTTTCATAATCACTAGATTTATATGGCTTTATCAAGATTACTGGAAATGTAGGATGCTTATTTCTAAGTTCTTCAGATAACTCTACTTCAACAGCATTTTCTCCATGGAGGGCCTTAATAACAAAAGGTCCTGCAAAGGAGTCTTTCAGTTCTTTACATCCTTTGATGTTATTAAAGTTAGTGGTGGATACAAGAACTAAATCCCCCACTTGGAAATCTGATGTTGCATGTGATTTATCCCATTTTTCTTTAGCATATGCAAAAGAGTCTTCCATGCACCTTACTGCATCCTTTCTAGCTTTGTCTAGAATTCCCTTGAAGCTAGAAGCTGTGGGATGTATTTAAATCAAATCTTTTCTCAAGGAATCTTGAGGTAATTTTGGGTTCCATCCCTTTTCTAGGATAGAAGGAGTTTGATTGGTACTGGCATGGATTGATGTTTTATATGCTAATTCCAGTGATGGCAACAGAGTACACCAATCATGGGTAAATCCATCACAATCTTTGAATTCAAGGCCATATGCACAAAATCTTCTTACCATTTCCTCTAAGGTTTGGATAATCCTTTCAGCCAGACCATCAGTTTGTGGGTGGTAGGCTGTAGAGAAAGACAGCTTAGTGCCAAATAATTGGTGAAGATTTTCCCATAGTGCTGAAGTGAATTTGGGATCCTTATTACTAATGATATTTGTAAATATTCCAGTCCATGATACTACTCTATTCCATATCAGGAGAGCTGTATCCATGGCTGTATCATCCTTGTGGCATGGTAAAAAGATTGGAGTTTTACTGAATCTGTCCACAATTACTAGGCAAGCATTATAACTTCTGTCACCTCCTGGTGGTAGGCCAGTTACCCAATCCATATGGACGATTTCCCGAGGTCTGCTTGGTTCTTGTATTTTTATCATATTTCCAAGTCTCTTGCCAGTGGATTTATTGGCTTTTTGACATCTGTCACAGGTTTTGCAATACTCTGCAACATTTTTCTGCCACATTGGCCATCATATACAGGTTTCTACTTTTTCTCTAGTCCTGTCTTCAGACAGATGTCCTGAGAAGGCGCTGTCATGGCATTATTTCAGTACAAGATTGATTAATGACCTGTCCACAACTGTCATGACACATGTGTGCTTGGTTCTGTGGTAAATTATACCATCCAGTAGGTGAAATTTTCCTTCATCATAAGATTTCTTCTATACTTCATCCAAGGCATATATGAGAGAGTTGTCTTTACAGTCTTTGTTAATTAATTGGAATAAGATGCTACAATTATTATCTTGAGTGAATCTGTTTCTTACTTCTTCAAAGAAGGTGGTGTTTAAGTCTGTAGCACTTATTCCTTCTATTGGGATCTGTGGGGAAGCTTCTTCTGGAACATAAGCAGTATTATCAATATTATTTGGTAATAGCCATCTGCTTAGTCCATCTGCATTTCTATGAATATTCCCATCTTTATGAACAATAGTCATATTGCCCCTATACTCTTGTATGGCTATTTGCCATCTGAGCATATCCCTGTTAGGTGTTTTTATATTTAAAAGTTATTTGACAGCTGTACAATCTGTTATCACTGCAAAAACACATCCCTCTAAGAAGTAGTTCAATTTTTCCAAGGCCCAGACAAGGAATAGACATTCCATTTGACTTGCTCCATATCTTGCTTCAGTTGGTTTGATTTGCCTGGGTATGAAGCATATGGGTCCTTCCACAGGTTTATCATTTATGATCTGAGCTTGGTGAAGTGCAGCACCTAGCCCATCACCTGATGCATCAATATACAATTTAAAAGGCAACTTAAAGTCTGGCATCAGTAAGAGTGGTTCAGTGGTCAAGGCTTCTCTTAGAGACTCAAAAGCTTTGACTCTGTCAACAGTCATTTCAAATACTGTGTCTTTGTCACACGATATATAAAGTGGTCTTGCTATGGATGCAAAATCTTTAATATGTTGCCTGTAATATCCTGAAAAACCTAAAAATGACTGAATTTCCTTTTTTTTCTGAGGCATGGGTTTCAGAAATACTTCTGCAACTTTGTTTTTGTCAATTCCAAGGGACAAACCAGATACAATATGTCCTAGTGCTTTAAGTTCTTTAAATCCAAAATGAAATTTCTTCAAAGAGATTTTCATGTTCACTGATTGAATTTTTGTCAAAACTCTGGACAATCTGTACATGTGCTTTTCCCAAGTCTTGGAACAGACAATAATGTCATCAATGTAAATGATTAACCATCCCTCTGAAAGCTCTTCAGGGAATATTTCATTAATCATTCTTTGGAAGTGTGAAGGTGCATTTTTGATACCAAAGGGAATTCTTAAATATTCATACACTCCACAATGAACAATCATTCTCAAATATTTTCTTACTCTTGGTGTCACCAAATTTTGATGGAATCCTTTAAGGGCATCCATAGTGGTTATATACACTGCTTGAGAGATTTGAGTAAGGGCAATTTGGATTTTTGGTATTGGGTACCTATCTGGAACAGTGTAAGTGTTCAGAGCTCTAAAGTCTCCAACCATTCTGTATTTTCCATTATGCCATGCCACTATGACTGGTGTAGTTATTTCTACTTCTTCATTATGGCCAACTTTTCTTATTACACCAAGGTCTAGAAGTTCTTTGATATGAGTTTCCAGAGCTTCTCTTGACTTGGGACTTGCTGGGTATGCAGGTCTTCTCAAGAGTGGTGGATAAGGTCTCTCAATGTTAAGAATGATTTCAACTTCATGACCAATAATTGCTCCTAGAGGTTCTTTGTCTGAAGCAAATTCTCTTTTGTGGTCATAAAAAAGGGAAGAAAGTTCATTTTCTTGTTTATCAGTCAGATGAAGGCTTATTTCAGCCTCCTTCAACTGTTCAGATTTGAATTTTTCCAATTCTAGGTTGACTGGTGATACTTTGTTCATTATAATTTTTCTTTTAATTGGTAAAAAGGCAAATTCTTGGCACTTATTGTCTCCAATAGTAAAGTATATGTCTTTGTTTTTATGCAAATCTATCCCATAAATGATTAAATAGTCATTTCCAAATATAAAATGGGTACTAGAGCAGTTTTCCATAACAAAAACTTCAATTGTTATTCTTAAATTCCCATTAATTTGTGGGAATATGAAATTGGTCTCAAAAATTCCTAATGCTTTCATTTGATTACTTGCACTATTGAATTTTATACCATCAATTGGTAAAAATTGGTCTTCAAAATTTGGTACACAAGTTTTAAGAAAACATTTACCAACACAAGAGAAGAAGGCTCCTGGGTCAAGCAAAAAGTTCAGTGGGCTTGTTGTCAATCACCACTTCTGTTATACAGGAGTTACCAGCTGTATACCTTTCCCCCTGTTTGGTTTTGTTTTCATAAGTTGTGCATCTTGAGCGTTTGATAAATCAAGTTGACCACTTCTCAATTGTGGAAAGTGGGAATAAGATTATATGATGTCAAAAGTGGCATTGATATTTTCTATATCTTTTGAAGATTCAGAAAATATTGATGACTTATCATCTGAATTGTCTTCAATTATGTCATCTTTTTCAACATCCGGTTCCTTTTCAATATCAATTTCATTGATTTTCCCCCTTTTTGGACATGTATTGGCTAGATGGGTGGTGCTTTAGCAAATATGGCACTTTCTGACTGTATCTGAAGATTTATACTTAACATTATTAAAATTTTCTTTGGGGTTTTTTGCCACATAATGTTTCCAAGGTTTATTAAACCTTGTTTTGAGATTCACCCTACTAGAACCAATTTTGGTTCTGGTGGTTACTTCTTCTAATATATTTATAATATCCTCTTCTGAAAATTGTTCAGTAGTCCTGCTTTTGACAGCATTCTCTAAGTAACCTGCACATTGTCTCAGAATCTTTCTGTGGATCATAAATTCTGACATGTCAGGGTATAATGCTGTTAGTCTGTCTTTTTGTTTGAAAAACCATGGTAAGGCTTTTTCTTTATCAGAATTGAATTTTTTCAGATTCAAAGGCTGTCTCAACCTTTAACCTCCAAGCATCATTGGCCCATTTGTTGATAATTTGGGTTTTCCACCAAGTCCAACTTTGGCGTCCATGTGCTTGTCTCAATTTGATATACCATCTGTGAGCTGATTTGGTAAATAAGGTGTTAGATATAGCTGTTACTAATCTGTCTGGCAATTTAAAATCTTCTTTGATAATTTAAATACCTCTGATGAATTCCATATGGTCATATTCTCCTTCACCACTGAAGTGAGGCCATTATTTAAGTTTTGGTACTTCTTTCAACAGTGCTTGGCCCATTTATGGTTCCAAGTTATGAAAAGAAGTGGAAAATTCCTTTTTTAACTTTGAATTATCAGTATCTAATACTTGTGGATTTGGAATCCTTGTGCCCTCATTTTGATTCAGAGGTGTAGACATTTTTGGTAAGGTGTTCAGTATTTGTTCAATATAATTCATTTTACTGTTGCTACACATTTGGTAATTTATGTATTCATGTTGGAAGGCTTGTATTAAATTTATTAATTCAATTTTATACATGTCTTCCTTATGTGTCAGTTCTTTCCATAACTCTGTCTGTCTTGTATTTTAAGCAGTGACTTGATTCAATTTCATTGATAATTTTTATACTTCTTCTTGTGAAGCATCAAAACACTTTTTTAAGGCAATGGTATATGTCTTTACTTCAGTAAATGAATTTGAAATGTCATCAAGGACTTTCTTGTTATCTGTCTTGATAATATTTATGGCTTGTTTAATTCTTGTTTCAATATTTTCTTGTCTTACCACATTGTCAGACACTAAAATTAATGAAAAAAAAACAATTAATTAAGTAAAAAAAGGTTTTTCAAAAGAGAAATAAAAAATAAAGCCTCACTTATAATTATAAAAAGAAATTATTTTTTAAGGATTTTTTGAATTATAAGTTGTTTTTTTTTAGATATTTTTAAATTTTTCAATATAAGAAAAAAGATTTAAAAAAAATTAAAAAATTATGTCACAGGTAAAATATCACGGCTGGGCCCCCAAATTTAAGGTGTGGATATGAAACTTTGATTAAAAATCAAGTACTTTTCCTGTCCTCAAAATTTGTATAAGGTAAAATTATTTAAAAATAGTAAGAAATAATATTTTTAAAGAGAAAACACACCAATTTTATTGTTTTTAAATCTGTAAGTATAGAACAATAATATAATAAAAATTTTTGCTTTATCAACAATAAAGATTTATCCAAAAATACTCTACAAGAGATATTTAAGGCTACAAAAGAAATTTCTTCAAGAGAAATTTCAATTGGAATTAATTGAGCAAAGAACTTCAAGCAATTAATTAAAGAACAAAGTCTTTAAGAAGATATTCAAAGAGAAAACACACCTAAAAATGACCAGAGTGAATTTGGAAACAAAGTGACAAGGTTAACAGTGATGAAAGATACTTTAATTCACTTTTGGGGTGGTTCAGGGGTAAAAATGATTATAATAGTTACAAAAAATGATTATAATGATTTTTTCACGTGGTTAAAAGTTTCAAAATTTTTAAAAAAGGGTTGTTGGAATCTTTTATTGATTGGTTTGACAGTGTTTAAACTAATTATAAAAAGAAAAGATTCTAACATGAAGAGAAAAGTGGGGCAAAGAAGACATTCTTTTATAGCCATCAATTTTCTTACTCCAAAAGTAAAATTTACTCTTGTCATTTGTGAAAAACAGTCTGAAAACAGAAAATCTAATTATGGCATCATTGAACCCTGGTTTAGACCAAAAAAGGGCTGGTTTTAGCCATTTTTTGCTATTTTTAACCATTTTAGACCCTTAGATCAGCCATTACTATAGCAATACCTGGTCTAGAGCCTTCAAAACACGTCAGAATGTGTGTAAAAGGCGTAGAAACCAGTTAAAACTGTTTTTACTAACATTGTTTTAACTTAAGGGTAGTTTTACCCTCTTGGCAGCAATTAAAACCACCCTGGTTGGTATCAAAACCTCATCCTCAATTGAGTCACAGACCCTGTGACTCAATTCCAGGCCAAAAGTAATGAGATTTTGCACTGGTTTTGACATCCCACGCCAGTAAGCAAGGATTTTGGGGGTCTAGCTCTCCCTTAGAGCTAGAGTGTCTTTTCCCCCCCAGAATTAATCTTTCCAATTTCTATTTTCTTTAATTCCTCATCATGTGATACAATTAAAATTTACATATGTAATTCAATTGAGTTTTTTAATTACACATCTGTAATAATTCATACCTCATGTAAATTAAAGGTCACTTATGTAATACATGTGCACATTTTGACATTTCAATTGAAAATACTTCAATTCCTCATAACTTCTAAACTAAACACAACACCTCAATTTTAACACAAAAATTGATTATTAACACCACATGTGGTGTGAATTGAGTTAAGGTTTTGAGGATTTTCATACTTTTGTACAAAAAAATACTAAAAACTTAATTTAAGCTTATTTAGAGTTGAGTTACAGAAATTTCATCCAGAAGTGATCCCACTTTATTTTTTATGAGGAATCTAATGGTGTGATAATTTCTTTATGTTTATTTATTGAATAAAAAGTTATAATATAATTTATATAACTTTTTTTACAAAAAATATTTTAATTGCATAATTTTTATTAAAAATTCATTTTTTACTTAATTTTTTACAAGTAAAAAAATTTATTTTAATAATTTTAAATTTTTTATAAAATTTTTATTTTTAAATTATAAATTAAATTTTTGATTTTTATAAATATAAATTTTGTATTTATATTTTAATTTTTTTTTTATTTTTATAATATAAATAAAATTTATTTTTATTTATATTTATATCTTAATTTATCATTTTTGTTCTTTTGGGTATATGAAAATACCTCTAAGGCTTACAAAAACTTTATTAAATTTTATTTATATATCAAAATTTCTTTATTAATAACACTAAAAAATCATTCCCATTTTACTCAATTCAATAAAATTTCAATTAAATTCTAAGAAATCTAATGAATTTCATTGCAAAATGTATTTCTGAATTTCTATGTCTATATTGTGTGGAATTCTGAAATACTTGATCATTTTGAATCAATAATAAAAACTTTTTAAAGGATTCATGAGTATTTTGACATAGTTATTTAAATTTCTTTATTGACTAAGCTGGCCAAATCAGTTGGGTTATATATATATAAGCCATAGGATTAAATTTTTGGGGAAAAAGATATCTTTGCATACTTAGATGTTGTAATTTGGCCAAGTGAATTTCAAAATAGGAATCAAAATCATAAGAAATTTAATTTAAAAATTGAAATTCTTTAATTTCTTGAATTAATATTATTCTTGCAGAATTTTTTTTAGGATAATAGATTTTGAATTGGATTTTAATCAATTTAGGTGATTATTTTGACTAAATGATAGCTAACAGACCACACTTCAAATCAGTTCTTATTCAAAATAAATTAACATACTAAGGTTGTGGGAACAATTAATCAAAGATTTAGACAATCCTGAGTGAAATTTGATCTGTTAAAAACTTGGGATTGTACAAAGAAACCTGGTTTTTTTGTGGTTTGAAATGCCACAGCATTTGAGGTGTAGTATTTTCAAAATCCCAGAAATTAAAATATTGGATTTTATGAAAAAAAATAAAAAAATTCAAGATTTCTAACTCATGATTTCTTTATATTTGACAACCTCTATTATTATTATTTTTTCTTTTATTTTAAAAATTAGAATAATAATAATAAAAAAAAAATAATTATAATTTTGAAATATTTCTTAATTTCTTTAATTTTTTCTGTATTCTAATTTTTTTTAATTAATTCTCTTATATATATATATAGATAGATTAATGTCTTTAATTAATTAATTAATTAATTATTATTTTATTATTTTAATTTTTACTTTATTTTATTAAATCAAAATTTTTTAAGTAATAATTGCTCTTTTTCTTTTTCTTTTTTTGATAAAAACTTTTTATTTTTATTTTTTTGATTTAAGTCATAATCTTTCCAAATTTTTTGGAACAAATTAATTAACATTTTTTTAGCTTTTTCTTAAATAAGTTCATGATATGTTAAAAATTATACCAAAATTTTTAGCTTGAGCATTTTTATTTTATTTTTTTAGGTTTCAAATCAAAGATTTGAATCTCTTTAATAAATAAATAAATATAATTAATGGTTTCTTTTTTTCAAAAAAAACGAGTCTTTTTTTATGCATGGATTCAACAAAAAAATGCTGGTTTATTTTTAATAACACTTTTTATTTATTCTTGTTTTTTTGCTTCGAAAAGGAATGCGTTTGAAAAATCTATAAAAATAAATTTTAGTAAATGTTATCTCTCAAGAATAGCCTCAGCTGTGGTATGCTTTGAGCTTCTCGCACTTGAGTACTTTTTGATTATTCTTTTGTATTATTTTGCATGTGTTTTGATTAATCTGGGTGATGGGAAAAAATTGTCTAAAAGACGGTCATAAATTATTATTTTGATTGTAACATTAATGGTCCCAAGAAATCCAATGTTTTTTATTTTAACTTAAAATAATCACAGTAATAAATCCAATTTACACTGATATATATATGTATATTATGTAACCTTTTTAATACAATAAAAACCAAATTGTTTTTTTTTTCAATAAATGATACAAGAATTTCAAAAAGGATTTGTTTTTTAATCATAACTAGTTACATCTTTTAACCTTGCTTTCATTAAACGACTTTTCCAATTCCAACTTTGAGTAGTTTCACTTTGACTATTTTCGTTGGAATCAATTTGGTAATTTCTAGAATGATTTGAGTGTGCTTGAAAGTGTTCAGATGAGTTTTGATGATCGAGATCTGTCTGATTTGAATCCAGATCAATTTGGTTAAGTTGATTGGTTGAATCTTTGACATTTGTTAGTGTGTCAGTTTGAATTGAATGATTTGTTTGAATGAATGCTGATGAAGAACCTTGAATGATTTGATGGTTTTGGATATTATGATTAAGTTTTGAGTTTTCTATTTGAACAGATTGATTGATGGTTGAATTATTTTGAGATTGATGATTGGATGAATGATTAGGCTCTTGAGGAGGAGGATCATTATCGCTTACCCAATTTTCTGAATGATCTTCAAACTGTTGATTAGGATTATTTGTTCTTGATCTGGGTCCATGGCTTGAGTTTGATAATTTATTTAAAGTATTATAATTTGTCTTGTGTTGATTAGAATGAGTTTGATTTGTGGTTACACGATGAGTCATTGCTCTCAGACCCCAACGTTTGACTTGTTCGGTTTGTTTGAGAGTATTTGCCACACGGGCTTGTTTTTTAGCGGCAGCATTATGAGCTTCAGTTAGAGCACCAAGCCAACGATATAGAAATGCGAAAGGACCATTGATTGAAGGATGAGAGGTATCACAAGTTGAAGAAGAAGCTTCGGTTGAAGTGATTTGATTTGTTTGATGATTAGATTGTAAAGTGGAAGGTGATGAATGAGATGAAATATTGGAGTTTAAATTTTCTAATTCAATTTGTTGTTGATTGATTTGAAGATTTGAAGGATGAGCTATCGGTCTACGAAATCTATTTGATAAAATTGAATTACTAGATTGAAATAAGCTTTCTACTCTTGAAATTGAGGTTGAGGATCTAAGTAATCTATTAGGTTCTATTGATGAAGTGAATAGATGAGATTGAGATTGAGATTGGGATTGAGAATGTTGATTTGGCGACGAGAGATTTGAATGTTTTGAAGATTGAGAACGATTTGAGATTAAGTTTAGCATTTTTAATTTTTTTCTTTGACGTTTTTCTTGTTTTCGTTTTTTTTTTGCTTCTCTTTGTTCTAAATCTTCTACTTCACCAGACCACATTCCGGCACCGACCCACCACCAAAATCCAGCCCAAGATTGCCATAATAAGACAGTATTAACTAACCAAGGTAACCACCTTAACCTATCTTCTCTAACTTCAATGAAATTTGCAGCGGTACCAGCAAAAGCCAAGCTGATAGCCAAGACACCAAAACCAAAAGTTCCACCTTCATGATCCCAAGCTCTTTTTCGATTGATAGCATAACCCCAAATGATAAGACCAAACGTGTAAAGTAAAGATAGAGTTGAAGTGGCGGTATTACGAATTGCATCACCAAGGTCTTGTAAATTTGGATTACTTAGAAAATGAGTAAAATAGAGAGCTGAAGCGACTAAACAGAGAGGACCTAAGAAAGCAATTATAAGTTTTCTTTCTAGAGAAGAAGGGAATAGAAGAGTTAAAAATTGAATATGAGTAGCCTAAAAAAAAAGATGATAAAAGGATTAGCTTGTATAAAAAAAGAAAAAGAAAAGAAAAAGAAAAACAAGATTACATGTGCTAAGAGAGTGACGGCGCTTTGCATAATATACCAACCGATTAAAGGTAAAGGTTTCCAATCGGTCATAGGCATTGTGACTTCAACATAATCAAACATGAAAGGCCAATAACGAGATCGATTGAAAAGATAATGATTGATTAAGATGACGACAATTAAAGTAGAGATTTGAGTTAAAATGACGGCAGATAATAAGATTAAAAAGTTAGCTTTAGCTAATGGATAATGATATTTAGCTGTAAAGATTAAATGAAAGATCAAGACGGTCAACAAGGTCAAGACTATTCCAAGGATGAGTAGTTGAGTTGGCATTGAATAAGTATAAGCAGGCTGATAAGCCAATAGAGGATTATTTGAGGGATTTGAAGATGATTGGATGAGATTTGAGGGACTAGAAGACCCAAACCGGTCAGATTGGACGACAAAACGAGAGAAGATGAGGAAAGACATACACTTTGGGCATCCTTCCGACGATCGAGAGGAAATCTTGACAAAGCTGATCCGTGGAATATTCAAGATGACGAAGAAGTTGGCGAAGAAGGAAGGAAGGAAGGAAAGAAGGAAGGAAGGAAGGAAGGAAGGAAGGAAGGAAGGAAGGAAGGAAGGAATTCAAAATAAGCCAGGGGAGGTGGATCACTTGAAATTTTAATCCAGCCAGAATTTCACGTTGACCAAATTCAACACTCAAAATTACCTGCCTGTGAGCAAGATTAATTAAATTATGGACTAAAATTTATTAAAAATTGATCAAAAGATTAGTTTTTTAAATTTTAATTGAATTAATTTTGCTTTTTTTTGGAAAAATTTCTCAAAAAATTAATTCAAAGAAGTTTTTATTAAAAAAATTGAGTTTTTTTTATTCAAAGATCAAGAGAATTTAGTCATCCCATAGTTGATATAAATATAAATTTATCAAATTGACAAAGAATTTGAAAACTCTTCATTAATAAATATGAATTTTTAAGGAAATTTTGCTATTCTTAGCACTGCTTTGAGTTTTGTTAAATTTATTTTAAATCTTTAATTTCTTTCTTGATCTCCAAAGGTAATATATGCCTATATAACATTAATGAACAATTCTAAAATTTCTAAATTATGACAAGAAACCTCCTTCATTAATAAATATACATTTTTCATAAAATTTTATTCTTATAAGCATTTTATTATTATTTTCAATTTGATTTCAATCTTTCATCTATCAAATAATCACTGAAATAGATTATATACAACTCTAAAAGTTATAAAAACACTTTTTGAATATATATTATTCAAAATTGCTAAAACCCTCATTCCTCTAGAAATATGGTTTTTTCAATGAAATCTTACTATCTTTTTCCCTTTTTTTCGAGTTTCATGGTTTGTTTGTTTGCTACTATATCAAATAATTAATGATTCTCCTGAGACTTGAGACTTAAGCTTTTGAACATTTTGACTTGATTTGAAGAATTCTTAATAATTAGTTGACCTTTTCTTCTTTAAGAAATACTTTTTTTTGTCAAATTTTACTATTTTAAGATCTTTTTTGAGTGTTATTCTATTTTTTCAATTTTGACTATCTCTATGTAATTTTTTTCTATTTGTATTTATATTTTTTGAACATGAAAACATAGCTCAAAAAGTGCATATATCATTCTCAATAATCAAGAGAGAAAAATGAAGAAGAAAGTATTATAAAAGGAAGCCTACTTATATTATAAATTCATCCTTTGATCCCAATTTTTTATATTTGATCTTTTTTGAGCTTACTGAAATATATTCTTTATAATTGAATTATTGCATCATCTATCGAAAAGGCATATCTATAGTCTGGAAGAATCCATGAGAGAATTTGAAAACTTTAATTAATGAAAGTAACCCCTCACCCATCATAAAAATGGTTATGATATTTTTTTTTTTTAATTTCAGAATTATTTTTGATTGTTTTACACTGTTATTTAAATTTTTGACTCATTTCAACATCAACTTCAAAATAAAAAAATGAGTATAAATTATCCAGAGCTTTTTTAATAATCTTAATTTCTAAAGGATTTATCAATTCTATTTAGTTTACTAAAATTAACACACTTTTAATAGTTTTTTTTTTGAAATAATTAATTTTCATTAATCAATCTCTTTTAACTAAAATTAATTTTATGAATAAGTGCTTTGCAAAATATGATTTCTTATCAATCCTTTTTAGATTAAAAACAAGACAAACAAAAATATCTTATTAAAAATTTGATATCCTGATAATACTATGATAAGATTATCAATTTTCTTTAAAACTTTTGATTTTGATTAAAAAAATTAATCTCTTGAATAATTAACTCAAATTTGATCTCAATATTTTATTTCTGTTTTAATAATCTTACTCAGTCAAAAAACTATCTTGAGCTTTATTTAATTTATTATTATGTTAGTTTTAATAAGAGGTCTATCATATAAATAATTTCAAAATCTATTTAGAATATTTTTAAACAGTGAAAATTTAAAGTCCATTGAACCCCATTTTAATTCAAAGTCAATTCATTTTACATAGGGATTCTCTTTTTATCCCAAGTACTATCTCTTGATATAATATCATTTTTAATATCAATATTTATACCACAAAATATTCATTTTCATGATATTAAATAATTTCACAATTTTTTTCTTGTGAATTTTGTTTTATTTTTTTCATTTTTATTTATTTATTTTATTTTTTTGTATGGACTATGCGGGAGGTTTCTCAAGATCAAGTTCCCTTTGTAGGATAGTTTTTTATAGGAGTGTTTATACAATATTCACTATTTTTTGAGACCAATGAACTTATTGTTAATTAATAATATTTTCATATCATTTACTTTTGATATTGGTAAATATACATAAACCCTCTGAGTCAAATTTTCCAAAATTTTACATAGTTTTTCCAAAATATGGTAATTTCAACTCAAGAGTCTCTTTTTCCCCATTTCAATTGAAAACTGGAACAATCAGTAATAATAAGAAATTTCCACCCCTTCCCAAAAAATCAAGCCCAAAACTTCTTTTTGTGTATTCTGATACCCAAATTAGTAATTAAAAATCAATAAAAGCTATAATTTTTTTTCTTTAAAAAAGAAATCAAGGAAGCTGAATGAGTAAAAAATCTCTGTTAATTTTCTAATATATTCTAATAATTTGATACATTATATTAAATTTACAAAGATTATGTGTCTCAAATATACCAAATCACACACTAAAAAAACACAGGATTTACCTTGAAATCATAAATTGAAAAAAAACATAATTTTTCAATATAGTTTTAACTGAGTCTTCAGGGATTTTATTAAGATTTTAAATTTTTGGTAAATTCAGAATTTCAGACATTAAACCCAAACTTTATTTCAAATCATCACCACATTTTTATAATATTCAAATCTTACCAAAAAATTTTTTCTCCTCATTAAACTAAATCCCTTCAAATTTAAATTGAATTAGTTCAATATTGTAGATTTAAAACCTCAAGTATCATTCTGTGATATTTTGATTTAATTCTTTTTAGGATTCTAACTATTAAATGAATTTCCTGAAAAAAAGATTAATGCTAAAACATTTAAAAAAATCAATGGCAGGCTTCAATCACTCTAGAAATCTTACCTAAGCAAATTATTTATGTATAATGAATTTGTTAAAGATTAAATAAAATTTCAATGCATGTTTTGGGGCTAATGGATCAAAATAAGTAGGAAGAAAACCATCAAGAAAGAAAAATAAACTTAATCTCATGGCCCTTAAAGCTAATGAGAGGTCATATAATAGATTAAATCTATCAGCTGAAAATATTTTAGATACATGGAAAAAATATAAAAATAAATATACAGAAGTTAAAAAAAATTCAAAACAGTACTGGATTTTGAATAACCTAATAAAATGAGAAAAAAAATGACTTATAAATTAGAAAGTATGTTTTTATGAGCCTTTGAGGTATGTATGAAATACCCATTAGGCCAAAAATAACTTTTTATAAATTTTAGTTAGTCATAAAAAGACTTATCAAATGAATTTAAAACAAAAAAAATAACAAAAGATAAGTATAGATTTATTTTTAATGAACAAAGTTATAAATATTTTGTCATTTTTTGATTCTAAAAAAAAAAAAACCTAGGGTATATCATTAGTGTTTCATAACCAAAAACAGTTATCTCTGTGTTATTGGAAATTTTAAGGATATCACAGTAATATTACACATTTTTACAATTTTTATTAAATTTTTTTGAATTTTTAGTTTTAAACTTAATTTTAAAGTTGCATAAGGTTTATGAAAAATTACAAAAATTCAGTTAAAATTGAGGTGTTGTGTATATTTACTAAATTGGCTAAGGATTTTCAATACATTATTTGAATTCTGCATGAGATCAATTTAAATTTTTCTAAAGACATTTTAAGAATTAAAATAAATAAAAGGGCAAAATTAATGCAAAAAGCTGGGATAAAGGAAAAAAGGTAAAAAGAGCCAGGGTACCCAGATTTTTGGATCTGTAAGAAACCAAATAAGTTTTTTCTACTGTATTAAAAGATTTTAAACCTTATTTAACTTTAAGATTAGACTAAAATTTTAAAATAAAAGTTTAAACTGGTTTATTCTTCTTTTGGACAGGAATCACAAGCTTTCAAAGGGTAAATTACTATATGCAGGATTTTAATAAAGATTTTTAGAACTTTAAAAGCTTAATTAAGTTTAAATAAGCTTAAAATTAAATCTAAAATCAATTAAAACTTATCAAAAGTTAAGATTTATTATGTATTAATATTTTTACATGTAAAAATAGTTATAAATTCAAAAATTCATAGAAATTTTAATTATAAATGGATTTACTTGAAAATTTCACAAATCTTAGAAATTAGTTTAATTTTCTTAGAAATTAAATTTTAAGTATTTTTTTATAATTAATATTATTTGGTATTTAACCTTGAAAATTCATCTTTAAATTATTCTTAAAGAAATTGAAGATTTCTTTAAAAATTAATTAAAAAATCTTATTCAAAAAATTTTTTAAATTAAAAGTTTATTATTATATTTTTAATTTGAGGAAATTTAATAAAAATAAGTTAATTTTATATTTAAACTTAAAATAATAAACTTAAATTAGTATTAAAGTTACTTGGAGATAAGAATAACACTAGTAACTTTGAATTTAAATAAAAAAAAATAAGTTTTTCAGTTTTGATCTTAGAAAACCCTCTATATTAATTTTTTATCATGAGAGCTTCTCTTAAGGAATAAAAAAATACTTTACATCAATGTTTTTTTCCATAATCATCATCATTAAATAATTCCAATTAGAAATTCAAACAGGTAAAGTTTTATAAAAAAATAAAATCTTATTATTAAAAGTAATTTTTATATTATTTTATTCTTTATAGTTGTAAATAAATAATTGAAAGAATATAATTCATACTATATTGTTTTAATTATCAATAATTCATTTTATCTTATTAAATTGTTGTTTTAAATACATTTCAAAATACACAAATTCTGCTAAAAACTCTTAAATCTTATTTTAATATATATATATATATATATTTTTGTATAAAATATCTCTTTTTTGGTTTTTTTTCACTTATAAACATTATACAATAATATAACTGCTTTTGTTTGACTTACTGTATAAAATAAATATTATAAGTAATTTTCTTATCTAGTATTATTATGTTTAGAGAATTTCTCTATAAGAATTATCTACTCACAGTATGTATGATAATATATTTTCTAAATAATAATATTATTATTTATAAGTGGATAAATATTATTATTTTATACATATAATTGTCTCTTCAAGAGATTTTGTATTTTTTACTTTTATAACTGTCAGTGACTATAATAATAATAGAATAATTATGATTTATTATTATTATTAAAGAATTTTATTTTTATTGAATTAGCCAATAATAATTAATTATTATTTTTTATCTAACTATTTTAATAATTATATTAATTTGTAGTTATAAAATTTAATTATATTATACTTTCTACTGAGGACAGTAATAGTAGTCTTGAGCTTTATTAATATTATAAAGAGTTTAATAGACAAACATTACAGTTTCTATGCTATCATTAGATGGATTCTTTGTTTAGTCATATACCCAACATTACTCCAATTTGAAGCTATGACTCCAATGAGTTGAAATAAGTCATAAATTAAGAGATTATAATTCACCCAATATTTAAGATGATATTGGTATCTTATAATAATAATATCTGTCATTTTAATATATATATTTCTTATATTAAAGTGAGATGTAAAGCTCAAAAATGTTTGAAAAATGAGTTATGGGTATTTTTATTTAATTAATGAAATAAGCTTAGAAGATAAGAGTTCAAGTAATCAATTTATTCAATAAAATAATAATTTGGAAGGAAAATTCTTAATAATCTTGAGAAATTCACATATTTCAAAAGATGATAATGATTCAGTAACCAATCCAAAAACACTTTTACAATATAGCTATTTTCTAGAAAAATTTCAAAAGAGTTAGTAGACTTTCTTTTTAGTTTTCAGAGTTTCAAATTTATTGTGATTTTATAAATAATAAACTATAATAGTCAGCAAAAAATATTCATATTTAACAAAGTTGAACCAAGAAATATAAATAAAGAAGATTCAAATGAGATTTTACTGTTAAACAATTATTGAGGACAAGTGTTTTGAAGAGAGAAAAGTTCAAAGGAAGATTTAGTTTGAATAAAAAGAAGGATATTCAGTGTTAAAAAGAAACAGAATTTGAAGAAAATAATAAGAGGATGAACCTTACCATTTCAGTATTTAATTTATTAAAGCCAATTGAATATTAAGAAAAAAAATTTGGCTTAGTCAACAAATATTGAGTTTTAACATGGCTAATAGTTCCAAAATGTATTTTTTTGTTAATTAACTTGAGTTATCCAATGATAAATAGAAATTTTGAGTGGGATTTTTCTTCAAAAAATAAATTAAAAATACAGAGAGAATTACTAAAAAAGCTAACTTCAATGATTTTAATCTCCAAATTCCATGTTTCTTATTAATAAGTGAATAATTCAATAATTTAATTATATTCTATTTTGAGTAGAATGACCCAAAAAATTGAAATTGTTTACTATTTTGAAACAAAAGAAGAATAAAAGAATTTTATTTATCTTTTAAAAAAAAATCACAAAAACAAATTTGATCCTTTTTATCTTTTTATAAAACCCCTCAAAGAAGAAGATTCACTTCTAATCAGTATTTTTAAAAAAATGAATGTTAAACTCTATCAATCATTTTTTTAAAAAAAGTGGAATGAATTCTATGAGTATTTTTTTTTTTAGAAAAAGCTTCAATTTTTTTAGGGTTTTGGTAAACACACATAAGCCCTTACATGTTTTTACCAATTTATGGCCAAAATACATAAGTGACCTTATTTTTTAAAAAATTCCTCAGGCTCAGTTTTGAGGTTTTTTTTTTTGAATTTTTTTTTTCCATATTTTTTACAACATGAGATTTCAAAATCCTCTAATTTTTTCAATTTTTTTTTGCCAAATTTCTCAACTTTTCCCAATTTGACAAAATGGCACATTTTTTCAAAAAATGAATATAAAATCTTCCCACTTATTAATTTCATTATTTTTTTTTCAAAAAATGAAGAGTTCAAACTTGAAAATGAAGAGCTAGAAGCCCATAAGTTTAGAATTTTTTTTGGGGGGGACAAGTGAAGGCACAAAAAGGTTTTTTTTTCAAATGGTTTTTCCTGTGTTTGAAATATGACTATTTTTGAAAAAGTAATTTGAAATCTTCCAACTTATGAATTCCCTTCATTTTCTTCTAAAATGAAGGGTTAAATCTGGAAAATAAGAAACAAGAAGCCCATAATTTTGGGGAATTTTTTTGGTGGGACAACAAGTGAAGGCACAAAAAGTGTTTTTTTTTTCAATTTTTTTTCTTGTTTGTAATATGACTCTTTTTAAGTACAAAAGATCCACATTTCTGATTAAAAAAGAAACTGAGGTGGGATTTAAGCAATCAATAGGACTTAGGAGGGGGATAATTGGCATAAATTGTATATACAAAAATCAATCAATCTGAATCGACCTCCAAAATAGTTGGGTTTTTCTGAGGGGGGGAGGAAGATTGGAAAAATATAACATCCTGTGTTTCTTAAATTTATCAGCCTACCCCAGGGCTTGTGGTTGGGCATGAAATTCCCAATTTACATTAATGGGGAGACTGGATAAACTTTAGAAATGATTATATCCAATGGAAAAAAATGAGAACAGCTATCCCAGAAGCAGATGAAAATGGGGGGATTATAATTTGGAGGACAAAAATAAGGGAAAAAAGAGAAAGATTGGACTGTGGAATAAAAAAAACTGGTCTTTGATACTTATTTGCAATTGGATCCCCCATGTCAGGCACCTACATCCAATTGCTTTTTGGAGCCTGGCCAACATCTTCATACCACTCAATTCTGTCCAAATAAGAGGATACTGAGGGAATTAAAGTGTTCATTGCTTCATAAAGGTCTTGATTTTTCTGAATTTCTTGAGTCAAGTCACCTCTTACATCAGCCCATTGATATTGAGTCTTGTAAATTTAGTGGGATACTGTTCTGTAGCCACAATTTCCATCCCCCTGGACATTGATGAGCTTGAATGTGTATCTCAATATAAAATTTGGCAAGTCTTCTAAGCCAGGTACCTGAAAAAATAAGGTCAATAAATAAATAAATATCAAAATAAATAAGAGAAATATACATTAAAAAGAATCAGAAACTCAAAAAGAGCTTGGAGCATTCATCACTTGTGTGATAATTGCTTTGAAAATGCTCACAGGTCAAGCTAACTGCATCATATATCTTCAAACTGGTGGAAGGCCTATGGGACTTTCTTTGTGAGGTTTTTCTTCTAATTGCAAATATTCTGGACCTTCTAAGGGTGATTTCTGATTTTCCATATTCATTTAATTCAGTTTCTGAGGGTAGTGAATCTGATGAAATGATTGATTTTGATAATGAGTCCTCAGAATCTTCAGAATGTTCAGATTAGTCCACTTACATAATTGGAGACAGGAAATTTTACTGTGATATTAATGTTGTTGTGCTGGTCACTTTTTCATGGGGGTCTTCCCCTTGTCTTGGATTGACTCTCAATGATTTCAAATCTTGAGGGTTCTCTTTTGTTTTTGTTTTTGTTTTTTTATTCTTGGCTCCTTGAGGTCTTCCACAGATATTCTTGCATTCTAGTGGGTCTTCATAATATTTAGAATCCTCTTGACTCTTGGGAATTTGATCAAATGGGGCTTTTCCAGTAAAAAAATCTTAAAAAAGTTGAATTCTTGGGGTGATTTCTGCCATTGGTCTTTGAAAAAAGGTCTTCCCCAATATCTTCAAATATTTTTCTTGGCTTAATTATTTATTTGTTTTTCAACACTTTGATCATCACCTTGATAACCAGTCTCACAAGAATATGATAAAGAAAATCAGTTAATAAGGAAAAAAAGTAAAAATTTCAAGTGAAAAAACTCTCACAGGAAAATTCAAATGCCACTGAGGATGGAAGTCTGATATCTCAAGCCTTTGGTGCTTGGAAAATGCATTTTAGATCTTATGCTTGAAAGGAATTCCTTGATAGTTGTTGTATTTTTTGGTGAATTTTTCATTGGGGGGAAATTTGGTTTTAAAATTTTCAAAGGCAATCTGAAGGGCATCATGAGACACCTTGCCATTGAGAGCACAGATGTGTGGAGGAAAATTCTTGACATGGAAAATCATTTCTTTCGAGATTCTGTTTATTGTTTCCATAAATTGTTTTCTGAAAGCCACATGGAGAGCCCTAACTACCTCTGGGAGAGTACCAGTGGACTTTTGGAGCCAAAGTTTAACCATGGCATGGGCAACTTCAGCTCTGGAGGTGGAGCCCACACCCAGGTGGCAATGGGGGTTGGTTCAGGCTGGCAGATAATACTCCTTTAGAGGAAGCCAGATCTTTTACAAATATTGCAAGAATTCAGGATTTTTGACTTGCTTCTGAAGCTTCTTCCAGTTGTCTTTGAATAAAATTTCAGTGGATGAATACATAACCTGAGAAATGAATCCCAGAGTCATTAATATAAACAATAATAAGAACAAAAGTGAAACCACATGAAATAAAGTGAAAGATAAAAGTATATTACTTTATTCCAAAGGCCCATAAAATTATCAAAATCAGTGCCATGACCAATTTTCTTCATGCAATGAGAAGATACATCTCTATTGATGTGCCAAATGCATAACATGACTTTGGAGTCTGGGAAGAGCTTCTTAAGGGAGTTTTTAAAGGCCAGATCCCTGTAAATAACAATGACTGAAGGGGAAATAAGATTGGTGTTGATGAGGACTTTCTCTATGTATTGATTTAATGCCCAAGTATATGAGGGTTCATTTTTATTCTTCATCAAACAAAAAGCAACAGAAAAGGTCTTATTGGTTGAGCTGAATCCAACAATATCCAAAAGGGGCATTTTGTACTGATTGGGTTTATAAATACAATCCATAAGAATGACATGAGGAAAGCCATGAAGGAGTTTTGTGGCAAGGGGGTGAGTGAAAAACAAGGAGGTAATGTGTCCCTCAGAATCCCTTTTAGAGGACCAAACAAAACTTTCTTCTTTGAGAGTGTCAATAAGAGCATCAATGGGCCTTCTGCCTTGCAGTTTGTTTTTCTTGATTTTCTTGACTTGGTTGGAAATTTCTTGAAGGATTACAGGCCTTGCAGACTCCCTCTGGCTGAATAATTGGGCCTGAATTTGCCTTATAAGAAGCAGTGATTGAGAAATTTGAGCAATTTGGGATGTTTATTGCTCATTAAATTTCCTGAAAGCAGGATGTGCCACAATATTTTCAGGAGCATCATGGCTATGTTCAGGATTTTTTACTTTAAAAGTCCAAGTGGTCTTGGCATACTTTCTGGAATCAAGTCTAAATGGACAGTCAAGCTTTCTTGAAGTGACTTCTTTGGAGGAGTTTTTGTTGAGATTTGGGGTCCCAGACCTGTCACAACCTATTTCAATTTGGTTGTGGGTCATATTGGACCTCACGGTGGACAAAGCATACCCCTGAGCCCTGGAAACATTATGAACATGCTGCCAAAGAAGCTCAAGGGTCTGAAATTCACCTCCAGTGGGGGTTGCAGAATTTTTGAGTGAAAAAGATGTATAAATTTTAAAAAAAGGGAATTTGGGGATTTGGAATGAGGAAAGAAGCTTTTGAAATATGAAAAAGAAGTGATAAAAGGTGTGAAAAATCAAAAGAAGTGGTTGAGAGGGAAAAAAAGTGATTTGAATGTGGGATTAATGGATGAGGGAAGGTAAAAAATTGGAATTTTAGAGGCTTGGAAGCAGGTTGTTGTGGTGGAAAATGCAGTCTTTGAGGGAAAAAAGAAAGCAAAGTGTGAAAACCTTTGCAAAATTGCTTTGGTAATGCTGTTTTTGAAAAAAATATTTCTTGGGGTGGGGATAATGTGGATTATTTGGGGTGTTTGCTCTTTTTTTTTTTGGGGGGGGGGGGGGGGTGGGGCTGTGGGGCTGTGGAAAAAAACTGAAACAATCAGGAGTTAGAGGGGTTTTGTGGAAAAAAAAACCTTTTTTGGGCATGTTTTGGCCCAATAAAGGCATTTTTGTGTTTCATTTTTAATTAAAAATGGGCCCAGAGCACCCCTTACATGTTTTTATCAATTTTTTTACTTTTTTTTTTACCAATACCCTTTTTTCTTTTTATAAAATGAATAAAATTCCAATTTTATTTCAATTTCATTTTAATTTTGATTTTTATTTTGAGAAAAATAATTTCAATTTAATTCAATTTCAAGAGAATCTAAAAGAAATCATAAAAAAAATTGAAATAAAAAATGATTCAATTTTTACATTCTCAAAAAAACAACAGGTTACAATTCATTTTCCTTTTCAAATAGATAAAAATAACAATTATTCAAATTTGTTGTTTTCCTTTAAAACCAAAAAAATTCAAGAAAAGAAATGAAAAATTGTATTTTCATGTGTTTTTTTAAACAAAATTGAAATTGCCATTTTGAATCAAAAAATAAGATTCATTCTCATTTCTTAATTAGAAAAGAATAATCATCCAAATAAAATCATTTGAAACTTTTTCAAGAAAATGATCATATTCTGGTACTGAAATTGAATTTCTATCTGAAAAAAAATTCAATTAACAATATCTAATTTGAAAAAAACTTATAAAAAGAGACTTCTAAAATTCTTTGAATCTGATCTTTAGTCTCAACCTATATAGAAATTGGTAGTTTATTCTTTATTCTCCTATCTCTGAGCCCACCACTGAGCTTATTTATTAAGTTTTTCTTAGGTAGGTCAAATCCTTGAAAGATTAGGAAAAGTGATTACCAATTGATTAAAACGAGTTAAGAGAACGCTCTGAAACAAATAAAGATCAATTCGGAATAATTTTATTATTATTTATTATTTTTCCCCCTTTTTTCCTTTTTTTCCTTTTTTTTCCTTTTTTTCCTTTTTAGTATCAGAACATATTACTTTGTTCTAGTTGTTTTCCTTTAGTTTCTATAGGTATGTACTATGTTATCTTGCTTTAATTAATAAACCCCTCTAAATAAATTCTAAATAAAATTGAAATTGTTTAAGAAGGGTTTTTTAACTTTCAATTTTTTAATTATAATAATCTATTATCTTATCTTCATTGATAATATTTTTTGTTTGGCTTTTATCTAGGGGTGGAAGGAATATTTTTGGGATTTTATTTTTTCAAATAATTTCATATTTGATTCCAAGTGTCCCATCCTCATTACACTTTTAAAAAAAATCCTTTCAATAATAATGAAATTCTCATTTATGATGTCTTAATGGCTTTGAATGAATAAATGTCAGACAATCATCAGATTGATCAGACTAATCAATGTGTGAACTAATATCCTCCATAATTTTCTTATTCCAAAAAAAAAACACCAAAATGAGAAGAACTTAAAGCTATAACTTACAACCAAGTTCCAAAAAAAAGGATTTCAAATCAAGTACATAAGACTAAAACAAGATCATCAATCATGGCTCGGACTTCCACAACTGAATCCTGAATGCAAATCTCATATAATTATTTAATACACAGCCCCACAGAAACTCCCAAGATTCATTTATAAAGTTCATTCCTTTGATTATAGCTCTTCAACATTTAAAATATCAAATAATTTATTATATTATTAATAAATCTAGCCAAAAAAATACTGGAGATCAAAAATGATAAAAGGTTATCAGGAGGAATAGTGAGAGCTTGTAAGGTTTGACTATGAAACAATAAGTAAAAATTACTAAGATTTTACTTATTGTACTATGAATGTCCTTATAAATGAAATAAATAAGATAAAAATAATTATTATAATAAAGAATTATTATAATTATGGCGTAAAAAGAATTATATTATTAATAAAATACAATAATATAATTTATATTATAAAATATAATATAATAAAATAAATATATTAATATATTTAATAGCACTTTATTATTGTTACAAACAAATAATAAAGGCGTAAAAAATTGTTTTTTATTAATAAAAAACAATTAATAACAATAATATTACCAATATTAAAGTTATAAATTAATATAAATACTATTTATACTAATTAAAGAATTATTAAAAGAATAATAAAGAGAAAATAACCTACTTTTAATACTTAATATAATAATTTTGAGATATTTTACGCCAAATAATGTAAATACAACTTATAAAAATTGTATTTACAATAAAAAATACAGAAATTACAAATATTGTTGATTTTTTTTTATGTGGAAATGAGTTTTAGAGAGATTTTTAACAAAAACAATTAAAAAATGATTTAATAACATCAAAATTGATGATTATAATAGGATGATCTTTGGTCTTTAATAATATAAAAGTTTTATATATAAAGAATAAAGAAATTACCTTTTTAATTGTATTGATTTAATGTTTTTCATGCGTCTGAGGGGAAAACAGAGTAAAAAGGGCTCTATTTATAGTAAATACCTCCCTCCTAGAGTCCAACAGGCTTCTAGTAGGCGTTTACTGATCATATCCACTGGAATTGATCAATATTTTAAGGTTTGGTGATGATTACATCATTATTATGCCATTATTTAGAGTTATCACTATAACTCTAAGTTTGAGGACATCAAAGGCTTGGCAGAACCCCAAATTTCGTGGATTTTATTAGCTTTAATCATAAACTAATAGTATTCACCAATTTCATCACTTATATGACTGTTAAACTTAATTTAAGATTACAGTGAGTGATCATAAATGATCAAATTAAGCTCAAACTTTGATCCTTAATAACTTTTAAGATTTACACGCTACAGCAATTCAGGGAGTGAATTCTAATAGATTGGAATAAACTCATTATGCTTCCAAGAGAATTTCTTTACATCATCAAAACTCTATTTTTGATGATTTTTCTTGTAACTCATCTTTTCTGTCAAAATTTAATATTTTAAACTTCAAACTATGATTTCAAGGGGTTATACCTTGAATATTATAATAAGAAATACATCATTCTTCAAGAATAAACTAGTATAATCCAACTGTCTACCTTTTTTTAAGTTTGGACAACTTTCACAACAAAGTGGTCAACAGCTCTGCTGATTTTAATCAATAATTCCTTACAGAATTTAACCTTGTTTATAGCTTGTGAAATAAACTTCATTTCTATATTCCTACAGTAATTACGTGATGACTTTTCTTTTTGGTTCATCACTCTATCATGCATAGCTTAAGAGATATTAGCTAAAATCCTTGAATATATGCATTGACCAAAAAAGTGCATATATTCAGGTTAATTCCTTAAGCATTGATTTTGAAGCTTAGCTTATTAATTGTTTTATGTGTGGATTTTTATGGAGAATCAAATGGTACCATTCATTTCACATGTTGCTTCATTTTCTTTTGAAATAAATAAGGATTTGTGTTTATTATAAGGTATTATGACTTATAACTTATTAAATATTGACTTTACAGATATGCCATAAAAATGGTATATGTGTATTTTACCATGGGGAATCTAATGGTATAATTTATTTCACATCTTTATTCAATGGTTTTTAAGTTAAACCAAGCTTTATACCAATTTATGGTATTTTTGTAGCTTTAAGGTACTTATTTTTAATGTATAGTTATATTAAATATTTCTTGTGACCTTTTTGGGTATGTGGTCATATCTCAAAGGTTCACATTCCCTACCACCAAAAAAGATTGTACCACAATCTGATATGTGTAATTAGGGTATCATCAACTGTCCTACCTCTTCAATAGACTTTGTTAGTCTTGAAGCTCAATAATGCTTAAATTTTCTATTTTTCAGGTTTTCTTTCATGTCTGAACCTTCTTAGTAGTTTATCAGCATTTGTTATATCTTTCTCAAGTAGCCATTCATTTTATTGAGTTGAATTTCTATACCTTACAAGGTATTCTCTTTCTTTTTTGTTTCTTGTCCTTCTTTCTTTAAGGACTTTTACTATTTTCTTTTCCTCTCCTTCTTCCAAGGGGGGAATTTCAAGTGGGGGTTTATTTCTTAGTGGAAATAACTCCTTGTCACTTGAGCTGTAAGGTTTTATCAGACTTACAGGGAAAGTTGGGTGTTTGTTCATTAGTTCACCTGTTAGTTCCAATTTCACAGCATTGGGTCCATGAAGTGCTTTTATCATAAATGGTCCTGCAAAGGAATCTTTTAATTTCTTTGGGCCTTTTATGTTATTGAAATTAAGGGTTGATACTAGGACCAAGTCTCCTATTTTGAAATCAGGTGGCTTATGACTTTTATCCCATCTTTCTTTTGCATATTTGAAAGAATCTTGCATACATCTGTTTGCATGGTGTCTTGCCTTGTCAAGCATTATCTTAAAACCGCTTTCTGTTGGATGTATATCCACTAAGTCCTTTTTGAGGGTATCATAAGCAAGTCTTGGATTCCAACCTTTTTCTAGCATTGCTGGTGTTTTGACAGTAGAAGAATGGATTGATGTTTTGTATTCCAGTTCAAGAGCTGGTATTAGTGTACACCAATCATGGGTAAAACCATCAGAATCTTTGAATTCTAGTCCATAAGCACAGAATCTTCTGATCATGTTCTCTAAGGTCTGTATCATTCTTTCTGCTAAACCATCAGTTTGAGGATGGTAAGCTGTTGAGAATGATAACTTTGTCCCAAACAAGTTATGGAGATTTGTCCATAATGCTGAAGTGAACTTTGGGTCTCTGTCACTTATAATATTCTGGAATAAGCCTGTATGGCTAATACCTTTATTCCATATCATTATGGCTGTGTCCATAGCTGTGTCATCTTTATGACATGGTAGGAACATGGGAGTTTTGCTATACCTGTCAACCAATACTAGGCATGCATTATAGCTTCTGTATCCTCCTGGAGGTAATGCTGTTACCCAATCCATATGAACTATTTCCCAAGGGGATTTTGGTTCTTGGATTTGGATCATCATTCCAAATTTCTTTCCTGTGGCTTTGTTGGATTTTTGACATCTGTCACAGGTTTGGCAGTATTCTATAACATCTTTCTTGCAATTTGGCCACCAAGAGCAGGTTTTCACCCTCTCTAGTGTCCTGTCTTCTGAAAGGTGTCCAGCTGCAACACTATCATGACACTCATGTAAAATAGTGTTTATCAGGGTTCTATCTGTTAAGGCCATAACACATGTGTGTTTTGTTCTATGGTAAAGGATTCCATCAAGGAGGTGGAATCTTCCCTCATCATATGCCTTTTTCCATGTTTCATCTATTTTTGATGAAAGTGATGGGTCTTTGCAGTATTTCATTAGAAGTTGGCTTAAGATATGGCAATTTTTGTCTATCTTATAGCTTTCTTTAACTTGGTTAAAGAATTCTGTGCCAATGTCTGTAAAGCATATTCCTTCTATATGGTGTTCTTCTTGTGGTACCCATGCTGGATTGTCAGGGGTATTTGCTAGAGCCCATCTGCTAAGACCATCTGCATTTTTATGAATATTGCCAGATTTATGAACAATAGTCATATTCCCTCTATATTCTTGGATAGCAATTTGCCATCTCAGCATATGTCTATTTAGAGTTTTCATATTTAATAGATATTTTACAGCATTGCAATCTGTAATGACATCAAATACTGTTCCATCCAAATAGTAATGTAATTTTTCTAAAGCCCACACTAAGCAGAGGCATTCCATTTGGCTTACTCCATATCTTGCTTCTGTTGGCTTTATCTGTCTTGAAATAAAACAAATTGGTCCTTCCACTGGTTTATCATTGTTAATTTGTGTCTGGTGTAGTGCAGCACCCAGTCCTTCTCCACAAGCATCAATGTACAGTTTGAAGGGTAGTTTCCAGTCTGGAATTAGAAGATATGGGGCATTTGTTAAGGAATTTTTCAATTCTTCATATTCCTTGACTCTTTCTTCTGTCATTTCATAGACTGTTTGTTGGTCACATAGCTTATACAAGGATTTAGCAATTTTTGCAAAGTCCTTTATATGCTGTCTATAGTAACCAGCAAATCCTAGAAATCATTGCATTTCCTTTTTGGTTTTAGGCATTGGTTTAAGTAGTACTGCTGCTACTTTATTCTTGTATATGCCTAGACTAAGTCCAGATACAACACGTCCTAGTGCTTTTAATTCACTGTATGCAAAATGACACTTTTACAAGGAAACTTTCATATTCATTTGGGCTATTTTTTGTAGTACCCTTTCTAGTCTTGTAAGGTGATTTTCCCAAGTTTCTGAGCAAACTATGATATCATCAATATAGATAATTAACCATCCTTCTGATAATTCTTCAGGAAATATGGTATTCATCATTCTTTGATAATGGGAAGGTGCATTTTTTATGCCAAATGGCATTCTTAAGTATTCAAAAATTCCACAGTGGACTATTATCCTCAGTAGTTTTTTGGCATTGTCTGTTAAGACATTTTTAAGAAAACCCTTTAAGGCATCCATGGCTGTGATGAACTTAGCTTGTGACAATTGTGTCAATGTCTCATGGATCCTGGGTATTGGATACCTGTCTGGAATGGTATAGGTGTTCAGGGCTCTGAAGTCTCCTACCATCCTTGATTTTCCATTATGCCAAGCTATAATGACAGGTGTAGTGACTTCTACCTGTTCATTATGTCCTACCTTTCTTAATACTCCAAGGTAAATTAATTCTTTCATGTGTACCTCTAAGGCTTCTCTAGCCCTTGGACTGGCTGGGTAAGCAGGTCTTCTTAATAGAGGTGGGTAAGGTTTTTCCACATTAAGAATTATATCCACTTCATGTCCAATTATGGCACCTAGTGGCTCTTTGTCAGTTGCAAAGGCATTCTTATACTTAAATAAGAGGTCAATCAGTTTTTCTTTCATTTTTTCTGTTAATTCTTGACTGAATTCTGCCTCTTTAAGTTGTTCAGATATAAAAAGTTCCTTTTCTGGAATTTTTTCTTCATTCTTAATAACTGTGATTTGTTTTTTGTTATTTAAGAAGCCAAACTTTTGTCTTTTGTTGTCTCCTATGGTAAAATATCTGTCCTTTTGGTTGGAGATATCTATACCATAAAGTGATAAGTAGTCATTCCCAAGTATGAAGTGATTACTAGTACAGTTGTCCATTACTACAAAATCTACTTTGATTCTGACACATTGTGAGGGATGAGGAAAAATTAGTGTTAAATCAATTATTCCAAGGGGCTTCACGCTCTCACTTGCACTACTAAATTTGACACCTTGTATTGGCATAAGTTTTTCTTGCCAGTCTGGGACAATGGTTCTTAAATAACTTTTACCAACACAGGTGCAATATGCTCCTGTATCTAAGTTAACTTTTCCTTGGTTATCAACCATAACAATACTTATACTTGATTTTCCAGCTGTATATCCCATTCCTCTTGTAGGTTTGGTCCTATACATTTTGGCATCTTGTATGTTTGTCAGGTTTGTGTCAGATGTCCCAACATGTGGTAAGTTTGAGTTAACATCCAGTACTTCATAAATTATATCAATATTATTAATTTGTGCATTAATTATATTGATTTCATCACTTTCAGAGCTTTCTGACTCTTCTGTCTCCTTATAAGAGTCAGATTCCTCTTCTTTGTCATTGTGGTTTTCTGTTTCCACAATTTCATTAATAATTGCCTTTTCAAGGCAATTATTGGCTAAGTGTCCAATACCTCCACATTTATGGCATTTTCTTTGCTCATTATTGTTGGATGTATTGGGCTTGAAGCATTCTTTTGATTTATCTTTTTTGATAAATGGTTTATTTGGGCTTTTAATTACCATTTTCTTCCAAGTCCTGCCAATTTTTGTTCTTGTCACTATGTCTTCTAGTGCATTAATATACTCTTCTGTGGAGCATGGTTCTATACACCTGCTTCTCAGGGCATGTTCTAGCTCTCCTCCACATTTCTTGAGTATTTTCATATGCACCATTTTTTGTGACATTTCTGGGTACAATGCATTAAGTCTTTCAACTTCTTTTAAGAACCAAGATAAAGGTTTGTCTTTGTCTGGGTCAAAGAAAGAATTTTCAAATGCATTTTCTATTTTTTACCTCCAGGCATCATTAGCCCACTTGGTGATTATTTCTTGTTTCCACCAAGACCAGGTATTTTTGCCATTTGTTTGTCTTATGCCATAATACCATATTTTTGAAGATTTTTCAAACAATGAATGTAATATTTCAGTGATTGATTCATCTGGTATGGCATAATCTTCTTGTAGCATGTCAATTGTTTTGATAAATGACATGTGGTCATATTCACCTTCTCCTGTGAATGTTGGCCATTCTTTCAATTGAGGTGCTTCCTTCATTAAGACTTGGTTATTGTCTTGGTGACTCAAGTCTGTTATGAATGCATTTGTTAATTCCTCTTTTGGTTTAACAGGGCTTCTTATGTGAGAAAATGGTGTTGATAACTTTTGCATATTTAAATTAGCCTCATTAATTTTATCCATTTTTTCAGTAATAAGCCTTATTTCACTTTGAATGTCATCTTTCAGATGCATTCTTGCTTCATCACTCTTTTCCACATGGTCCAAAAGTAACTTTTGGTGTGATGAAGTCTTTTCTTCAAATTTTTCTACAGAAATACTTAATTTGTTTAATTTTTCTGTAAGATTGTCAATGCTCACGTCATAATTGATTGTCAAAGTTTTTTCTTTGATATCACTTATGTATTTATAAAACTCTTGTTGTCCTTGTATTAATTTCTGAGTATTGTCAATTAATACTTTTGGTTTATTATTTTCAATCATAAATTTTATGTTATCAATTTCTTTCTTATTTTGTACAACAAGTTTTGTTAAAGATGATAAACTGTTGTTTATTTCTTGGAAAGATAATAAACTATTTTTAATGTCTTTAAGAGGTAAGATACTATTTTTAAGCTCTGTTAAAGTATTTACAACATCAGGAGACAAGGTTATTTCTTTGGGAAATGGGGTTGTCTCATTCTTTGTTCCTCTTTGTCTTTGAATTCCATCAAAGTTCTGGCCATGTTGAAGACATTGTCCATGGCATCTTTTTGGATCTTGGGGATCCTGTAGCTTGGGGAATATGGTTTTCTCCAATTCTTTTTCTTGTTCTTCTTCCCTTCTTGGGGAAGTGGGTTGAATTGGGGCTTGCTGGTAGAAGCTACTGGGGCTTCTTCCTTGGTTGCCACCTTCTTTTTGGCATGATACTCCTTGATCTTTTTGATTTGAGGTTTGGATGATAGTGGATTCCATCCATTGGAGTATTTCACTATTTCCTCCTCTTTGAGGAACTTTTTCAGGATGTGCCAGGAGTTCATCACTCCTTGGTGTATTTGAGGCAACATTTCCCAATCTTTGTCCTTGTACACTGTGTAGTACTGTTTGTATTGGCTCATGTAAATGTCTATTTGAGCCCTCTGAATGTGATTTGTACCTGTTTGAGCTACTCATACTTAGTTCCAATTCAGGCTCAGATATCATGGGCATTTCTGGGACTTGCCTTTGGGATAAGGCACTTCCTTGTGTGGATTCTGTTCCACTGGGGATATTGCCCTTTCTTTTCCCTTTTGAGGAATCAATTCTACCTCTGAGTCCAGCTCCATCTGATTGGATGGAGTATTGGGAGCCTCTTCTGGTAGTCATATTATAAGAAAAATAAGAAATAAGAAGATTTCAGAACAGGAATTTTCTTATGGCAAATTATAAATGAGGTACTCACCTTCAGAGTCCTGAATGGTGGGTCCTGGAAAGTCCAATTTCTTGGCTTTCTTTCTTTTGGTAATTATTGGTGTTGGAGAACTTTGACAAGTTTCTTCCACCAATCTTTCAACAGTGGTTTGATCATCCTCTGTTGGGTTGTCTTCAAACACTAAAAAAGACAAATAAATATAAGTCTTTTATATAAAAGTGTTATTTTTGGTAAGATATGGCAATTTTCCACGTAAAAATTGCTTTTATATCTTTTTTTTATAGAAAAAAAATGAAAATAATTAAAGAAATGAAATTAAAATGAATAAAAAAAATTTTTTATTGGCTTTTAATATTTTTATTATTTTTTATGTTTTTTATTTTTAAAGAATAAAATAAAAATAAATATGATTCTTTTTATAAAATTAATTTATAATATAAAATTATTTTTAATTTATAAAATATCTTTTTTAATCACTAGAGTCACTCAAAGAAAGTTTTTGCAAGTCTAAGGATGTGAAAAACCACGTGTAAGACAGTACAATTGCTTTCCAAATGCCTCAATAGCTTTTAAAATCAATAAATATAAAATAATTATATAATTTTATGATTATAAGTATAATTTATTATTGGATAACCCCAATTAGAATCTTTTTAAAGGTATTTTAGAGTAAATATCACGGCCAGGCCCCAAATGTAACGTTTGACTATGAAACAATAAGTAAAAATTACTAATATTTTACTTATTGTACTATGAATGTCCTTATAAATGAAATAAATAATATAGAAATAATTATAATTATGGCGTAAAAATAATTATATTATTAATAAAATATAATAATATACTTTATATTATAAAATATAATATAATAAAATAAATATATGAATATAAAATAATTAATATATTTAATAGCACTTTAGTATTGTTACAAACAAATAATAAAGGCGTATAAAACTGTTTTTATTAATAAAAAACAATTAATAACAATAATATTACCAATATTAAAGTTATAAATTAATATAAATACTATTTATATTAATTAAAGAATTAGTAAAAGAATAATAAAGAGAAAATAACCTACTTTTAATACTTAATATAATAATTTTGAGATATTTTATACCAAATAATGTAAATACAACTTATACAAATTGTATTTACAATAAAAAATAGAGAAATTACAAATATTCTTGATTTTTTTTTTACATGGAAATGAGTTTTAGAGAGATTTTCAACAAAAACAATTAAACAAATGATTTAATAATGTCAAAATTGATGATTATAATAGGATGATCTTTGGTATTTAATAATATAAAAGTTTTATATATAAAGAATAAAGAAATTACCTTTTTAATTGTATTGATCTAATGTTTTTGATGCGTCTGAGGGGAAAACAGAGTAAAAAGAGCTCTATTTATAGTAAATACCTCCCTCCTAGAATCCAACAGGCTTCTAGTAGACGTTTACTGATCATATCCACTGGAATTGATCAATATTTTAAGGTTTGGTGATGATTACATCATGATCAAACCTCATTACATCATTATTATGCCATTATTTAGAGTTATCACTATAACTCTAAGTTTGATGACATCAAAGGCTTGACAGAACCCCGAATTTCGTGGATTTTATTAGCTTTAATCATAAACTAATAGTATTCACCAATTTTATCACTTATATGACTGTTAAACTTAATTTAAGGTTACAGTGAGTGATCATAAATGATCAAATTAAGCTCAAACTTTGATCCTTAATAACTTTTAAGATTTACACGCTACAGCAATTCAGAGAGTGACTTCTAATAGCTTGGAATGACCTCATTATTCTGCCAAGAGCATTTCATTACATCATAAAAACTCTATTTTTGATGATTTTTCTTGTAACTCATCTTTTCTGCCGAAATTTAATATTTTAAACTTCAAAATATGATTCCAAGGGGTTATACCTTGAATATTATAATAAGAAATACATCATTCTTCACTAATGAACTAGTAGAATCCAACTGTCTATTTTTTTTAAGTTTGGACCACTTTCACAACAAAGTGGTCAACAGCTCTGCTGGTTTTAATCAATAATTCCTTACAGAATTTAACCTCATTTATAACTTGTGAAATAAACTTCATTTCTGTATTTCTACAGTAATTACGTGATGACTTTATTTTTGGTTCATCACTCTATCATGCATAGTTTAAGAGATATTAGCTAAAATCCTTGAATATATGCATTGACCAAAAAAGTGCATATATTCAGGTTAATTACTTAACTATTGATTCTGAAGCTTAGCTTATTAATTGTTTTATGTGTGGAATTTTATGGAGAATCCAATGGTACCATTTATTTTGCATTCTGTTTAATTGGTTTTTGAAATAAATAAGGATTTGTGTTTATTATAAGGTATTATGACTTATAACTTATTAAATATTGACTTTACAGATATGCCATAAAAATGGCATATGTGTATTTTACCATGGGGAATCTAATGGTATAATTTATTTAACATGTTTATTCATTGGTTTTTAAGTTGAACCAAGTTTTATACCAATTTATGGTATTTTTGTAGCTTTAAGGTACTTATTTTTAATGTATACTTATATTAAATATTTCTAGTGACCTTTTTGGGTATGTGGTAATATCTCAAAGGTTCACAGAGCTATTTTATTTAGTCAAAGATCTGATGAGGGAAAATCAGAAGATGTTTTTTCGAGAAGAAGAGGAATTACTATTGAAGCACACTTAAAGATAATTCATATTGGAATTGCATGAAATTATATGATAAATTAATTAACTGAAGAATTAGTTATTTCTCAATGAAATCAATTCATTCAAATAAAATCCTCATGAAGAAAGGCAAAATTTTCAATTTCATGAAAACAGGTTGGAACAGTGATGAAAAAATTCCTTAAATACTATTTAAAATGTAATTATTACTAAACATGGTTTCAATAAAAAGGTTAATTATGATATATTATCTCATTAAATATTCTAATTCTTTGAAAAGCAAAATTTCAATAAAATTCAAGCCCTTTCAAGAAAGCTGGTCATTGAATTCAACTTACTGTACTAAAATTAAGTATATATTTTAAAAAACCTCCTGTAATAATGGACATACTTTGGAAAAGCTGAGGAATTTTACATAAGCCCTCAGGATCATTAGCTGAAATAAAAAATAATCGATTAATTACCCATTTTTGATTTAGGCTCAAAATTAATTATAAATTATTCAATACAGGTATAAAGCTTCTAGATTTACCACCCTGTGAAGCTAAAAGAAAATTTCATGAACAAAATAGTAAAACTAAAAAGGATGTAAAGAACTAAACCAAAAATTTATCAAATAGTTTGATTCAATTTTTATAATTCTTTAATTAATAATACCACCTTTCACAAGTTATGTTTTATTTCTCAAAATTAGTATTATGCTTCAGAAAATTCTGTTTATTGATTATGAGTGCTTTCAATAATAATTTGGCATTTAACATGTCATTTTTAAACTAATTAAGGTGGTATTATGGCTAAAGGGTTTTCCCCTTTGTAGATACTACACTATCCTAATTAAAAATAAACTATTTTGATTTCAATGGCTTCGCCCTTTCTTGAGTTCTGGTGTTTTATTCATTATACTCACTTTGAGAAATTATTTGTAATTCAGGGGGTTCATAATCTGTAAAAGTATGAGAAAAATTATCTCCAATCTTGGAAAACAAATTATGTAAGACTAAAAATAAAATTACCTAATTAAGAAAGTAATTGACTTCTTGTGGATTACACATTTGGTTCCTAATCTCTCATAATGAAAACCAGAATCCTTTTACAATAAGAATTGGATTCTCCATGAATAATAAGGAACTTTCAGGGAATAGATTAAAGATCTTTTTTCCCTCAGTCTTTCTTACTTTTACCTTTTATACTGGTACAATATATGGTGAGGCTTTATATTATGAATCTGAAATTAATTATTCTCCATTTGAATAAAATTACCCAGGAGATTCTGCACTCTTCATTTGCTAGTAAACATCAAAATAATTCAATTAAACAGTGAATTCAACATGAAAAGTAATGAAATTTTTATTTAAATCACATAAAGACTGAACTTCCATTTTATATCTATTAATAATGCGATCAGTGAGAAAAGATCCATTTTTTAAATTATCTTTTTACCTTATTTTGTGGTCAAAATATCCCTTCCCCTATTTCCATTCCCCAAGTTACCATAAATGAATCCAATAAATACTGGTAATGAATATTGTTTCATTACCCCAGATATTTAAGATTTACTATGTATATCTGGTCATATAATTAACTGTTTTCCAAGTTTCACAAAACATTAGATAACACAGTGAATATATAAAATGATTTACCACTGGATTAATCAAAAAAAGCATTAAAATCTTTTCTAAAGCAGCACCATTACTGTAAGGTGTGGATATGAAACTTTGATTAAAAATCAAGTACTTTTCCTGTCCTCAAAATTTGTATAAGGTAGAATTCTATTAAAAATAGTAAGAAATATTACTTTTAAGAGAAAACACGCCAAATTTATTGTTTATAACTTTATTAGTATAAAACAATAATATTATAAAGATTTATCCAAAAAATACTCTACAAGAGATATTTTAAGGCTACAAAAGAAATTTCTTCAAGAGCAATTTCAATTGGAATTAATTGAGCAAAGAACTGCAAGCAATTAATTAAAGAACAAAGTCTTTAAAAAGAATATTAAAGAGAAAACACGCCCAAAAGTGACCAGAGTGAATTTGGAAACAAAGTGACAAAGTTAACAGTGATGAAAGATGCTTTAATTCACTTTTGGGGTGGTTCAGGGGTAAAAATTATTATAAGAGTTACAAACAATGATTATAATGATTTTTTCACGTGGTTAAAAGGATTAAAATGATTAAAAATTGGTGGTTGGAATCTTTGATTGATTGGTTTAACAGTGTTTAAACTAATTAATAAAAGGAAAAGATTCTAACATGAAGAGAAAAGTGGGGCAAAGAAGACATTCTTTTATAGCCATCAATTCTCTTACTCCAAAAGTAAAATTTACTCTTGTCAGTCGTGAAAAACAGTCTGACAACAGAAAAGCCAATTATGGCATCATTGAACCCTGGTTTAGACCAAAAAAGGGCTGGTTTCAGCCATTTTTAGCCATTTTTAGCCATTTTAGACCCTTAAATCAGCCATTACTATAGCAATACCAGGCCTAGAGCCTTCAAAACACGTCAGAATGTGTGTCAGAGGCATAGAAACCAGTTAAAACTGTTTTTTATTATGATTGTTTTATCTTAAGGGTAGTTTTACCCTCTTGGCAACAGCTAAAACTACCCCAGTTGGTATCAAAACCTCATCATCAATTGAGTCCACAGACCCTGTAACTCAATTCCAGGCCAAAAGTGATGAACTTTTGCGTGAATTTTGACATCCCACGCCTGTCAGCAAGGATTTTGGGGGTCTAGCTCCCCCTTAGAGCTGGAGTTCCTTTTCCCCCCCAAATTTAATCTTTCCAATTTATTTTTCCTTTAATTCCTCATCATGTATTATACTTATACTTTACATATGTAATTCAATTCAATTGTACAGTACAATAAAGTAATAATTGACACCTCATATGTAAATCAAAGTTCACTTATGTAATACACGCGCACATTTTGACATTTCAATTGAATTCAATTGAAAATACTTCAATTCCTCATAACTTCTAAACTAAACACAACACCTCAATTTTAACACAAAAATTGATGGTTAACACCACATGTGGTGTGAATTGAATTAAGGTTTTGAGGATTTTCAACTTTTGTATTGAAAATACTAGAAACTTAATTTAAGCTTATTTAGAGTTGAGTTACAAGAATTTCACTCAGAGGTGACCCCACCTGATTTTTTATGAGGAATCCAATGGTGAAATAAATTTTATATGTTTATTTATTGGATAAAAAGTTATAATAAATTTTATTTAACTTTTTTCCAAATTTATTTATTTTTTCACAATTTTGTTAAAATTTCATTTTTACTTAATTTTTTCAAGTATAAATGTAATTTTATAATTTCAAAATTTGATGTAATTTTATTTTTAAATTGTAATTAATTTTTTTTATTTTGAATATAATTTTATATTCATATTTTGATTTTTATTTTAATAATATAAATAAACTTATTTTATTTATATTAATATGTTAATTTTGTATTTGTGGTCTTTTGGGTATATGAAATTACCTCTAAGGCTCACATTCCCTCCCCCTAAAAAAGAATATTACTTTGTAATATTGGTGTTTCTAGTGTGTCTGAATCTTCTGAGGAGTTTGGTAGCTTCTGGTATATCTTTTTCTTCTAACCATTCATCTTCACAAGTTGGGTCACTGTACCTAACAAGGTATTCCCTTACCTTCTTGGTTCTTAATTTCCTTTCTTTAAGAACTTTGGTAATTTTCTTAGCACCAGATGTCTCAATAGGAGGTATAACTTGGGGAATCTTATTCCTCAAGGGAAATTTCTCAGCATCACTAGATTTATATGGCTTTATCAAGCTCACTGGAAATGTAGGGTGCTTATTGCTAAGTTCTTCAGATAACTCTACTTCAACAGCATTTTCTCCATGGAGGGCCTTAATCACAAAAGGTCCTGCAAAGGAGTCTTTCAACTTTTTACATCCTTTGATGTTATTGAAGTTAGTGGTGGATACAAGTACTAGGTCCCCCACTTTGAAATCTGGAGTTGCATGTGATTTATCCCATTTATCTTTAGCATATGCAAAAGAGTCCTCCATGCATCTCACTGCATGCTTTCTAGCTTTGTCTAGCATTCCTTTGAAGCTAGCAGCTGTGGGATGTATTTCAATTAAGTCTTTCCTCAAGGAATCTTGGGGTAACTTGGGGTTCCATCCTTTTTCTAGAATAGCAGGAGTCTGATTGGTGCTGGAATGGATTGATGTTTTATATGCTAATTCCAGTGCTGGCACCAGAGTACACCAATCATGGGTAAATCCATCACAATCTTTGAATTCAAGGCCATATGCACAAAATCTTCTCACCATGTCCTCTAAGGTTTGGATCATCCTTTCAGCCAGGCCATCAGTTTGTGGGTGGTAGGCTGTAGAGAAAGACAGTTTAGTGCCAAATAGTTGGTGAAGATTTGTCCATAGTGCTGAAGTGAATTTGGGATCTCTATCACTGATGATATTTGTAAATATCCCAGTCCATGACACTACTCTATTCCATATCAGAAGAGCTGTATCCATGGCTGTATCATCTTTGTGACATGGTAAAAAGATTGGAGTTTTACTGAATCTGTCCACAATTACTAGGCAAGCATTATAGCTCCTTTCACCTCCTGGTGGTAGGCCAGTTACCCAATCCATATGGACAATTTCCCAAGGTCTGTTTGGTTCTTGGATTCTTATCATATTTCCAAGTCTTTTGCCAGTGGATTTATTTGCCTTTTGGCATCTGTCACAGGTTTTGCAATACTCTGCAACATCTTTCTGCCACATTGGCCACCATATGCAGGTCTTTACTTTCTCTCTTGTTCTGTCTTCAGACAGATGTCCTGAAAAGGGACTATCATGGCATTCTTTCAGTACAAGATTGATTAATGACCTGTCTACAACTGTCATGACACATGTGTGCTTGGTTCTGTGGTAAATTATACCATCCAGTAGGTGAAATCTTCCTTCATCATAAGATTTTCTCCATACTTCATCCAAGGCATGTATTAGAGAGTTGTCTTTACAGTCTTTGTTAAGTAATTGGCATAAGATGCTACAATTCTTATCTTGAGTATAGCTGCTTCTGACTTCTTCAAAGAAGGTGGTGTTCAAGTCTGTAACACTTATTCCTTCTATTGGAATTTGTGGTGAAGTTTCTTCTGGCACATAAGCAGGATTATCAATATTATTTGGTAATGGCCATCTGCTTAGTCCATCTGCATTCTTATGAATATTCCCATCCTTATGAACAATAGTCATATTTCCTCTGTATTCTTGTATGGCTATTTGCCATCTGAGCATGTGTCTGTTGGGTGTTTTCATGTTCAAAAGTGATTTGACAGCTGTACAATCTATTATTACTTAAAACACACATCCCTCTAAGAAGTAGTTCAATTTCTCCAAGGCCCAGACAAGGCATAGACATTCCATTTGACTTGCTCCATATCTGGCTTCAGTTGGTTTGATTTGCCTGGATATGAAACATATGGGTCCTTCTACAGGCTTATCATTTATGATCTGAACTTGGTGAAGTGCAGCACCCAGTCCATCCCCTGATGCATCAATATACAGTTTGAAAGGCAATTTAAAGTCTGGCATCAGTAAGAGTGGAGAAGTGGTCAATGCTTCTCTTAGAGACTCAAAGGCTTTGACTCTGTCAACAGTCATCTCAAACACTGTGTCTTTGTCACACAGCTTATAAAGTGGTCTTGCTATGGATGCAAAATCTTTAATGTGTTGCCTGTAATATCCTGAAAAACCTAAGAATGACTGAATTTCCTTTTTATTCTGAGGCATGGGCTTTAATAATACTGCTGCAACTTTGTTTTTGTCAATTCCAAGGGACAAACCAGATACAACATGTCCTAGTGCTTTAAGTTCTTTAAATCCAAAATGAAATTTCTTCAAGGAGATTTTCATGTTTACTGATTGGATTTTTGTCAAAACTCTTGATAATCTGTACATGTGCTCCTCCCAAGTCTTTGAACAGATAATAATGTCATCAATGTAAATGATTAACCATCCCTCTGAGAGTTCTTCAGGGAAGATTTCATTCATCATTCTTTGGAAGTGTGAAGGTGCATTTTTGATACCAAAGGGCATCCTTAAGTATTCATACACTCCACAATGAACAATAATTCTCAAGTATTTTCTTGCTCTTGGTGTTACCACATTTTGATGGAATCCTTTAAGGGCATCCATAGTGGTTATATACACTGCTTGAGATATTTGAGTAAGGGCAATTTGGATTTTTGGTATTGGGTATCTGTCTGGGACAGTGTAAGTGTTCAGAGCTCTAAAGTCCCCAACCATTCTGGATTTTTCCATTATGCCACGCCACTATAACTGGTGTAGTTATTTCTACTTCCTCATTGTGGCCTACCTTTCTTATTACACCAAGGTCTAGAAGTTCTTTGATATGAATTTCTAGAGCTTCTCTTGATTTTGGACTTGCTGGATAAGCAGGTCTTCTTAAGAGTGGTGGATAAGGTCTCTCAATGTTAAGAATGATGTCAACTTCATGACCAATAATTGCTCCCAGAGGTTCTTTGTCTGTAGCAAATGCTCCTCTGTGGTCATACAAAAGGGAAGAAAGTTCATTTTCTTGTTTATCAGTCAGATGAAGGCTTATCTCAGCCTCATTTAACTGTTCAGACTTGAATTTTTCTAACTCTAAGTTAACTGGTGATACTTTGTTTACTGTAATTTGTCTTTTAAATGGTAAAAAGGCAAATTTCTGGCGCTTATTGTCCCCAATTGTAAAGTATCTGTCTTTGTTATTATGTAAATCTATCCCATACATGATTAAATAGTAATTTCCCAATATAAAATGGGTACTAGAGCAATTTTCCATAACAACAAATTCAACTGTGATCCTTAAATTCCCATTTATGTGTGGGAATATGACATTGGTCTCAAAGATTCCTAATGCTTTCATTGGGTTACTTGCACTGTTGAATTTTATACCATCAATTGGTAACAATTGGTCTTCAAAATTTGGTACACAAGTCTTAAGAAAAGATTTTCCAACACAAGAGCAGAAGGCTCCTGGGTCAAGCAAAAGTTTAGTGGGCTTGTTGTCAATCACCACTTCTGTTATACAGGATTTACCAGCTGTATAACCTTTTCCTCTGTTTGGTTTTGTCTTCATAAGTTGTGCATCTTGAACTTTTGATAAATCAACTTGACCATTGCTCAATTGTGGTAAGTGGGAATAAGATTCCATGATGTCAAAAGTGGCATTGATATTTTCTATATCTTTTGAAGATTCAGAAAATATGGATGACTTATCATCTGAATTGTCTTCAATTATGTCTTCTTTTTCAACATCTGGTCCCTTTTCAATGTCAATTTCATTGATTTTCCCCCTTTTTGGACATGTATTGGCTAAATGGGTGGTGCTTTGGCAAATATGGCATTTTCTGACTGTATCTGCAGATTTATATTTAATATTACTAGAATTTTCTTTGGGGTTTTTGTCCACAGAATCTTTCCAAGGTGTATTAAACCTTGTTTTAAGATTCACCCTACTAGAACCAATTTTGGTTCTGGTGGTTACTTCTTCTAGTATATTGATAATATCCTCTGCTGAAGATTGTTCAGTAGTCCTGCTTTTGACAGCATGCTCTAAGTCACCTCCACATTGTCTCAGAATTTTTCTATGGATCATAAATTCTGACATGTCAGGATATAATGCTGTTAATCTGTCCTTTTGTTGGCAAAACATTGGTAAAGCTTTGTCTTTATCAGCATTAAATTTGGCAGATTCAAAGGCTGTTTCAACTTTAAACCTCCAAGCATCATTTGCCCATTTGTTGATGATTTGGGTTTTCCACCAAGTCCAACTCTGGTGTCCATGTGCTTGTCTTATTTTGATGTACCATCTGTGAGCTGATCTGGTAAACAAGGTGTTAAACCTGGCTGTTACCAATCTGTCTGGTAATTCAAAATCCTCTTTGATCATGTCAATACCTCTAATGAATTTCATATGGTCATACTCTCCTTCACCACTGAAGTGAGGCCATTCTTTAAGTTTTGGAACTTCTTTCAAGAGTGCTTGGCCCATTGATGGTTCCAAGTTATGAAAAGAAGTGGATAATTCATTTTTTAATTGTGAATTATCAGGATCCAATACTTGTGGATTTGGAATTCTTGTGCACTCATTTTGATTTAGAGGTGTAGACATTCTTGGTAAGGTGTTCAGTATTTGTTCAATGTCATTCATTTTACTGTTGCTACACCTTTGGGAATTTCTGTATTCATGTTGGAAGCTTTGTATTAAATTTATTACTTCAATTTTATACATGTCTTCCTTATGTGTCAGTTCTTGCCATAACTCTGTCTGTCTTGTATTATCAGCAGTGACTTGATTCAATTTCATTGATAATTTTGATACTTCTTCTTGTGAAGCATCAAAACACTTTTTCAAGGCAATGGTATATGTCTTTACTTCAGTAAATGAATTTGAAATGTCATCAAGGACTTTCTTGTTATCTGTCTTGAGAATATTTATGGCTTGTTTAATTATTGTTTCAATTATGTCATCAATATTGAATTTAGAATATTTATCTGTTAATTCTTTAATAATGGCAGATTGTTCATTTATTTTATTGCTAGAAGAATTATCATTATTGGAATTTTTAATTGTTCTCAAAACTTTTTCAAAACACATAAGTGTTTCATTAATTTGGCACAGACTCAGGTTGTTTGTTTTAATGTTGTTACAAATGGTTTCATTTTTATCAGAAAGATGTTTTTTCACGTCATTTATAGCATTATACAACTCTGGGATGGAATCAAATATGTCAGAAATCATTTCTGGAACCTTAATCTGGCTTCCTCCTTCTTCTGTAATTCCATAATGGTTCTGGCCATCTGAAATACATTTTCCATGGCATCCTGCTGAATCCTTGGGATTCTGTAGCCCTGGCTGTAAGGTTTTGGGGCTGGTGTCTTCCCTTTGCCCTTGTTTGGAGTTTGTGGCTGCTTTTTCACGTTGGAATTGCTGCTGCTGGCCACTGGGGCTGTTTTTGGCACTGGTTTGGGTGGTGGAGGGTTGTTTTTCCTCCATTCTAGTGTCAAAAGCATCATGTTTTTCTTCTCCATCAATGGATGCCATCCATTGAGCAATTTGCAAGTGTTGGGATGGCCCAAGAATTTTCTTACTGTCAGGTAAGAATTCATGCAATTCTTCCACAGGTCTGCAAGGATCTGGTACTCCTTGAATTGAAGTGCATTGTTGTATGCACTGTGGCTGGCTTTGTATATGTCCACAGAGGCTTGTTGTGGCGGTGTCAGCTCTTTTTGAAGGTAAAATAGTATTATCAGCTTCAGAATGACCCAATTTAGTTGTTTGGAAGTCATCAACTGACCCTTTTCCTTCTGTACCTGGTTGGCTTCTGCCATAATCACGTCTATTACCTTTTTGGGAGCTGCTTGAGGGGTTGTAGCTGGCTCCTGACCTGGTTGAAGGCATAATTATGGTTAAAAAAGGCTTAAAATAGTATTTTTACGTCAAAAACTTACTATTGGCCAAATTTTTAGCTTTCTGAAGGGTATTACTTATGTCCAAGTTAATCAATTCAGAAGATATTGGTTCAGGCTGGTTATTTTGAGTCACAATAACAGTACTATTATGATCAGAATTAACAGTACTGGCAGGGATAATGCTGGTTACTGTTGAGGCTGTTTCAATGTTTTCTTGTCTTACCACGTTTTCAGACACTAAAATTAATGAAAAAGCCAATTAATTAAGTAAAAAAAGGTTATTTCAAAAAAGAAATAAAAATATAAGCCTCACTTATAATATGAAAAAAAAGTTATTTTTTATGGAGTTTTTGAATTATAAGTATTTTTTATATGTTTTTAAATTTTTCAATATAAGAAAAAAGATTTAAAAAGAGTAAAAATATGTCACAGGTAAAATATCACGGCTGGGCCCCCAAATGTAAGGTGTGGATATGAAACTTTGATTAAAAATCAAGTACTTTTCCTGTCCTCAAAATTTGTATAAGGTAAAATTCTATTAAAAATAGTAAGAAATATTATTTTTAAGAGAAAACACGCCAAATTTATTGTTTATAACTTTATTAGTAAAAAAAAATAATATTATAAAGATTTATTGTTTTACCAACAATAAAAATTTATCCAAAAAATACTTTACAAGAGATATTTTAAGGCTACAAAAGAAATTTCTTCAAGAGCAATTTCAATTGGAATTAATTGAGCAAAGAACTGAAAGAAATTAATTAAAGAACAAAGTCTTTAAAAAGAATATTAAAGAGAAAACACGCCCAAAAGTGACCAGAGTGAATTTGGAAACAAAGTGACAAAGTTAACAGTGATGAAAGATGCTTTAATTCACTTTTGGGGTCGTTCAGGGGTAAAAATGATTATAAGAGTTACAAACAATGATTATAATGATTTTTTCACGTGGTTAAAAGGATTAAAATGATTAAAAATTGGTGGTTGGAATCTTTGATTGATTGGTTTAACAGTGTTTAAACTAATTAATAAAAGGAAAAGATTCTAACATGAAGAGAAAAGTGGGGCAAAGAAGACATTCTTTTATAGCCATCAATTCTCTTACTCCAAAAGTAAAATTTACTCTTGTCAGTCGTGAAAAAAAGTCTGACAACAGAAAAGCCAATTATGGCATTATTGAACCCTGGTTTAGACCAAAAAAGGGCTGGTTTAAGCCATTTTTAGCCATTTTAGACCCTTAAACCAGCCATTACTATAGCAATACCAGGCCTAGAGCCTTCAAAACACGTCAGAATGTGTGTCAGAGGCGTAGAAACCAGTTAAAACTGTTTTTATTATGATTGTTTTATCTTAAGGGTAGTTTTACCCTCTTGGCAACAGCTAAAACTACCCCAGTTGGTATCAAAACCTCATCATCAATTGAGTCCACAGACCCTGTAACTCAATTCCAGGCCAAAAGTGATGAACTTTTGCGTGAATTTTGACATCCCACACCTGTCAGCAAGGATTTTGGGGGTCTAGCTCCCCCTTAGAGCTGGAGTTCCTTTTCCCCCCCAAATTTAATCTTTCCAATTTATTTTTCCTTTAATTCCTCATCATGTATTATACTTATACTTTACATATGTAATTCAATTCAATTGTACAGTACAATACAGTAATAATTGACACCTCATATGTAAATCAAAGTTCACTTATGTAATACACGCGCACATTTTGACATTTCAATTGAATTCAATTGAAAATACTTCAATTCCTCATAACTTCTAAACTAAACACAACACCTCAATTTTAACACAAAAATTGATGGTTAAAACCACATGTGGTGTGAATTAAATTAAGGTTTTGAGGATTTTCAACTTTTGTATTGAAAATACTAGAAACTTAATTTAAGCTTATTTAGAGTTGAGTTACAAGAATTTCACTCAGAGGTGACCCCACCTGATTTTTTATGAGGAATCCAATGGTGAAATAAATTATATATGTTTATTTATTGGATAAAAAGTTATAATAAATTTTATTTAACTTTTTTCCAAATTTATTTATTTTTTCACAATTTTGTTAAAATTTCATTTTTACTTAATTTTTTCAAGTATAAATGTAATTTTATATTCATATTTTGATTTTTATTTTAATAATATAAATAAATTTATTTTATTTATATTAATATGTTAATTTTGTATTTGTGGTCTTTTGGGTATATGAAATTACCTCTAAGGCTCACAATTACCATCTGAAATTAATCTTTGAAGAAAAAAATATACTTGAATTGAGGTATCTCATTAGCCCCCTCATAGTTGAAAATATTGAGTTAATTAAATGTGGTATATTGGAATAAAAACACATTGATATATATCCATCTTATGGAGTTAAATAGCATGAAAATTGAATTTTGAAAGCATGAATTGCCATATAAATTCCATTTTGGTATCTTGTAGACAAGTGAGGTTGGGTTTATAAACCTAACCTCATTAGCAGGGCTCCTCATACTTAGAATTAATTACAATTGAAGTAGGAAGTTTACCACCTCTCAGTTATCTTCAACATTGATATTATCATTTCAGATTTCAATTCAATTCCACCCAAACAACCCTCATCTGAGAATGTATCTAAGGATTATTCAAAATCCTCTGGACATCTTACAGGCTCTTTGTATTTTGTGATAATAATCTGGATTAAAGTAAAGAATAATTCCAAGTCCTTTTTTGGTACTTCTGGAAAGACCTAAGCTGGATGACCACTATTATCAAAGAAAATTGGATTTCAATTGATGGAAAATGGAGTCAAAAATATATCTAAAAATTGATTGAAACTTACACCAAACAATATGAAATACCAATGGCACAAATACAAGCAAAAATATATTTCAGAAAATTTTTTTGAAAGCCCCACTTGCACAGGAGTTACTGAGGATGAAAACAAAAAAGGGTATTAATACGGTGGCTCAAAAACTGGAAAAACGTTTCCCATGCTATAAAAAAATGGATGAGATTTTTGGTAACAAGCAAAATATAACTCCTATGGACAGTTGAAATATGCCAAATATTAATGTTTATGATTCAAATGATATTGGTAAATATTTGGATAGTGATGAAGTATGTGATATATCCTCTATATTTTCAGTAAAAAATCCAATTAATCAGTAGATTGTTACCTACAAGTTGCAAATATCTCCCAATCAGACCCAAATTTTAATGAAAACAATGAAATATATGCTTATGTTTCAGTAGAAAAGGATCAAGAATAAGAATATTATGTATGTGATTCATATTTTTCATTATTTCTCACGTTTTTTAAGCTTTTTGGAATTCAGAAAAATAGAGGCAAGAAGTGTACCAATTCATTAGCTTCGCAGATTGATACAGCTTTTATCATGGATATTACTTATGATTGCTTAAATGAGGAAGGCAAAGTGGAATAATCTTTGAAGCCTGTATTTTAAACTCCCTTTACAAGTACTATCAAGCATGAATCATTAAAGAATTTGCATCTAAAGAGTGGTTAATTAAAAAAAAGAAAATAATTACATACCATTATGTGCATCTGTATTGAATTCATATCATGGGGGTTAGTAGTAATAATTTGAAAATTTGAAAATGGAGCTTATCTGAGATTATTATTTAATATAGCATGGAAGGCAAGTGATATTTCAATATTTTAGTGATGTAAAAATTGATCTTATTTCAATGAAAAAAAATCATGATGTAATCCAATCTGCAGCTGTTTCAACCCTATTATTTAACTTGATCCTTCTGGTTCCCACTAAGACGGATAAATCTAATCTCTCTACATTTTTTCTGTCTCTTATTTTTCTCTCTAACCAATTACTCACCAATAGAAAATAGTGAATAATCAGCAAATACGACAAACACGACCATAGAAGCAGAATTAATGAATCAAGATACTAAAGGTGCTACTGAAGTATAGTGGAGGTAAACGGATAGAATTTAATCTATTTTGTTGTTCTAAGAAAACAAAACAAGTCCAAAGTATTTTTTGATGTGATAAATACTTTTGAACCTAACAGGATTTACCTTTAGTAGTTGGAAAATTGGTATACTTGTAGCCAGTTAGTTCTTACTATTAGTGTTGTAGTCAAAAAGGTTATTATATTATTAGATAATAGATTTATCATAATTCCTATCTAGCTCCTTTCTCTATGTTACCTTAACTCCTAGCTTGATCACTACTGTGTGCAATGAAAATATACTATAATTTATACTGAAATAAAGTGACAGAAATCATTTAAAATGTGACTAGCTCTTGACCAAACTACATGGATTGGGAGAAAAGGCAGTCGAAATAGTAGAAAGAGGCTGAAATTAAGTGGCTTGAGAAGGAGGAAATTCAAAAACAAATATTAATATAATTTTAAAGAGAAAAAAGTATAAGGAATTGAAAAATCAGAGTGAGTTTGAAGAGAATTGTGGTATTCCATACCATTAGTATCAGTTTCAAGCTTACCAATAAAATAAAATAGAAAGAAAAAAGAGAATATAAAGATAAAAATTGTAAATATTCCAGAAATAAAAATTCTCACTTTTATTCTCTGAATACTATTTAAATCAAAAATCAACCTTAATTATATTTTTCAGCACTTCAATAGGACCAATAGCTTTGAAGATAAATAGAAAACTGAAAAGGAAGGTAGTGCTACAGAAACAGTTCAAATTATTGAATAAAAAGGAAGAACTTTCTGTCTCAGTTGACACATAAGGCAAAAGATTTATGTGCTTGGTGCAAGCTTGTGCTGATGCAACAGGGTGAATATGGTTCAAGATGCGCAGTTCAATTTACTCACTAGCATACTTTCAGAATTTCTCTTTTCCTCTTACTCACCAACATAATTTCTTAATTTTTTTCCCTCTTACCCACCAATATTATTTTTTATTTTGAAAAATATCAACATCTTGTTTAATTTCCTTTTTTAATCTCAATAATCCTCAAAACTTCCCTTTTTCCATATATGCCTCATCTTTTCTTCACCTTGGAAATTTTAGCTTGTCCAAAGTGCAAAGAATTTCATTTTACTTATTGAGATGGTAAAAAACATCAAGGAATTATTCTTTCACAAAGTTTTCGCAAAAGACATTGGGAAGAAACTGAAAAATTAGACATATGCTTTCTGATATAGTCTCCGAGACTTCAATAGATGAACATTCTAACAACAATTCTCAATTATCAAGTTATGAATCTGAAACCTCTTACTCTTTATTGGATCAAGACAAAGAAAGTTCTCAATTGATCTGTGAGCTCTTATTCAATATAATAATATTGAATTTCTTTTTGAAATGTTTGACTGCTTCAAAAATGACCTTATTTTTAATGGGGTCAGCCATGAACAATATTTATTTGTGCTGGAAAACTTGATGGAAGTAATCAAGGGTTTTCAACTCAATATAATTGGCTCAGATATCAGAGATGTATTTTTCAGGACATACAAACAATCATTAAAAGTATCGAAATGAGTCCTCAGATCAATATACATGTTTTCTGTCCTTGATGCTTTATTTTATATGATACTGATCTGTCTCTTCTTGAATGTGGGTATGAGAATTGTGATTCTTCTGCCCCCTGTCATGAAGAGCTTTTCTCCACCCAATTTTTTTTTCCTATTCCCAAATTTGTGAAAGAGTTGAAAAAATTCACAAGAGCACTCAAACCTCAAACCTGTAACAACCCCATTCAAAATATGAAACTAAAACGTTTTCTGACTGGCTCGCCTGGTTTATTCCCAAAGTTGCAGACCTTATTGATGAGTGAAAGAAGCAAGTTCAAAATGAAAATGATTTTGTTTCCTATTATCAACAATCACCTTAATGGAAGAATCTGTACCAAGTCTTACAGAAGCTTGATTCTTAACCAATCCACTTATCGTTCAGATTATTTGTTGATTGTTTCAACCCTCTCACCAACAAACTTACTGGGGAGAACTTTTCACTTGGTATCTTGGCACTCAACTGTCTGAATCTGTGACCAACTACTCGATGGAAGTTGAATACCACTTATTCTTTCGGTCTCATTCCTGCTCCAAACCAGCCCAATCCAATTAAAATCAACAACCTCCTACCACCTTTTGTGGATGAACTAATTAAGCTTCAGTCAGGAATTAATGTCCCCACACCAAGATTTCTGAATGGTAAATAAATAATTATTATGCTTGGTTTCTTAATAGGTAGTTTGGCAGCCACTCACAATATTTGTTGATATTCATCTCATAAAGCCACTTCTTTTGGAACATGGTGTGAGTGCAAAAGAGCCAAGGTTGGGAACTTGGAGATGGCTTGCGTTTGTAATTCCCAAATTTTGAAATATCACTCATGAGCATTAAGAAATGCAAAGAATAAATCTGAAGCTGATTGTTTAGCTATAAAGAGTGACATTCAATGGTCCAAGCTGAATAACCTTCCCTACCAGGACCCTGTCAAGAAAGCTTCACTTGGTATCATGCACATGTGGTTTGAAGGTATTCTTCAAACTCATTTTATAAATGACTGGCACTTTCCCCTTACGATATCACAAGAAAAATATGTCAGCAGGAATAATGAAGCTATGTAGTCCTTCAGAAAGTATTTTATGGAATTAGATGAACCTAATGGAATCAATGGGTTATCTGCTTCTAAACTAGCCAAAATGAAGGCCTTGTTTACAGAGGCTTTTATACCATCTGGGATCACAAAGGTTCCACACAGCATTGGAACTTTTAAGGGAGGAAAAATAAAGGCCAGTAAATTCCAATCACTATTTTCTATATAACTACCATTAGTTTTTATGGATTTTTTCCTTGAAGATGCCGAGTTGTATAAATCAAACTTGCCTTTAAATTGACTACTACTCAAAAAAATTGGTGCATTAATTTCCTGTACCAACATTTCAATTTCTCAATAAGTTACGAACACAAATGGAAAATATTTTTTACAGATGTATAAATAATACTTACAAACATCAAAAGAGCTTTTTTTAATTGAAAAATGAATTCCAATAATCATTATTCCCTCCATGCCCAAAGTAAGCTTTCATGTTGGTGTCCTTTAAATGCAATCGCTGAAAAGCCAGGTGAGAAAATCATTGTTTTTCTTCAAAGGTTACCAAAAAATGGGAAACATGCTAAGAATCTAAAAAATCATTTGATTATTGATCAAAATTCCTCAACTCAATATATTTATATATTTTCATGTAGATGACTTTGGTATTACAATAGTGAAAATGTTTTTTCAATGGCAAAAGCTAGCTGCGAAAAATGTCCTTCACAAAGTGTCAAAAAAAAGAATTAGCTGAGGTAGATTTTTCACTTTATCAGACTACATGTATCAGGATTATTTCTTTTCTGCAGGTTTCTGAACCTAGCCTCCATTATCTCATATACCACTTCCTAAAGGGAAAGAGATCTTTTTAACCTATGCGAAAGAGATTCAAGTATTACACTGTGAACATGGACCAAATAGTTCTAACATTGACCAGAAACCACAGAATAATATATTTCAGTATTAATTTAATGAAGGAACCATAACCTTTGGTAAAGTCTTTCACATATTGAGGGTTCTTTGGGAACCCACAAATAATGTCATTTTACTTTTTAAGAAACTTCAAGAGATAGAATACAGCGAAATTAAACATAAAGTAGTTTCAGATTTATTCTCAACTCTTTCAATCAATCATGTGAGAAGAAGGCCTCCAGTTAAAATGATTAATCCCAGTCAAATTTGAGGAATTTTTGCTTATTGGGAGCTACAAGCATGGAGAATGGGTATGAAAGAGCCAATAATTCTTGTCTGTGTATTTAACAAAACTCACAGTGCGCCGCAGGCTAATACAAAGACTACTGGCTTTTATCTCCTTGCTTATTCATTGAAAAATGAGTATGAGTTTCTCCTTGTTTTTTGTTTGAAACTCTTTTTTGTATTGGCATAAACATGTTTTTTATGCTTAAAAAAGGAAATACTAAATACAAGATTAAATGGATAGTAGCCAACAATCAAATTAAAAATTTCTTCAAATTGAAAGGATTCTTCAAACAATTGAGGCATTAAAAAATTAAAATCACTCAGTTCTTTAAGAAAAATATTTACAAAAGAAGGGGTTTTATCAATGGCGGAATTGGGGAAGAAAACTGAAAAAAAAACCTCTTAAGGAAGCCAAAGTGATCACTGGAAGAAAATCTGAAGATACTAAATGTTTTGAAGCCAATATAATGCCGCAAATTAGTGTGAAGCTTCTCTTCAAAAAAAGGATGGGAAAGCTGTTTTGGTTTCTGGACAAAAGAATAAGTCATCTCCTCATCAACCTCCCGAGTCCATCTAAAATGTCCCTCATGAGCTCCTTGATAATCATTTGACTCATTAATTCCCCCCCTCCTCACTGCTTTAATAACTCTGACCATTTCCAAGGTCTATAATATTTCCATAAGAGTACTTGCTCTCTTCAGAGTAGTCATTTTAATAATCATCATTGTTGTCACTACTCCCAGCCCCCTCATGTGATAGATCATATTGTTTAGTGGCTGCTTCCCAGTACTTTTTGTTAAAGGCTTTATCAAAAAGGTTTTCATCTGGATGAATATTTTTTGACATTTCAACATTTCTTAGGGGAACAAATGTAACTTTCCTGGAATTTGAAATAGAGGCTCTTTGTGCATAATTGCGTTTGTCGAACCAATAATGAGGGTAAACATCCAGTGGCATATCTCTAGGAACCTTTTTAGAGGCTTAGATAATACGAACAATTGGCCGGCATTGTAGACGGAGTGGGGCTGAGTTTTCTAAAATATGGATATTGTCCTTCATTTGGTAATCTAAATTTCGAAAGGAAATTTTGGTGGTCTCTGAAAGATAAAATAGCTCCTTTTCGGCATAAGCCTTAAATTATGGAAATACTTCATCATCATTATGTGCATTCATATATTTAAGTACATTTGAGTACCAATTGGGATAGTCATTGGCTAATGAAAACTTAAACTGTCTAAATGCAAACCGATTTGAGAAAAAATATGCAAATAACACAAGAAATAGGTATTAATTAGTAAGACTAGAATAACTCTTACCCTGCATTGCCTTTTTTGACCGACCCTCTTAAAATCTTTATCCAGATTCTTGCCAGACTCTTTCATTTCTTTCTTAAATTTTTAAGTCATGAGATAATGGAAAAAGTGGTCGTAAGTTCAATGAAGTAAGCTGATATTGCTCAATTATTTAAAGTTTGCACACATATATTAGTATAATCCTCTACATGCAAGCTGACAGAAAGTGATCATAGCCACAGTGTGACAGGCCTCATTGTACAAGAATATTGGTGCTTCTTCAAGGTCTGGGTCCCAAACAAAAGTTCTTAGTCTTTAAAGGAGGGAACGGATGTAGAGAAAGTAAGAATCCTTCAGGTAAACTATATGTTTTCCTACCGTTTTGTGCCCTGAATGAGAATAAAGTAATTTTTTTACTTCCTTCTTGCTAATACTATGTCTTCCTTTTTGACTTGTTGCAGAATTTTGAAGTTGTTCATTTGTTAAAAATTGCTCATTAAATTCTTTAAGAAGGGATTTATAAGGTTTATGTGGGACCGCATGTTCCTCAAGCATACCCAAAAGGGTTTGTATGTGAAAAAAAATGCATCCTTCAGCAAACACAATAAGAGATGAGCTTAACAACACTTACCTTTGTAAACTCAAAGTATTCAGGAACTTAAAACTTGAGCATCTAAAGTGGGTGGCATTCTTTTGGAGCTTTTAATGACTTATTTACTTTGTGTTTTTGGATTGGGATGAGGAATTGATTTTCTTTAGGACTGAAGTTCTCTTTTCTGTAGTGGTTTTTGAATATTTTTTATCTTGGATCCAGAATTAACTTCCAATTCTTTGGCTTTCTTATTTTTTGGGAAAAATCACCATAATTGTATCTGGTACTCGCATAAGGGTAGTCCATTTTTATGAAAGAATTCAACCAAAAAAACCTATAATTTATTAGCTTGGTACAATTAATGATTATAATAAAGTCTGAGCATAAAAAAACTTGTAGTAGAGTGGAAATAGGGAATTATGAATATATTAATAAAGAAAATTTCACTGAGAATTAACTGAACTGGAAATGAGAAAAAAAAGTGAGGTGGAAAATTTGAAATATTTCAGGAAATAGAATTATGACAAAGGTATAAGTTTCATTGAAGCTCAAACATACAGGTCAGTGATTATCCAAATTGATACCCTTTGTAAATTGGCTTGAAAAAAGATCTTTTTTAGACTCTGAATTCAATTGAAACAGGCTCAAGATGAATGGCCAATTCTTAGCATGAAAATTGAGATACTGCCTTTGTGTTTGATTTCAATAGGCAACGGTTCTTTCTAGGTGGAATTTTCAACAAAAATAATACTCGAGCCTCTTGTTGTCTTGATTTTATCCTTTAATTTCTTCACCCAATTTTTAATATTCCAGATTTTATCTTTCTAATCCACTTCTATCCACTCTTATGACTTTGCATGATATTTTACTGTTCATTTATTTAATAATTTCCATCCTATTTCCTAACATCAATTTGCTATTTCATTACATATTTGTTTTCTACTTATTGACCATTATTTTAATCTTGAAATCAGGTGTTTTCAAATAAATCACTTTTATTTGTCACTTGGTCCTCATCTTCACCTTTGTATTATCAAAGAATCCAATGTATCTTTACTTGTACTGTTTGGTTGATCCAAAAAGCTTAAAAGTCAAATTGACACAACGAAATACTTGAAAATTAAACAGCAGATGACAAATATTATCTCAAATATTTCATTGATGAGTAAACTCAAGATACTATTTATCACAAGATATTCCTGAAAATCAGGAGAAATAAATTTCCAATAGTGTCCAAGAAATTATATGCTTTGGAGAAATCTTTGGTCAGTCTTTTCTCCTTGTATTCTAGCCTTTCTTTTTCTATCAATGGATTAATATATTTATCATAAATTAGAAGGCTACTTAATTATCATTGAGAAACGAGAATGACACTTACAGAAAGGGGTGGTGGCACAAAGCTTTGGGATTTTTCTATATAACTATTTTAAATCCTTTGTTGTTTATAATTAAGTTTATTTGTGATTTAATTTGGAAATTTTTTAAGATTAATTTATTTTTGCTTTGTCAATTTATATTACATGACTTCCTATTTATAGAAGTTTACTAATATTTTTCTGTTTTCCGATTTAAGCCCAGTGTTTTGATTTGATTGTGAATTGCCAAAAAAATGCCACTTGTCTATAGTTCTTGCAGCTTATTGGTTTGAATGTTATAAATGATTTTGGGTTCTAGAAAGATGAAAAGTGAGAATAATGATAATAAACTGTTGTATTTCATTTATCTGCAAAAAATTAGGTCATCAGCTTGTGTTCTTTTATAATAGATGTTGTTAAAAATTATTGAAACATCAACTGCAGCCTCAGTTGATGTTGCATAAGGTGGATGAAACATCAGTGTGAAAATTAAAGTGCAACATCAGTTCTTTACCACATGTGTTGACAAAGAGAAGCTGTTCACCTCTGGATTGGTAATGTATCTGGTTCAAGCCACATTGGAGACATAACCCAAGCAGTTTCCATAAACAGTATATTTCTAGAATATAAGGGAAGATGAGGAACATTTTGGAATTATCATGAAAAATTTTAGCCTTTTAGATATGACCACATATCCAAAAAAGTCACAGAACCACTTCACAGACTTATTTGAATAATAAGAATTGAAATTATAATTTTAAAATAATTAAAAATGTCATAAAAAAGCATAAATACTTAATTATCCCAGAGAAAAATAAATAAACATGTAAAATGAATTACCCGATTGGATTAACAATCAAGAACTACATATATGACTCCTTCATGTCATACCTGTGAACCCAATAATTAGTGAGATAACCTGTATATATGCACTTTTATGATCAGTGCATATTCATGGTTTTTGCCCATATCTTTTGAATTATAAATGATAAAGAGTTGATTCAAAACTAAACTTACCACATGATAGCTTGAATAATAGATATATAAGATTTATTTGGAAAGCTATAAACAAGGTCAAGAGCAATAAGAGAAATTGGTTAAAATAGCAATACCAGTTGACCACTTAGAATTAAAAGTAGTCCAGAATTGAAAAAAAATGGATATTCAGATTTTAATAGCTCAAACTTGAATAACAAAGTAATGTCTTTTATGATATTAAAGGTATAACCCCATTAAATCATGGTTTGAAGTCCAAAATAGTAAATTACAACAGAAGAGAGGAGTTACAAGAAAAATCATCAAAAATAGAGTTTGGATTATATAACAAAATACTCTTGCAATCTTAGTGAGAAAATTCCAAGCTATCAGAATTAACTCTCTGAATTCTGTAGTACAAATAACCTAAAGGTTCACAAGGATTAAGGTTAAGGCTTAAAAATGATAATTTCTTATCCATAACTCTAATTTTATTTTAAGCTTAACAGTAAAATAAGAGATCAAACTGATGGATACTAGTATTTTATGATTGAAACTACTATAATCCACAAAGAGAAATCATCTTCCAAGCTTATGATTTCATCAAATTAGAGTTATAGTGATAACTCTAAAAATGGTGTAATAATGAGATAAAAAGGTTTGATAATGATTTAATAGTCACAAAACCATAAGCTATTGATCAATTACAGTGGATAACATTAGTAAAAGTCTACTAGAAGGAAGTATCTTTACTATGAAAGGACCTCTTCCTCTATTCCCCCCTCAGATGCATCAAATAAAATAAAACATTCAATAAAAAGGTAATTTCTTTATTATTTAAATAAAAATATATTATATTGTTAAAGAACAAATATTCATATTGTAGTAATCACTAGCTTTTATGTAATTACTACAATATTTTATTTTTTTTGTTAAATTATCCTAGAAATATCTAAATCCACATAAAAATAGTAAAATTTGTACTTCTCTATATTTTTTATTATAAATAAAATTTAAATAAGTTGTATTTACATTATTAGGCATCAAAAGATTAGAAATTATTATATTTAGTGTTAAAAATAGGTTATTTCCTCTTATTATGATATTTTATCTTTATTATCATTCTTAATAGTTCTATTATTGATATAAATGGTATTTATATTAATTTATAGCTTTGATATTAGTAATATTAGTGTTCTGAATTTTTTTTATTATTAAATATAAGTCTTTCATGCATTCATTATTTTTTTGTAACAATACTAATTTTACATAAGTATATTGATTATAAAAAACTAATGTGTTTGTTTTATTCTTTTTAGATAATATAAATAGGGTGTTGGTAAACACACGTAAGCTTTTAGTAAAAACACGTAAGCCCTTACGTGTTTTTACCAAATTATGGCCAAAACACGTAAGTAACCTAATTTTTTTATAAAAATTCCTCAGGCTCATTTTTGAGAATTTTTAATATTTTTTTTTGCCATATTTTTTCCGACATGGGATGTGAAGGTCCCCAAATTTTTTCAAATTTTTTTTGCCCAATTTTTCTATTTTGGGCAATTTGGTAAAATGGCCCATTTTTTTGAAAAAATTCATTAAAATTGTTCCCAATTATGAATTTCAATAATTTTTTTTAAAATGAAGGTGAGAATGTTGAGAATAATAAACCAGAAGCCCAACATTTTGGTATTTTTTTTGCAAGAACATTTGTAGGCCGAAAAAGTCCATGTTTTTTTATGTTTTTTTGTTCATGTTTGTAGTTGAATTGAAAATGCCATTTATGACATAAATTGAATTCAAAATTTAATTTATGATGAGTGGAAGTTAAAATTTGATTTTTGGCATTAACAGTGCCATTTATCACATCAAAAGTGCCATAAATGGCATCACTAATGACATAATAATGCCATAAATGGCATCAAGAATGACATACAGATGCCATTTATGGCCAGAAAATTGGCATAAATAGCATTACAGAAATGCCATAAATTGAATTTAATGGCCTTGACAATGCCATTCATGCATTTAAAAATGCCATAAATGGCCTTAAAAATGGCATTAATGGCCTTAACATTGGCCTTAAAAATGGAATTAATGGCCTTAACTATAACATAAATGGCATCAAAAATGCCATTTATGGAATCAAAAATTCCATTTGTGGCATTACATAAATGGAATTAACAATGCCATTTATGGTGTTACATAAATGGCATTATGCCATTTATTGTATTGATAATGCCATTAATGGCATTGTTAATGTGGCATTATTAATGCCATTTATGGCATTAATGGCATCAGAAATGTTGCATTTTTGATTCCACAAATGGCATTGTTGATGCCATAAATGGCATTAATGGCATCAATGATATTTCATTGATAATGCCATTAATGGCACTGTTAATACCATTAATGGCACTGTTAATGCCATTTATGGCAGTGTTAATGCCATTTATGGCACTGTTAATGCCATTTGTTATGGCATTTTTAATGCAATTTATGGCACTGTTAATTCCATTTATGGCATTAATGGCATCAGAAATATTTCATTTATAATTCCATTAATGGCACTGTTAATGCCATAAATGGAATTTTTAATGGCACAAATGGCATTAATGGCATCATACATGCCATAAATAGCCATATTTCATTTAAAAACCATCCCTTACGTGTTTTTACCAATTTGCTTATGTGTTTTTACCAATACCCTATAAATATTCTCAGGCCATATGTATAATAATTATTTATTATTAGAATTATTTTTAACCTTATTATTTATTAAAAATAGGAAATTAAGAGTAAAATAAGTAAAATATTAGTAATTTTTAATTATTGTTTTATGATCAAACCCTACAAAAATTGAGTGAGTTTTTGAAAGGTTCAGGAAGAATTTTGAATTTCTTGGAAGAAAAGAAGCAAATTGATTCAAAAAAATTAATTCTAAATGGTTGACCCAACAAAGAATCATGCGCAGCATATTTGAATGTTACAACTAAATGTTTTACACAATAATATACAATACACAGCCACAAATATATGAGAAAACCCAAGCACAGAGCTTCATGAAGAAGAATTTTAAGTGAAAAAGTACAGTATCACACAATCTCTACACCTTATTTCATCATCAATAACAAATTATGCAATTAAAAGGATTTAATCTCAATACAGCTATATGCAGATGAAGCACAGCCTCAGAACTGTATTTTCCCTACCTAAATTAAATTGAAAAGAATAATCAGAGGCTATTAAATAAAAGTTAAAATGGATTTTCCCAGAAATTTTTTATCTTAGTCATAATAACACATGTAAAATTTAATAAAAATGATGCAATCCCCACAGGAAATGAGTCCATGCTGCAATCACCTCACCAGAAGATTTATCTCAAGGATTTGTATGAAAGATTGAAATTATTAATAAAAGGAACAGAAAAATTCAAACTAATACTTTAATAAGATTTTCTTTGGGATTTAATGGAAGTGAACTCAACAACAAGTTCTGTATTTTACCCACCTTTTCCCTTTACAAGAAAAAAATCACCAGACGAAGTCTCTCAAAGATGTGATTTGACCAGAGATCAGTTCAATTTCCAGAAAATGTATTTTACCCACATTCTCCACAAATAGAAACTCTAAACAGCCAAGGTATCTCAACAACATCATATTATTTTGATGAGAAAGTGACCACTAGCAAAATCCTCTCAGAAAACATGTAACAAAGCCAGCAAAACACAATATCATAGGAAAGAATTAGGATAATCTCAAGTTCACACTTAAAAAGGTTATGTTTGATGTGACGGCTTAATATTTTTGGTCAGGACTTGGAGCCTGTGTCACGTTGCTACATCAAAGCTACACATCTCACCAACTAATATATCTCAAGTCTTGTTTTTTCTAAGACCCCTGTTCTAAGTGCCTCTTAGGAAAGCCAAATAATATGAATAGAGGGCCTCTCTCCCTCATTCTTGAATCATCATAGAAAAAGCTCCCAATATAAAGGATCACAACCCACCCTGAAATAGCAGGATATATAGAGTATTATTAGTTGTTTAGTTGTGTAAATATCAGTAGACCTTCTCAGTAGCTTGAAATTATGAAAAGAAGAGTAGTATTATTAAATGAATAGTAGTATAGTTTTCATTAAAGCTTAGTAGCCGTTATCAGAAGAATGATATTCTATGAAAAAGTAGTAGTAATATAAACTAAATATTAAAGAGAAATTTATTCAAGAAATATTATTGGTATCAAATTCACTAATATTATTATTAGTATTAATATCAAAAAAATCATTATAATCAACACAAGACAAGAAAAGATATTAGTCATATTAAGATGACAGACAATATTAGTCTCAATTTTATCAACAATTATAGCTTCAAATCAAAGTTTTGAATGAAGCATTGGTGATTGGTCTGATTTAGAGACTACTGATAAGTCCTCTCTACTTGGTAAAGCTAAAAATCTGATTTTGTTTTTTGATTCTCTGTAGGATGACTATTAAGTATTATTTCAATGGGAAGCCCAGGATTCTGGAACCCATGGTTATTGGAAAATTCTGAAATTTAAAACAGACTTACCAATAATTTCTCCCTCAATATACTGCCTTATTTAATACCAAACCAAAAGGAGTTCCAAAAAATAAAGCTGAATATTGAATACAATTCTCAACATGATAAAAAAAACAGATTAAATTTGCAATGTTACGAAAAAATTGGTCAGAAACAGAACTAGATTAAACTATGAATTTAATAAAAAAGAAGTGATATTCCTAATACAATAGTGCAACATGGTTTTAACTTGAATAAATTTCCAATTCAGTATGTGCAAAGTATTTATTTGGTGTTCCAGGATTCAATCTCAATTCAAAAACCTGATAGGCTTTTTGGAATCCATAGGTTTTTTTAATTTCATATTTTATGGAAATATCAATTGTAATTAGTGGTGATTTCTTTAGTATATACAGGATTTAATAGCTTTGAGTGAGGATTAATATTTTAAATACTAAAATAAAAAACTAATTAATCTGACAAAAATTATCAGATTTTATATCCTGGGAAGTACAAAACTTTCTAAAATGTTGGAAACCTTCACAGAAAGGCCAAAGTGTGTATCATTACTAGTATCAATAGAGTATTCAGTATAATTAATAAGATAATTGGCCCTCAAAATCATTTTACATGTTAAATTAGTTTGAAAAAAATAAACTGCAAAGTTATTTTAAGGAAAGATGAACAATTCATTTGATACTTTTTGGCTGTATTTTCATTTAGTGTTCAATTGATTTTACTAGCTTGAATCCACAATCCAGCTGCCACAGGTGAAGCATCCAGGTATTTATGTGGTTTATTGGAAAATTTAGTTTTGGAAAATGTTGAAGATGATGCAAAGTATTGAGGAGCTACATCATAATGAACAATATTGGAAAAATATGAAAGTAAATTGTTTTGAAAATATTGTTGTGCTTAATCAAAGATTCTTGATGCTTTATGTTGAAATTTCTTTCAAAGCTAATGTCCTAGCCTGGCTAGCATTGGTTCCCAATAGCTTCAATATTAATTTTTTTAATATTTATTGTTGAGCCATAAAATCCAATTCTTTTTCTCTTTCCCATTGATTTCCACCATCCAAGAGGCCCCATTTAAGCTGAGAGTATTTTCTTATTTATTGTTACTGGCTGTAAGTAGTTTTGCTCTTGAAATAAAGTCTGTGAAAGGTTATTCCATTCAACTTTATCTTATTGAGTAATTTGAGAAAATGGTAAGAAATCTATTATGGAAATTATAGTTTTATTTTGGGAAAAGACAAGGGTGAACTTAGAAAAAATAGTGTGAAATGGATCATAATTCTTTAAAAAGAAAAATTCCCTTGGAATTTGGAGATTTGTATATTCTTGTATTAATAAATTTCTGTTTTGAAAATTTCTTCTTGAAACCTTTGTGAGGGGAACATCAGATAATTCATAAGAATTATCAGCATTTTCATCAAAACTATGGGGGTATTTTGAGGTTTATGGTATCATTTTCTGAAAAATTTATTTAATGAAATAAATAAGCTTAATCTAAGGAGATAAAATTAGAATTAAATGTTGGAAATATTTAATTCTATAGTGGGAAACACCTATAAGATGCACCTCTTCAGTATATGATGGGGTCATGGATCTTAAAGGGCCACTAAGAGGTATATAATATTCCTAATAATTCATTCTAATTTTATTGAATATTAATTATATAATGGCTTTAATTGCCTTGATTTTTTGCTTTTCTTTCAATAGCCTCAGAAACTTTTCTTTGTGTTTCTTGGATAGACCATTTTTAAATAATTATCTTTCTAAATTACAAAAAAGGAAAAATAAATAAAACCCATATCAAAAAAAAAATTGATCAGAAAGTGATCTTGAAAAATAAAACATATATGACAAGAATTACTTTTTTTAATTTTTTTTCAAGAAAATATTAGAAAATTGCAAAAATGATGAGAAATATGCCTCATAGAGGTACTTAGAGTGGAGCAAGCAAAACGATAGATAAGAAAAGTAAAAAATCAGTAAAATTATTTCCTAGAGGTACTGAGAGTGAGAGTGATCAAAATGAATAAAAAAAAGCTTACTATTTTTTTGTTTTTTCTTCAAAGAAATTAAAAAAACCAAAATAATAATAGGAAATTAATAAAAGTACCTCCTAGAGGTGCTGGCAGGAGAGCAAGAAAAATGAATAGAAAAAAACTTACTTTTGTTTTGTTTTTTTGAAAGAAATGTAAAAAAACTAAAAAATAATAAGTTAAGAGAAATACCTCCTATAGGTACTGAGAGTGATAGCAAGAGAAACTAAGAATAAAAAACTAAAAAAAGAAAAAATTAATAAAAGTACCTCCCAGAGCTATCCAGATTGAGAGAAAGCCAAATAAAAAACAAAAAATTACTCTTTTTTTGTTCTTTCCAAATGAAATAAAAAAGTAAATAATAATAATAAGTTAAGAAAACTACCTCCTAGAGGTACTGAGAGTGAGAGCAAGCCAAATGAATGAAAAAATACTCTTTTTTGGGTTTTTTAAATGAAGTTAAAAAAACTAAATAATAATAATAATAATAATAAATTGATGAAAGTACCTCCTAGAGGTACTGACAGTGAGAGAAAGAAAAAGAAATAAAAACTTAATATATATCTTTTGTTTTTTTTTAAATAAAATAATAAGAAGCTAAAAAAAGAGAAAAATGGTGAAAGTACATCCCAAAGGTATTGAGAATGAGAGTAATCCAAAAAAACCCATTTTTTTGGTTTTTTTTCTAAAAAATTGAAATCAAAATCAGAAAAGAAATTGAGTAAAAATTCCTCCTAGAGGCTATAAGAGTGAGACTTATTTTTGAATTTATCTTTCAAAATAAGAATACAATTCAAAAATCAACAGAAAAAAGCCCAATTCTAGGATGGGAAAATCAGTCAGAATGGCTTCAACATGCAAGCAGAATAAAACAACCAAAATGATCTCACATTTGTATTGTTTTTTCAAATAAAAATAATTAACTATATTAAAAAAATCCTTGGTTAATCCAAAATGATCAAGATTTATTATTATACAAATCAAATGTGAAGTTTTTTGAGGTTTTCTAGGAGATTTGGGAATATACCAATAAGTGGTTGTTCATTTATTACTTTCAGATAAGGAGGGTCTTCATCATCATACAACTTGAGCCATTTGTCACCAATTTGTGCCAAAAAATTATGTAATATTACAAAACTAATAACCAAATTCATGAAAATTTGAAGATATTCACCTCCTTTCTTTTGACATCACATTTGCTGTAAACTAAAACAACATCCTTTGAGAATACCAATGGAATGCTCAATACCAACCTGAGATTGTGCAAGAAAATATTTAAATTTGTCTTGATCATTGTTTTGGTTCAAATTTATTTTCTAATCTAAAATGATATTATTTGAGCTTGACTATGCTTAATTGGGAAATGAGTACTTATTTTTGGAGAAGTATTGTTCAGGAGGATTGTAAATATTCATATTCTGGAATATGCTTCAGTCATTTACTGATCCTGGAGGATCAACATGGAAACCCCCAAGACACTTATTCAAATCACAAAAAAGATGAATTGACATGGAGAAGCTATGAAAAAATTGATCATTTTTAGAAATCAATTTTCACAAAATTTTGAAGTATATAATTGTTTTTTCCATCAAAATAAGCTTTGTAATAGTTGAGTGGCCTTTGAAATAACTGAATAAAGCTTCCATCAATAAACCCAATGAAACCAGGAAATCCTTCTACTTGCATTAACTGGGGTAGCTCAATGTGTTAATAATTATTGGGCCATGCAAGATAAGATGACTGGTGTGTCAATAATGATGAATTAATTCTTATTGTGTAAAGAATTACAGCACCTTGAAAAATTACAAATAGTGCTGTGGGAACTTCTTTTGGTGTGAAATGGAATAAGGCAGTACCTTTAGTGAGAAATTATTGGTAAGTATTTTTTTTATTTTTAGAATTGTGCAATAGCCATGGGTGCTAAGGTGTATTAGCTTCCCCTCAAAACAATACTGAATAGTCAGACTACAGATAATAAAAAAGAACATTTGTGGTTCTAACAAATAGAGAGGACCTATCAGTAGTTTCTAAATCAGACCCATTAATCACACCAGTCAAAAACTCTGATGTAACACCATGATTGTAAACAAAAACAACTAATCTTCTTGATTTAAGATTATAGTTTTGAAATAGATTAAAGCTTAACAGTAAGAGAACAGAAATATAATGAGACTGATAATTCTTTATTATTTTCTTTATAGCTAATACTAATGATAAGACCAATTTATTTATAATGATAATAATAATTATCCAATAATCTCTTTTTAACTACTACCTTTTTTTAATACTGAGCTTCTGAGAAAGGCTACTAAGCTCTAAGCTATGGGTATACTACTATTCTTCAACAATTCTGAGCTAACAAGATTTTCATGACCAAAGGACTACTACTACTCTAGCTATCCTGCTAGTTCAGGGATGGCTGTGATCCTGGATAGTGGGGTCTTGTTCCATGATCCTTGGGAAAATGAGGGAGAGGAGACCTCTATTTATACCTTTTAGGCCTTCATAGATATTCTCAAAACAAGGTACTCAGAAAAAATCACAGTTGAGAGGTGTAGCTTTGGTGTAAAAAAATAACATGGGCTCCAAGCTCTGACCAATGAGGTTGAGCTGTCACATCAATTGATAATTATAGGTACCTGGAATTGATTTTAGTTCTAACAAATAAGATGGTGTTACTTTAGATTTATTTTGGATGTGACTTCTGAAAAATGAGGTTGAGTTGTCACCTCAATTTTTAATTATAGGTATGCGCCTTTAATTAAGTTGAATTTTGACCAATCAGGTTATGCTTTAGTAAGCTTGAAATAATTTGTAGCTTGTATAAAAAAATTAGTCAGCTGCTGTGAATTTCGATTTCCAACTTGTGGGTTAGGTCAAAAATTATTCTTTAAAAGAAAATATTTTCTGTTTCCTTCATTATCCTTGAAGCTTCCACAAAAAATACTTTTGTAATTTCCTTAAATGTGGCTTTAGCCAATGATATTTCCTTTATTTTGTTATAGAGATCAAACTTGCCAAGTAGCACCCCAAGAAAACATCTGATGCAGGGGATATCACATTGCACTGTTGTGAGTGAATAAAAAATTTCATCAACAGCTTTTGAAAATTGAATTGGCTTACTACATCTTACATCAACTAATCCAGGTCCTTTAATTGCACTGTACCCTTCACATTTAGAATTACTGAACATAATTCATGTCAAAATACATTGTGGTTAGTACTTTAATCCTTATCTCTCAAAATGAATGATTAAAATGCTTTACAAAGGCCTTTATCAAATAAATCCTCTATTTTACACCTCCACTGTGTGTTGATTTCCAGTGATCTTTATTAGTATCCCAAACCACTGACAATTATAACTTTATTTTTATCTCTATTAATTTATTGAAAAAACTTCTCTGATGAGCTTTAATTAGTCTTCGAGCTTTAACTACATTGATCCAGATGACCCTCTAGCAGAACCTGATCCTAGTCATTTAATCAGAAGCAAAATAAGGAAACTTATATCCTACAAAAGCAACTCCAAGAATTGGAGAATTCTTTTCAAGTTATTTTAGAAAAATTCAACTTCCTGGGACTTCAGCACCATTCACAAGAAAAAGGTAAGAATAAGAAAAATTTGCAAAAAAATACCATACAAGTTCCAGGAAGTCACAAGCCATAAAAAAAATCCAAAGCTGCACCATCATTCAAAATAATTCAAAAAAGGGAATACCAAGCAACACAAGTCAAACCTCTATCATTTGCTCATGAGTGAGACACTTGATGATTTTGAGCCCAGTAAGGCAAGTTGTGTTTTTAAAAGATAAAATAAAAGTTAATACACAACTGATAAAAACGTTTACCTTTATAATTCCTTTTATATACATATGAAAGTCCTCTGGGGAATGGTTCATCCAAATACAGCTCCAGTTGAACCTGAAACATATTTACTTCAGCTCAACACTTTTTTGAAAACGCCTGAGGAAATTAACAAGACAGCAGAAAGAAAAACCAGTGTACCACTCATTCCTAAAAGTCAAGTTTTGACACTAAAAGGTGTTCAACCTGGACAAAAGAAGGTTTGTCAAGGTATAGTTTACATGAAAGATTTTTTATTTCATATATTCAGGCCTTACTAGCAAAGCTTGGAATTTATTAATGGGTTCCAAACCTGGAAGAAGAAAGTGGAACTTTATACAATGAAGCATGCCAAATATGTGCTAGTAAAAGCTTTTTACAGGTTGTTATTGGGGGTGCATATGAGAATATACATGTAAATCTTTGCTATCTCAATAAAATACAACTTCTTCATGCCACATACAATCATTATGTTAACTATTACATGACTCAACGATTTAAGAAGGATATGAAAGAATCTGGAAAACATAGAAAGGATAAAGAAAAGGGATAAATTTCAATCTAAAATAAATGTGTAAGGTTTTCAGCTTTTTTCCTCCTGTCTTTAGCTGAAAAAACAATTTTTTAACAGATTTGTGATATTCAATGTAAGCTTGGGTTGGCCAACATTTTTCCAAAACAATAATTGAAGATACCGTCAGAAACGTATGCTCATATTGAGTATGAGTAAATCTTGAAAAACACCTACAAAAGCAACAAGCTGGATTTCCATTAATAAAATTCCAATATACTCATGAGAAGAGTTGATAGGGAAATCAAGAAAGTGGAATTCATCAAAGGGAAGAGATCAAAAATAAAAAACCAAAATGAAGTTGACTCACAGAATCTTTCAAATAATTCTCAACCACCAAAGGGCTTAACAATAGATTTTTATGATCCCACCTGGTTCAGTAATTTCCCCGTTGGTAAAAAGATGGCTTTAGCAGATGCATTAAAAGTAACCTTCTTATCTAGTGCATCCCAATACATTCAGAGTGTAAGGCATCTGGATGAAAGGCTTAGTGACCAGAAATTTACAGAAAAATATTGGGAAAGAAACACCGAAAATTATAAACTTTCACATGAGATTTCAAGAGAAGATGAATGTTCAGAAAGAAAGTACAATGAAGGTGAAAGTATTGAATAAAGTGATCAAAGCAATAGAAATACTGAGGCCAATGATTCTGAAATGGAGTAAGAATCAGAATTCAGTTTTTCCTTAGATGAAGATACTGAAATGGCACATGCACAAGATCCAAGTCAATTCATCGTAGGGGACTCCAGTTTTCTTTCAGGGAACCAGTGGCAATTGTGAAGGTTATTTTGGTTTGAATCTCCATCAACAATTGTATCTTTTGAGTCTTATTTATTTTCAATGTTGTAGAATCTTTTAAATCTTATACAAGGGCTATTAATTTTAACTTGTAAATAATAATTATTCTTGAGATTTGTATATTTTGTCAAATCACAGTGTATAAAAAAATCATTAAAGATCTGAAGAACCCTCTCACTGTTTGAGTATCAAACATTTAACAAATATTTGCAAAATGTTTATTTATTATCTCTTGGAAAATATTCAAAATTCAATAAAAAAACTTCATCATCCTATACTCAGACCCATGTCAGTCATCTGTCTTGGCTCAGGAAAAGAAAATGTATTTTTTAATTAAAAAAAATCTAAATTCTTCGAGCTCCACCACAAAGGGGTTGCAAGTAAAAGTAAAAAATTGCCTTCAGTTGTTGAAATTCTTGAAAAAATTCCTTCTAACAATTGTCAACTACATATTAATAAAAAACCAAATTGTGAATCAGAACTAAATCTTACTTTTTAGCCTAAAATATCACTCATACCTAGACTGAACAATGCCAGAAGGTCTCACAAGCTTTTTCAACCTTTCTGCAGCCACGGTACACTTCAGAAAGGTTGTTTTCTGTAACTTCAAGGAACATACATTTGCTTCCATGAGCATGTATGTCAAAAAGAGAATTTATCTGCATTGCCTTAGTAAAGCTTCAACAATCCTTTATTCAGATACTTGCGGTAGCATTTTGGTAGCTGTCTTTGAAACTTTTACTTGCTCTTTAATATTCAATACTTACAGAGGAAATTTCTCATTAAGCTTGGATGGACTCCTATTTTTGGGAAAACCAATTATTAAAGGTCCCAGTTTTGGCTACAGTATGCTCAAACCTTTGGGAAAAAATACCAGGAGCTTTATTAGATGATTAAAATATTAGGGATTATAAGGTCACTTCAGGGAAAAAAAGGTGAGCCTTTTTAATTAGCCTATTAAGAGAATTTCTCTGAACAGAAAGTTTTAAATAATTTGAGCAAGAACTTTAGAATTTAATCATCCTGTACAAGCAAGTACAATACGTGATATTTGTGCATTATTTGACTTAATTGATAGTACCACCAATCGAATTGACAGACCTATGGATGCATCAATGCTTATTGGATGGATGCATGTCATTAGGAGGGTCTGACGTATGGTTGTAGAAGATTCTGACTGGTTAGCTTGAATAATTAAGACTTTCTTTGATGATCTTAGTAGTGATCTAATTAGATGATTTTTTTAGTAGAGCTTTAGTATGAATTATTGGCTTGTTGATTTCTTATATGTAAGTTCTTTTTAAATACTCAGATTCTTTTTTGTATCATATTATTCTGGATCTTGTGAGGTCATAATCAAAACTTGATATTAAAAGAGTGTTAATGATTTGAATTTTAATTGTTATCTTCTGACAATATGAATAAAACCATTGAGACAAATGAACTCAAAAATACACAATTTAACTCAAACTTTTTGTATAACCATGACCAGCCCAACATGAATTTCAAAATGACTCAATAAAGAAAGCAAATAATATAGCTAGAAATTTCTTAGTTTCAATTTGACTAACACACAAGCAGATAAAAAATATTCAAAATAAAATTTCTGGAAAACCAATACCTCAAATTTTGTTTGAGCATCAAACATTGAGTGCCATGTCTAGGTTATAGTAAAGTGTCTGTTTGAATAAAAAAAATAATCATCATTCGAAAAAACTTACTTGTAAGAAAAGAAATCCTGTGGACTTTAAAGAATCCCAAAGTTAAGTGTTAAAGACAGGAATGTCGTGAGTTATTGTGGTTTCTGCCAACATGAATCTTGTTTGCAGAAATGGGCTGTCCTTTGGTCTATGAGGGAGGATTGAGAGATTATCTCTAATGAATCCTAAGTCATATAGATAATTGATGGTATGTATATGCTTTTTCTCAACAATATCAAAGTTGGGATTGTAGTAGTTTAATATACCAACAGACACCTATAAAAAAGGTCAGTTTTTGAGACTTAAAGGAAATAATATCACTTACTATGCAAGACCCTTGAGCAAATTTGAGTATATGTATCCATGCGTTGGAGCTGGAAGGTGGATTTATTCTATTTTATTACGGTACTTGTTAGTTGTGAACATCAAAGTAACGGTTGGATTGTTCAATTTTTCAGCTTAAATTGAAATCAATATTACAGCTCAAAAACATAAAAGAAAGAAATGGAAGGAAAGTCAAAAGGATTATTTTTGAATAAATTTAAAAAAGAAATAAATTTTTATTTAATTGATGTAATGCGCAAGAAGCCAAAATAATAATGGAGTTAGATTTGATTGGAAATAGAAAAGTTCGAAATTAAAAGGATTTTTTTTTTGGTGCTTTGTAATATGCCGACCAAGAAAACAATTATAGACAGAAGATGAGAAATAGGTTTGACAAGCTAAACAGCAAGAGTTTGGTTTTTGAAATTGGGGGTAAGACTTAGAATTTGGTTGGTGAAGTTAGAGAAGAAGTGGGGATTTATAGCAGACGTTGTGATGTGATGAGGAGATATTTTAATGATAGTGAGAAATGAATATTTGTTTGGAAATTTCAAATGTGGTTGGATTTTGGTTGATAAATCTGAAATTGTGACAAAATTAGTGACAGATTCATCTTTTCCACAAGATTACTGATGAATCTGTAAACAAATACACACACACAGAAAAGGAAGAGTGAACTACTGTTTAAAATATGAACCTTAATTCCTCTATAGACCAAGTATCTTGTTAATAAACCAAAAGATAAAACTGCCTTGTATTCATTCTATCTACAAATCTGGGAGGTGAAGATAAGCAGCCAAACCCATAACATCCCTCACCAGAACAAAGATCAGCCTTTGAGTTGGCACAAAATGAGCCAGCTCAAAGCCATTTAAAAAGGTTTCAAATTTTTCAAAATCACATTCTTGGTGGCTCAATACCTCATAATCCTCAAGAACTATCAATGGACCTGAATTCACTTCTGGTTCTCTTAGATACAAAATATTCATGATTCCCCCAAAATTTCCTTTTGATCAGCTGCTGAACTTGATGCAATTATCAGGAGTCTCTATTGATAGTTCTAATCCCATGATCCAATTGATTGATTTAAAATTGATTGCGAACTTTCAAAGTACCAATGAGCTCAATGGATGAGGTAGTATACTGCAGTCACGTAAATATGGATTCCTTTGTTTTAAGTATTTCAATTATGAAATGTATTTTTGATTATTAATTTCCAGTATGTCATGTGATGGCTTGTCTTTGGGATCTGATTTTTTGATCTTGAAGCCTTTGAGCCTTTGCCTTTGGCAGACCTCTTCCATAAATGTTTCCTCCATTGCACCTGTACTTCGAAAGAAAATATTCAAAAAACAATTAAGAAATTTAACTAAAAAAGGAAATACCAGCCTGTAAAAGGTTTAATTTCAGGTTTTTAATGTCCCAAATTAGATGCTCTCAAGAAAACTCTGAAATTCCCATTGGTGGGCCTCAGTATTGTAGTTGCTCTGGTATGTTCATTTCATAGTGGTTATTGGGAACATATTGGAAATGGGGAAATATATTTAAAAATGTGTTATGGTATGTATTTTAGAATTCAGCTAATCTGGTGGAATGATTCTTTTCAACTGATTTTGCACCAAAAACGTTTGTGCATTGCACAAGTGCTTCCAAATTGCAAATAAAATCAAACAAACTCCCTGTATGATCCTTAACTGCATTTCCCCAAATGACTTCAATAAAAACCATTAGGAGATAGATTGAAAACAAGGAGCTCTACTTGCTTGCTTTGAGATTTCCAATCTGAGATCTTCCAACCAAAGGTGGTATCCGTGTGATCCCTTTTGGAAAAATAACTTTGTTTATTGTTTATTGGATCCTTTTCTTGAGATCTTCTGAAAGTTAAACTGCGTCTTCATCATTACTTTCAAAAATCAGCTCTTCATTGGTAGAAATTTTGATATCTTCTCCTTGTGACTGCTGCAATGACTCCAAAGCTTCATGATTTCCATCCTCTGAAGTCTTGAAATAAAAATCCCCAGTGGGTTATGAAATGTTTCTGAAGAATTATCTCTAACCAATTGTGTGTCATCATACCTAGAGAAGCTTTGAAAATGCAATCCCAGTAAGGAAAGAAATTTAGTTCTGACCAGAAAACCCCTTTCCTCATTGCTACTTTCTCCTTACTAAATTCAAATTAAGTGTCTTTCCAGTGCAATGAAGAAGCCAACAAATTCTGGCCTTTGTGAGGATTTCCTAGCTCCAGTTTATGTCTTTCAGATTATTTGATTTCAAAACATAAACAGAGTTTAGTTGCTGAATGTGATTTAAAACCAGAAGCTTTGTGAACCGCAACAATATCACCAACCATTGTGACTAATTTCACAACAATCTTGTGTCCGTGAGGATATCTTTGTGTAACAATTGTGATTCCCTTATTTAATTAATACGGTTCATTTACTAATGGTACTAATATGTTTTTCATTATTATCATTGTTGGTTGATTGGGTGAAGGAATAGTACCTGCTAGGCAAATGTATTGTGTTTGATATTGGAGACATGGTGGGAGATTGAGGTAATGAAGAGAAATAAGACCGATTGATAATTTATGGCAAGAAAGCTTTGAACCAATAAATAAACAGTGAGATCCCCAAGAAAAGCTCAGACCCTTTATAGCTCAATGAGAAAAGAATTTTTTCCAAATGAGTCCTTGAGCCACATCACAAATGGAGTCGGAATCTTTACTATATAAGTAATTTTCCATTGATCAATATATTCTTCAATCATAGGTAAGCTTAAGAATCACTTCAGTCATTTGGTTACAATTTGTGTTAAAAATGTTCAAATTGGGATGCTTGATTGATGATGCTTTGCAAGGTGAAACAGGCCATGAGGTTGAGCTTAAATGAAAATAGGTACCTTGAGTGATCCTAATATCTGATTTGATTTGAATAGCTCTGCACAGCATGGTTGGCTCTTTGATGAGGCTTTATACCCACAGACTACTGGTGGTTTTTCAATATCATACAATGAGAAACATATTTCTCAAGGGAGGCCTCCAATTTCAAATGCCTATTGATAGTTTGGAAGTCATATGTAATATGTGAAATACACTTGGAATCAATTGCAAAACTTTGAGAAACTTATTCAATTATTTGAATAAGTTTATCCCTAGCTCTTCTGCAATTCAGTTTGATGAACCCACAAACTAAGTGGAGCCACATGATGAAATGCATTAGAAGGCGTATGGATCCCACCTAAGCCATAAATTAGAGCATGGTCAAGAACAAAGATCAAAAAATCAAACCCAAAAATGATTTTTTATTCATTTTTTCTCTCTGGTGGGGTCTCATTTTTATCTTCAAAATCAAGAATTTTGTTTTTGACCTTTTCAGAAGATGGAATGATTGTTTGTGAAATTTGTTTCAAGGATATCTTTGGAAGACTCAAAGTAATTGTATTGGCTTTGTCTTGTGAAAATTTTTCCCAAGTAGTTTTATCAGAAAAGCATCCTTGGTATGTATGACCCTTTCCATCTGTAATGGTATAATTTTGACATTTTTGGCATGTACAGAGCTCCATTAAACAGCTTGAGAGCTATTTTTTTGCCTTCTTTTCTTGTTACCTAAAATTAAAAAAATCAGCTAAGTGCTACTGGTTTTGAAATTGTGTTTTTTGATCAAAGCCAAGGAAAATATACAGAATTAGTTTGTCATAAAAGAAGGGAAGAAGTGAGTTACAAAAGAAATGAGTATTGATGTGGTATGTAATACTATGTATGGTCAAAAAATAGAAAGGGAGCCGCACCCCTGAGTGCTTCAGCCACAGGGAGAAACAAGACCTATTCTGAAAGATCTACCTCACCGGTTTTTCTCAACAGTTCAACTTTTGCAACTAATTATGCATTCACCAAAAATTAAGAAAATTCTTTCAATTTGTTAAGAACTAAAACAAAATGGACAACAGCTGTACATTCACCCTCCTTTTTTCCTCTCTTTCATTTATCATGATAGCTCATACCATTCAGTTCAAAGGTGTTGTTACAGCAGTTTTGAATGAAAACTCTTAGTAGGTCCTGAGGTCAAAATTCTGAATACAAGTTGTTCAACTTGGATTTTTTCCTACTCAGCAAGATCATAGGACCATTCTGAAAGGACGAAATAGTTAGCTTAAGTTTGAAATGGCATTGTGGACTCACTTTCACTGCAAAAATCAATTTGAAATTGAAAAAGGTAACTTTCATGATCTAACTCATTTTTTCTTCTGAAAAGGTCAGCCTTTTCTAACTCAGCAAAATAAGGAAGATCACACTCATTAATTTTTCCTTTTTTATTTATTCTAAATTACCAGCTCAGTCAAGAATGAGCTGATAGAAAATCTATTATGATTTTTTTGATAAAAAAATTCAGTTCTAGGAAGGGCCTTGTGTCTAAAAGTAAAAAATTGAGATTAGAAATGGATTTAGCCCAGTCAGCCTTCAATATTTAAGTACTATCCCTTTTAAAATTTATCAAAAAATCTAATCCTTGAGCCCATCACAAATTCTCTAGCTTTCTTTTAATTTATTCTGACTCATTTCCTCTTTTTCAATTGAAATCACTAAACTTTCTAAAAATAACTTATGCATATCCAGCCAATTTTGTTTTGTATAATTTCTATCTTTTACTTTGTATTTGGTTTTTTATACTCAGTTTTACATTAAATATTCATCTTATTTTAATTATTGCTCATTTTTGATTTGCTAACACATATTTGTAATTCAATATCCATTTATCTATCTTATAATCCAGAACCATCCAAAATACCTTTATATTTATCTACTTGTGGTACTCAAACATATTTATTGACCAGTCTGGTCAGATAATCTCCCTGGAATCTTTAAATATATATAGCAAGTAACATTTTGATGAAAAAAGTATTTATCTATTGAGCTAAAAGAACTGGAGAAAATTCTGGCGAGTCCTCTTATCTATTCTTGTGTTTCCTGTTTGGCTATGAGGCTGATTAAGGTAAAATAAATAAGAAACCCCAATATTACATAATAATTTGGAACCTTGACGATTCCCCAGGAATTTTGTATAAAGCCATATGTTTCCCAAGAAAAAACTGTCAAACACCATGTGATTTTCCTCAGGAATTTCTTTTGTGATTTCTTAAAAAATTATTTCCACTGAATAAACATGTAGGTCCATGACTTATCTCATAATTTCCTCTTACATAAGATAACTCTATTAGTATTCTTATTTAAGCAGCTTCAAAATGGGAATTTCAAAAAATTGGTGCTAATCACTTATCATGTTATAAAAAAAATCATTGTACATATTGGTGCCTTGGAAAAAGTAATTGAATGTTGTGAATTTCAAAATTGGAAAATGATTTCTTATGAATTATCATGAGAGCCAAAAATGAATTGTTTCCTTTTTAATGCGAGGAATATATCCTGTATTTTTGGTAAGAATGAAATATCAGCTGTTACGTCACATGGATGTTGTAAAGCCAAATGCATTGTTTTATGTGAAAAATATTCATAAGCTGTCTGACTGTGCAATGTGGGGGTTTCAAAACAGCTTTTTGCTGAAAGTGTAAGATAGATATATTTTCAATTCATCAGTCTGGATTCCTTTATTCCTCAATAGCACTATTTTTTTTATATAAATCCTAAGCTTTTTCTTTCATATTTTTTCTTCAGAATATGACTATGAGCTATTATTTGAAAATATTCCATTTTTCTTTCTTGAAGTGCCAATTTGTTTAATTTATATTTCTCAAATTCTATCTTCTTAACTAATTCAATTATTTTTTCTTTGTAATTTTGATAATACAGTATTATTGGTAAGCTTGAATCTGGTAGTTAAGGTATGGAATACTACATCCCCCTCTAAATTTAATGCTGTCCCCAGCATTCCAGTTGAGAAGATTGCCAATATAAATCAGATTCAGTGTGTTGTTCAATTTCTTTCCTCTGCAATATTTCAGCTTCAACTTCACTTTTTTCACTTATTTCATTTCCTCACTCCAAACTTGATTTGACTATCTTTCCTCTGGGATAAAGCCTTTTGATGTGACTTGCTGCAAAATTCCTTGTAGGATTAGTGCCACCCAATCCTTAAAGCTCATAAGCTCCATTATTAGCTTTATCGATAGCCTTATAAGGTCTATTCCAATGGCTTTTAAAGAGTAAATACCACTTTGACCCAATTTGTTTACTGTAAGCTAATACCAAATACCCTGGGTCATGTGGATTTCTCAGTTTATGTGCCATCCTTTTGTCCAAATATTGAACTGCTTTTCATCTTGAATATTGTATTTTCTGTTCTTCTTTTTATCTTGTTTTCAGTTTTTTTGAAGCTGTATGGCTATTGCTTTCAATAGTTCTTTTGTTGATGATATTATATTTCATTCAACAGTCACATATGTGTTTGCTTCAATATCAATTGACAATACAGCCTGCTTCCCAAATTGAAGCTCAAATGGTGAGTATCATTTTGTTCTTTTTGTGGATATTTTATCTGAAAAAGTCACAATTGGCAAGTATTATTTCCATTTGGATCCATTCTCACCACACATTTTTACAAGTGCATCTTTTGATTTTTTATGGCCTATTTAAACCATACTTCATGATTCTGAGTAGTAAGGTTTAGTTTTTATGATTCTTGATCATGCTCTTTTGGCTTCTTCTTGTAGTTCATTTCCAAATTATTCCCCTCCATAAATTGCCACTTCTTTTGCAGCTCCATATCTACAAATACATTCTTAGGCTGATTTTGCAGTGAGCCTTGTTAATTCCACAGTTTCTAGCCATCCTGAAAAGAAATCTCTTTCTAAAACTAAGGATTTCATCTTCCTGCTTTAATATGGACTGCATTAATGCTGACTCTTTAAAATAAAGTTGATGTTACAGATATCTTCCCTTGTTATTTTTGTTCCAAATGACTTCTTTTCTGAAATCCTTGACATACTTTAATCCATTTCTTGACTATCTCTTCCATTCCTTCCCACCATAATCTTTTTTTATTTTCCTATGTGTTTTGTTTTCCCCTCTATGCCCCAATTCTTCATGCGTTTTCTTTAGTATTTGTTTCTGAGCTTTTTCATTTTATACAGTTATTTGTGGATGTTCTTGATTTCTTCTCTTCAGCTCCCCTCCTTCTAGATAGAAACTTACTCATCTTCTTTTAATTTCCTTGAAGTATTCTTATCCAATGATTTTTGGCTTTTACAAAGTGTTCAAATATTCCTGAATATGCTTCCCAAATCCTTACTGTTTTATTTTAATCTCAATATTGCTTTCATTTCTTGTTAATCTTTCTATTTTTCTTGTATTTAATTCTTTTACACAAAATTCTGGCTGAGGTTTTATCCAATCTTCCTTTTCATCAAAAGAATCCCTTTCACTTTCTTCTTTATCTTCTCCCTTTGGGCTTCTTAATAACCCATCTGGTATAGTAAATGTTTTACCTGGTTTTTGCACAATATCAAATGAGAAAATATGAATAAATGCAAACATATTTTCATTCATTCAAATGGTAAACAAGGTGTGTTGATCATTTCTATCAAAGCTTTAGCATCTAATTAAAGCTCAAGGTGTTTCCCCCATCATATTGTTTGAAGTTTCTTTAGTATTATTGCAACACCACACAATCCTAATTTAGGCTAAGAGTATTTAGATTTTAGTCAAGAAAATGTTACTGATTCATATAGTAATGATCTATCCTTTCCATTCCCATCCTTCTGCATAAGAACTGCAAAAGCTGCTATATAACTTGAATATATTTCTAACTTCATTTTCAACAACCCTTTTTCATAATTCAATGTCTTCAAAGTGATTTATTCTCCTACTATCTTCCTGAATTTTATAAAATCTTCTTTGCATTTTTATCCCATTTTCACAATACATCCTCCCTTGTAGATCTGCTCAATGGTGCTGAAACTTGTGAAAAGTCCTCAATAAACATTCTGACATATGCACTTAGTCCTAAGAATTCTATAGCTTCCTTCTTTGTTATTGGTATAGGCAATTTTGGTATCTTTTTATCTTCTGTTTTGGAATATTTCTTCCTCCCAAAGATACAACATGCCCTACAATATCAAGTGCTGCAACAAAACATGAGAATTTTGATCCTGGAATTGTTAGTCCTGCCTCTTCTATCCTGAAAGGTATTATTTATAATATTACTGTATATTCCCAAAAGATTTTTCTTATTAGTGGATTCTCCTTCAATTTTTTGTGCTTATATGTTGATCTGGGTCCTTTAATTCCTCCATCATGTATAAATATTCCAAGGTGCTCTGATATTTCATCCTGACATATCCAAGTTATTTGTGCTTGATAAACCACCACTGAGTTTGTTTCTCCTCAAGATATTCTGGTAAGCTGAAGCTGTTCAAGTGGTCTTTCAGTAATATCCAGTCCTCTTTCATCATATCCTTGCATAATATTTCCTAATCCATAAGATGATCTTCCTGAAAATGATCCTACAAACTAATCAAAATTTGGTGGAATTCCTGCATCTTTTATAGTGACTTTATTGAGCTCTTGAAGATCATGAGCTATCCTAAGTTTTCCATTTGGTTTTTCCACAAAAAATAATGGACTGATATAGGTTGAATTTAATTGTTCATAGAGTTCTGCACATATCATTTCTCTGACTAGCTCAATAAATTGAGGTAAAAATTGATTTTGGTATTGGTATTGGTTTCTTTTGCCATGGTTCATGTGGCATAACTGGTATTTTATGAGGTCTTCCATGTGAATTTTTGAGTACACCTCTTTATTCTTCACTCAATGCTAGTAATATAAATTTTTTCCATAAATTTATCTCTTCCACTGATAACCATCCAGATGGTCCAAAATGTATCATCAAAATTATTTCTTTGGTAAATTTTAATATTTAAATGAATAGAGGTGTGTTAGGAGATAAAGGTGTTTCATATGGATCTCTTGATAATTCAGGTCTTTCCAAAGGTGGATTAAGATCTTGAGGAATAGCTTTGTTCACTGGTATAACCTCTTCAAGTACTGACTTATATTTTTCGGCATTGGATTGAGCTTCCATGATTCTTGAGCTGGTTGAAAGTATCAGTAAATAATATGGTTTATTTTTCTCTTTTTTAATCTTTTTATTTAAAATGAAAAATTCTCTTTAGTATCTTCTTTTCCTTTTTGTGCATAATTAAATTTGAATTGTAGTTTCAAGTAATTCAAGGACTTTTCCTCTAGGTAGATAAAACCCGGTATATTAGGTATAACAAATCCTACAGCTTAATGTCAAACAAGGACATTTGAGAACCCTAGTCCAGAATTACACCAAGGAGCAATTTACTGTCTTACTGAGGAAAAAGTGGATTAAAATTGATAGCTTCATTTTAATTTAATATTCTTCATTAATCTCACATTTGGGTTTTCATAATTGTATTATTAACTTTTGTTGTTGCTCTTGACATCTTCATTTTTGAATTTGCTTTATTCCCTCATTTTACTTGCATGTTCTACCCTCTGGTGTGCTACCCCTGTAGCTTAAATTCACACAGGGACCAATTTTAGCCTTCAGGTTTATAACCTGTAGTTTAAAGTAATACAAGGACTAGTTTTAGCAGTTTTTTCTTCTTTTTTTGAAAAAATATTGTGTTTTTTATTATGTTTAAAAATTTTTTATGCTAATTGTTTTGAGGAATGGTGTTGAATGAGGCTACAATTTGAGGAGTGACGTTATATTTTGAAATGGTGGAGCTTTTAGTGATTATGGGTTGGTTTCAACTTTCATCAAGGTCATGGGTTTGATTCCTTCCTCTGGAAGTAGTTTTGTCAAGCTAAAATCATGCTGGATTCATTTCATTACTCTGTGGGGGGCTCTCTTTACTGTTGTCTTAGTATCTGTTGAGTTAAGGTAATCATTTAGGACAAATTGAATTATATTTTTCCTATTTTTTGAAAGCCCACACCCTCTTTCATATCTATGAATACCACATTAAATTTCAAACTTTTGGGGCTGCATTTCTTGGAGTATCTCAAAGAGTGGCTAAACCAACAAATATTGGGCTAATTTTATCTAGTATATGTTGTGTGTGTTTGATTTTTGATTTTTTTGCTATAAAATTAAGTATTCTTTTGATATAAGTAATGGGGATTTTTGATTATTGCTTGATTGTGGGACGGGCTACAAATGCTTTGTTTTCAAAAATTTTACCATTCTACTGTTCCCTGTATTAGGGGTTGGTATATTTTATGTGAAATGACCTATATCTGATTGACCTTGAATTATTTGGATACAGTTTTTACCTTAAAATAAACACAAGCCACTAATTTGTATGTAAATGTCTAAATTATGATTGGCAGTCATAATTTTGATATTTTGAAATTACTGAATCTTCCTTTACTGTATTTGAAGAGCGCAGGGTTTTTGGTTATTTTTTTGTTGAAATAGTGATTTTATTTCTTTTAGCCATCGTTTTGGCTTTTATATGATCTTCATTAATTGTGGCTTCTGTATTCATACATTTGATAAGGATACTGGATGTGGATCTATAATATTGTCTCGATAAGCTATTCTATGTCTGAAAAAGGTGGCTTTTTTAGATGTATTATTCTGTTCTTCATATTCTGATTGCGATGTTTCACTAATAGTGTAGATTTTCAATTGAAAAATCATTAAGGGTTAGTTGTATTTATTCCAAATCATTTTATGAATTTTAATGATGGCTTCCATCTTGCATTAACTACCATTATTGAATTTGTGATTTTTAGGTTTGCAATCAATATGAATTTTGTGGCTTGCATGAATTTTGTGCCCCTCTGGATTGATTCTATATTTTCTTGAAAATCTTAATCAATGATTCTCGTTTTTATTTAGATGATATGAATTAGATTAAAGGTAGATCACTTCTTCTGTTCTTCACATATTCAGTAAAAATCCTATAGTTTTCTTTCTAGCAGAATTTTTCAATAATAAATTCATCCACTTCATATGATTACACTAATGATTCATAAGGTTTAACTAATATATATATTAGCAGGCATCTTTCCACAAATAGACTGCTAAAATCCCCAACAGCTTTGAATTCTACAACTCCACTTGATACTACTCGTGATTGGTGTAGTTTATCATATTTTGAATTTGATTCTCCAGAATTGGTCCCATTACAAAATAGTCAACCTATTTCAGAATATGTTGAGCAAAAGTCTTCTTCTTTGAAGAATTTAGATATAGCTAATGATTTTACAAAAGATCTTGATTAAACTTTTCTCCAATAACCCCAAGCATTGATTAATCTGATGCTTTAAATAGAATTGATACATTCTCTTTTATTGATTCTAAATATTCAGAATATCCTCATTGTGAATAAACTTTGTGAGATAATAGTAACTCTTCTGTTGAGCATACGGAGAATAAATCTTCTCCTGCCCTCAAGTCTTTAGAAATTGATAATAAACTTTATTATCTTGAAGAAAATGTTTCACCCTCCTCTTATTCTAGCCTTGATGATTCTGCCACATTGAATAGTCTTGATAGCTTTTCTTCTTCTATTATATGGATTTTTAATCATGAATCTACTCTTGAATTTCTTGAGACAGCTTCTTCTCCTATTCTAAAATCTAGAATTTATGATAATGTTTATAGCTCTCTAATACATATTCCTGATATTATTTCATCAAGAATAGCCATCAGAATCGATTCATCAGAATAATTAAAACCTCCATTTTCTGTCTATTTTCTTCCTACCCAGAGATTTTCACTGATTCTTTTGACACTTTCTCCTGTGTTTTCATTAGATTCTGATTTGTAATTCTCTGCATGTGGTGAAAGAATCATCAGAATAGGAGACACTAGTGCCAAAATAGATGAGCTAGATCCTTTCCCTTCTACTATTACTTCAACAGAAGTTCAATCAAAATCAAAAAAAAAGTATATAACCCCCAAATGAACAATAAGAAGGTGAATAAAGGAAAGAAAGCCAAACAAAGGAATAAATATTCATTGAATCCTAAAAAGAAGATTTTCTATAAGTGATTAATTGTTTCAATGATTCCTTTGATGTAAGCCTTTTTTAATAAACTTTCTTCTGGTTTTCCTCCTACTAGATCAGAAATATATTAATTCTCTAATATTGAAATTATATGATTTGGCTGATTATTTTCTATTTTTGAGGCTCTTTTTCTTTTATACAATTTTTCTATTTTTAAAAAGAATTGGTAATCTATGTCTAAGTGATAGTTGAAATGGTTGAGCTTTGAGATGAAATATAATCTTTTCAGTTGATTTTCTGGATTATCTTTTGGATTTATTTGTTACTTATTCTTCCAATGTTATGGTGATATTGTTTTTTTTCAAGGATTTATTGAATGGATAAAAGAGCTTTGCATTGATTATCTAGTGATTTTTCTAATCTAATGAGAAATATGACAGTAATTTCTTGTTTGTTTCCATAATAATGAGGGTTTCTGATGGTAAGAGCCATTAAATTGATCTTGATGAGAATAATTATGAGTGCACTCCCTTCTTGTGATAATGGTAATAAGATGCTATGTCATTTTGATTTTTTATTGTGGCTGGTAAAATCCATTTTATAATTGCTTTGAATTGAACCTAAAAGATAATCTGCTGAATAAATCCTGAAAATATTTTTTTCCATCCAAATTTTCTTTCTTCCTGGGTCCAAGAACCAAATTATGACTGGTGGTCATGATTTTGACATTTTGAGATATCTGTATCTGAAAACCCTTGTTTTTCAAGAAAGGAAAAGAAAAAATATTAATAAAGGCCTATGGGCCCATGCTTCCCCAAACTTGTGCCATTTTTCAGTATGACGTGGTATAATAAGAGATAACCATCCCTTTTTTTAATTGAAATTATGATGCATGTAAATCAAAAATTACACTGAATTTGGAATCTTGTCCTCAACACTATTTTTTAACCTGAAAGTTTTTTTATCATTATTATTTTTTTTTTTCAATTATTTTAGTGAGAAATTTAAAATTCATAATCATGATAGTCTTTTTTTGAAAAGTTTATTTATCTTTTTATAAGGGTATTGGTAAAACATGTAAGACCTTACATGTTTTTACTAAAAACCTATGTTTTTTGACCATCAATTGGTAAAAACACATAAGGGGTGGTTTTTAAATGAAATCTGGCTATTTATGGCATTTCTGATACCATTGATGCCATTAATTGCATTATCATTGCAATAAAGGGAATTATTAATGCCATTAATGGAATTATCAATGCAATAAAGGGCATTATTAATGCCATTAATGGCATTTTGAAGGCTATTAATGGCATTATTGATTCCATAAATTTCATTGTTAATGCCACAAATGAGATTGTTCATGCCATTTCTGGTATTGTTAAGGCCATTAATGCCATTGTTAAAGCCAAAAATGACATTAACAATGCCATTTATGGCATTTTCAAGGCCATTAATTCCATTATTAATGGCCTTGAAAATGGCATGAATGGCCTTAACAATGCCATTGCTGAGGCCATATATGACATTGTTAAATGCATAAATGGCATAGTGAATGCCATAAATGAAATTGTTAAGGCCATAAAGCTACATTAATGGAATTGGTTTAATTCCAATTATGCCATTAATATGGCCATAAATGGCATCTGTATGTCATTTTTGATGCCATTTATGGCATTATTATGTCATTTGTGATGCCATTTATGGCACTTTTGATACCATAAATGGCACTTTTAATGCCGCAAAAGGAACTTCAACTTCCACTCCTCATAAATTAAATTTTTAATTCAATTGATGTCATAAATGGCTTTTTCAAGTTAATTACAAACATGAAAAAAAAACATAAAAAAGGGACTTTTTGGGCCTACAATTGTCCTGGCCAAAAGAAATCTCCAAATTTTGGGCTTTTGGTTTCTTATTCTCAATATTTTGCCCTTCATTTTCAAAAAAATATGGAAATTCATAAGTGGGAGCATATATAATGAATTTTTTTTAAATAAATAGGCCAAAATGGAGAAATTAGGGAAAGAATTTTCTTTTAAAAAATTTAGGGACTTTCACATCCACTGTTGGAAAGAATATTGCAAAAAGAAATTATAAAAATGCTCAAAACTGAGCCTGAGGAATTTTTTAAAAAAATCAGTCACCTACGTTTTTTGGCCATCAATTGGTAAAAGCATGTAATTTCATGGTAAAAACATGTAATTTTATGATAAAAACATGTAAGGGCTTACATGATTTTACTAAAAGCTTACGTGTGTTTACCAACATCCTTTTATAATCTTTATCAATCTTGAGTTGAATATTGTTTTTTCTTCTCTGATATTTTTTAAAAATAATTCTTCCCCAAATAAATTGCAATATTCTTTATTTACAGTATAATTATAAAGCTTGAGGCTGAGCATTCCTGGTACAAACACATATTCCTATAGAACATCCCAATTCAAATTTTCAATCACATAGTTTCCACATTTCCATGAAATTCTTGCTTCTGGAATTTCCAATGAATTCAATAAAAGTCCTCTTGAGGCTTTAGAATCTTCAAAAAAATATTCACTCTCCATTGTGTATCTGTTAATGTATCCTCTTCCCAGTAGATGTTTCCTAGATTTCTTTTGATACCTTCAGATGTAAGTAATTCTAAAAATTCCAATATGCAAAGAGAGAGTCCTAGAAGCTCTTTCCAATTATGAGATTATTGAATATTTTGAAGTTTTTCCAGAGAATTTAAGAATTATTAAAATTCTAAGTATGGAATTGTAAGGGTGAGTCTATATAGTAGCTATAAAATGTAGTTACAAGCTAGTATTATGACTGTGACACGTCAAAAACAAATAAAATTAAATCTTCAGGTCCTACTGCCATGTGGTAACAGTGGTGATGAGTCTATTGAGGACCTGGGTTGCAATACTCTAATATCTTTGACTGTAAAGAGGTACTACAATAATTATATTCTAATTATATCTTTAATGATAATTCTAAGGACACTACTGATTGATAACAGTTTTGTCACGTAAGAATATGGATAATAAGATAAGATGATCCTGGGTTTTCAAGGAAAAAACCCTTCCTTTTATATCTTTCAAGACTGCCAAGAGTTATTAACTCTTCACAGGTCAGAGGAATGAAAATTTTCACTTCAATCATCAGCCTGTGGTTCTGGATCATCAATTCTGACGTCAATAGAGGCAGAATTGTGGTTTTGGAACCACAAGTGATCATTCTGGATCAATACAGGGTGAAAAAACTTTTCACCTGCCACGTCAGCACTTGGATGACATTGTTCTGGTGTCTTTATGATTAATCATGATGACTTTGGAGAGGTTATATCTTCATAAGTATATTATTTTAAGTATGGGAGCAATACTGTTTGATACAAGTTTGATACAGTCATGTATTGCTAGAAAAACCTTCCAATAAAGATATCTTAGCCAGTTCTTAAGATATCAAGAAACCAAGAGCACAGAATTGAAGGGCTTAATGATCTCTTCAATTTGGTATGCTTCATGTTTACCCTTCTTTAAAATAGAAAAAGTTATAAGGGTTTTAAGTTTTTGGATGTATTTTTGTACATCAGTATGAGGCTTCAAAAACTTCCATACCAGATATCTTCTTCAATTTGGAAGATATCTGTATTCTGATGATACAGTATTGTAGGGCTTGATTGGCTCTACAGTTTGGTATAATACACTGTACAATTGTATGAGTGTATGCCAAGGATACAGGGGTTTGTTTACCTTGTTGTTTTCAGAATATCTGTATTTTGGTTGTTAAACCTTTGAACCAAGATCCCTCAGTCAATTTAAGAGATAAAGAGGTCTAAGGTGTCTTAAATTAAATCTCTTGTTTAGATCTTTAATTTGGTTATACTTTTGTACAGCTTTGTACAAGCCCTCTTTGATTTTCAGGGGGGTCTTGGTTTTAAAATAAAGGTTATATGGTATCTCCAGTTGTAGTGGTGTTACAGCAACATGGATTATACCATTGTGTAGCTCTCTATGTGGGCTTTAAGAGAAATACCATTTTGGTATAGAATAACTTAAATATGCATAAGTTAGATGAGAGGCGAAAATAAGGGTTTTGACTTGTTTATTCTCCTCTAGGTTTCCTTATTCTGTTTGGATAAGGTTGGTGTTTAATTTAAGAGGAGTTTTTCCTCTTATTTATTACCTGTATTGACTATGTTTGTTCAATACTTGTCATACCATTATTTATGGTATGTTGGATGTCATGCTAGTGCTCTGTTTTGAGTCACAGGCTGACAGGAATTCATGTTTTAAATAAAGCTCTGCTTCTTAAACCATTGGTTTTCCCCGGTAGCTGACTTCTTCAATTTTCTAATTTACCTCTGTCCATCCTTCTTAATTCCAATTTACTTTGATTTGAAAGTTTGGATTCCATGGCTTTCTATTTCCTTTCCAAGTTTTTTGAGATTATTTAGTTTTGATTTAAAAGAATAATTCCTCTTTCATAAGGAAGGAAGTCACTGCCACTGAAAGAGGAGATTATTTTATATTAAGGTTTTTTAATGAAGTAATTGGAATAAATTGAAATTCCTCTTTGATGAGGAAGAAGGTCACTTCCCTTGAGTGATAAGAGTATTGAAAAAATCTTGAAGAAATTTAAATTGCTCTTGATAAGGCAGGAGGTCACTGCCATAGCTCTAATACAGATAAGAAACTTTTTCTTTAGGGAATTTTCATTATTTTCCTATTTTTATGGTCTTTTATGGCTTTTTATTGATGATTAAAGCTGGATTACTTGAGTTATTATTGACATACCCTGAACCTTCTATTGTGAGTTACTGCAAGACATATGTCCTTCAGTATCTCTTCAAATATCTTGTTACATTGTTCTCTTTGTGTATTTACTTTGAATTCTAAAAAGGCCTATGAATTCATGAATAAACATATACCCAAAATCACATCAGTAAAGAGTTCCTCTCAGTATTTCCAACTCATTTACATTCAAGTAGTCTTGAGAACATCACTTTTTTTGGTACAGTCCTTCTATGGTCATTTGATAATATACATAAGGCTTCTTCCAGTAAGTATTTGGTAAATTTCATTTGATTCTAATAGTGGTTAGTAATTCCAAGAAGTCAAAATGTTTAAGATTTGTATGTTTAGTTCTGAAAAAAAATTGGCTTTGAATTTGTTGTTAATACAGCTCTTTAAATTTTATCATTGGAAGCATTACATAATCTTCCTCTTCTTAATTCTCCAGTATTTTGCTTTGTATTTAATTTGTTTATCTGGCTGTAATTTCTTGATTTTGATTGAATAAATCAGTTGAGCTTGAAAATGAGATATTCTGAAAGCAGAATATTTGTTCATAGGAATCATGAAATTCTTGCTAATTAGGTTCTAGAGCCATAAGTCCAAAGAGACTTTGTGTACTTTCTGGTAGCTATCCTCCTTCTAGGTCTTCAAAGATTCTTGCTTGCTTATAGGTATCTTCCCAATTTACTTTTTTTGTTGATATAAAAGCAGTTAATCTTCTGATTCTACCAATTTTCTTTCCTCTTAAACTTTTTCATTATTTTTTAATCCTCTTGCTCATATTTCTGTCTCCAACTTTGTCTATTCCATATTCAATAATCATGGCCCTTCAATTTTCCAATTATTTGACTTTTCTTTTTGCCAATGGATTATTTGTTTCATTCTTTGGTTCTTGATTCCTGAAATATTTCTCAATATTACTAATGAACCTGGCTTCATCTCTAAATAAATTCAAATAATTTTTTGCAATTTCTGAAGAATTTGATTCAGATGGCTTGGGACCCATTTTACACTTCTTCTGTGGACTTTCTCCTTCATATAATTCATTTATTCCACTTAGATCAAGTGATAGCCATTTCTCTAAGTCTCCTATAGCCATATTCAGTTTCCTTCTCATCTTCTTCAGTTCATCTTCAATTTTCATTAATTTTTCACTATCTTCTACCTTTAGTTTTTCCTCTTCTGGCCCCTTCCCATTTTATTTTCTCTCAGGCTAAGGTGGAATAATTTCTTTTGATGATGATAATATTTTAGTATTTTCTTCAACTACTATCTGATTAAAGCTTTCAAATACTAAGAGGTCCATGTACATTTTTTCTTCATTACCAAAAGTGAATTCAAGACTTTCACTTTGGCCAATTGGCTTCAAGGAGGAATCTGTTTATATTGATGTGTAAGGGCTGATATGTAATTCTGATTTCATGGCTATTTCCTGAGTTATGATATTCCAATAATGTTTTGTATCAAAAATAGCTTAGTGGGGTATTTTGTTTATTTCAAGAAATATGGTTTTCAGTTTTTTGAAGATTAACTTTCTGTTTTATCTTTTTCTTTTCTATCGGATGATTCTCCTTGATTTGTTGACCATTTTCTGATTTCTGAAAAAGCACAAAGCTCCATCCCTCTTGGTGGAGAAATTTGCCAGCCCATAGCTTGAGGGTTACATATTGGTAAAAATAGTCTCCTTCCATCTTCCTCTGGATAACTAAATATTTCCCCTTGCTTGTGTGAAAATTTCAAATTAATATTATTATCTGATAAAAATGGTCTTCCAAGTATGGTGTGTACAGCTCCTTTTGCTATGAATAAGTGAATTTCCTTTGCTTCCCCTGTTATCATAGTAATTGGTGTAAATTCTGAGAGTCCAACCAAAGATGTTTTATGTTCACCAATTCCTTTGAGGTTCATATTGAGTTTTATACTTGTAAGTGATTCTTTGAGTGCAATTTCCTTTGGTATTATGTTAATTTCTGATCCAGTATCAACTAATGTGGTTTTAGGATACTCTTCTCTTCCAAAAAATACTTCCATAAATACAAGTGGGAATGCAAAATGTAATCTTGGTGTATCATAGTCCCTCAGACTTAATGAAAGTATCCTTTCTTGAATACTTGCGGTATTAACTGATTTTATCACATATTTCTCCTGGGTAGTCAAATATTTTAGATTATCAATGAATCTTGGTGAAATGAATAATATTTTTTCAAGAGTAAGATTCATCTTTTGTTCAAGTATTTTCTTCATCACATGTTCAATTATTGGCTTTGAATAATTTACTGTCAATTTCACTTTTTTCTTTAATTCCATCTTTTGTAAATCCTGTTTTGGTATCTCCTTATCCTTTTCCTTAGAAATTATTTCAATATTTTCATTTTATGTCCCATTTGCTTCTTGAGTTTTCTTGTATTTTTGTGTAATTAGAAATCTTATTTCTTCTTCATCATCATCTTCCTCATGGTAAGAACATGGTATATTCTTTTCAAGTGTTATTGTTTTTCATTCTTATCCTCTTTCTGGGTTTGGCTTTGACTTTCCTTTCTTGCAGAGCTCTGTCTTGTCTGCCCAAGGCAAACATTTATTTGAAGATTTTGATTTTCTGGTTATATTTGAGGTGGTTGCCAGTTTCTTCATTCTCATATGTGAGCTATAGCCATTTCCTTCTCACCTTTGATTTCCTCAATTATTGTTTTTTCTCCCTTATTTGTGGGTGAATTAGATTTTTCCATCATTTTCTTTGTAAAATCATCTTTTTCTTTAGAAAGATTTCTAACCAATTATTTTTCAGAAGTTGGGATTTCTTGGGGTACTCTCTGAAAATTTGGAAAAAGATTTGTCTCTCAAAACTTTAAGACAATTACTTTCTACAAGTCTTCTGTGAGATTATTGAATCTTATTGTATGATCTCCTTCCTCTAAGCAGTAATAACACTTTAGTGGCTGTCTTGAAAACCTTTGAGCTGGAACATATGGCTGATAACTTGAAGAAATGTGTGGTGAAGGATATCTTTGCCTGAATGGCGTTTAGGTTTTTGAAATTTTCTAATCTTGAATGTTTCTTATTTGGGACCGCTTTGGAGATTGAACTATCGCTGAAAGGTGTTTGAGTGGATTCAATACTTCTTTAACTGATTCCTTCCTGGTATCTTCTGCTTTATGTTCATTTGATTGAGGATTTTGAGCTCTTTGGGTAAGATATTTCATTTTCTTTAAGAATTATTCCCAGATTTCCTCTTCCAAACTAGCTTTCTTTCCTTGTGACCTTTCTTGTTAAAATTCCTTCTGTTGAATTAAGAATTTGGCTATTAAGTCTTTTTATAAATATAGCTTTAAGATTTCCAATCCTGGAATGATATAAAAACCATCCAAAGCTTGCACCATAGCTTTATCTCTTATCATATATTTAGAATTAAATTCTTGCACACAAGGAAATACTATCCAAAATTTCTTGATTGTGCTCAATGTCTCCTTTTATATATTGTTACCCTTTAAAATAATTGATAGTTGATTCATATTCCCCAATGAACCTTTCATACTGGGTCATATTTCTAATTCCTCCTTCTTCTTGAATATTTGTAAATAGCTGAGTTATTGAGGACAGCTTATATCCTCTTTCAGGTGATAATGTTCCCCATCTTCTCTTCATATCCAATTTTTATTTCTACCAATCCCCAGCTTCATATCCAGGAATTCTTTCAATATGATAACTAATAACTTGATCTTTAGTCCAAAAGGGTATTTGTATTGCTATATACCTTCTGATTTCTCCTTCAATTTCTGCTATATTTTCCACTATTTTAAAAAATCTTTCTGATTCCTTTCCATCAAGCCATAAATTATAATCTTCTGGCATAATATTGACAATGGGTGTACTATATCTTGGGAATTCCTGTTGTAATGGGCTTGAAGACTGTGAATAAATATTAACCCTCTTTGGTAGAGTATTTGGTCTTTTTTCAGTGAATAGTTATGATGAGGCCATGGGCTTTCAAAATGGTGATGGTGATCCTTGTTGTCTGAAAATTCTTGGCATGTTTATAGCTTCTTCCATTGGGCTTTTTACTGCAGTAAAGATTTATTATTTTCTTTTTCCTTCCTTCTTGAGAAGTTAAATTAATTCTTGTTTCATTTCCAACATTTTTTGATGAGGTCTTTCTACTGCAGACATATCTTCTTGTCTCTCCATGGCTTCTTGATTAATATTCTCTTCTTTGGATTCATCAGGATTATGTAGTAGCTTTGATGATTATTCTGACTCCATATTAATATCTTTGCTGTTTTTTCATTGTTCACTTTTATTTTTGAAATAAACTAGCTCCTTGAGTGTTTTTTGGAAATAATCTGTAACTATATTTTGGTCTTTACTCTTGGTTCTGGGTTTACTGACTGGTATAATATAGTTTATGGGTTATTCTTCTCCAGGTAGTGTTTATCCTTTTTTGGATAGGAATAATGAAGTAATTTTTTTGAAGAACTTTTTGGTTATTATTATTAAAATTTTTGTGAGTTCTCCAATTCTGGAATGTATTGATAAGCTTATGAGTCTAGCTGGTTGTTGAAAGATTTTTTTACTTATTAAATTTGAATATCTTCTTAGTGTAGATTGGATATTGATGTTCAAAGCTATATGGACACTTTTGAGACACCAGGTGTGGGAAATTTCTTTGGTGTGGGATGGAATAAGGAAGTACCTTTAGGGGGAAATTATTGGCAAGTCTGTTTTTAATCTCAGAATTTTTCAATAATCATGGGTGCTAAGGTGTATTAGCTTCCCCTAAAAATAATGTTTAATAGTAAGCCTACAGAGAATCCTAATAATAAAACAAGAGTTGTGGAATTAATTAATAGATGGGACTTATTAGTAGTCTCTGAGTCAGACCTATTAATAACAGTAGTCAAAAGCTCTGAAGTCACACTATAATTGTAAATAAAGACTGGTAATCTTCTTGCTTTAATAATATTCTTTTGAAATAAACTGAATTTTTGGATTTTTTTGAAATATAAGAGATTCTGTCAGGCTGAGTCTATGATGAAGCTTATTAATAAATATTTACAAGATTTAACTGTGACTGTGACACAGTGAAAAATGATAATAAATGATTTATTGATGATATAACAGGTTTAAATAAGAGTATTAAGGGCTTTACTATTGTATAATAGTGGTGGTGAGCGCTGTTGAAAGCCCTGGGTACAGCTTTACCTGTTGGATTACAATAATAAAGACTACTATAATTAACATTATAGTTATACCTGGTTATTTTACAAAAGTATAACTGTTTTTGACAGCTGTACTATGTAGGAATCCAAGAGCAGGATGAGGAAACCTTTTTTGGTGGAGAAAAGGCCTCCTTTTATCCTCAAATGGGGTGTAATGGCCCTCTAGACCATCCATGTAGAGGAAGTGAAGGGTTTTTCACTTCAGAGTACTAGCTTGTGGCTTTCATAGTGCCTGTGTGCTCTGTATTGAGCTCAGATGTGGTTTTGAAACCACATCTTGGCAGTTTTCACCAATACAGGGTGAAAATCTTCACCTGGGGACCCCAAATCCCTCTTCTGACGTGTATGATGTGTAGAATGCTGTACGGAACCTGTATGAGACCCCGGTATTGAGTTAATTATGAGGTATTTAAGTATAAGAATGCTCCTTTGGCTGTTTGACACCTCATAATCATACTTATGGGAGAATATCCCACAGTAAGACTGTATTGGTCTAATTGTGGGATTTCAAGATTAAAACTGCCATAGCTTTGTCAGTTTTTTAGATATCAAGCTCAATGCTGGCTCTTTGTGTAGCCTTGGATGTGTTCTACACAATGGTATCTCATTTGATATGGTTAAAATTAAGTATGGCAAAGGTATGTCATGTGCAAGATTTTTTGTACATATATATGTTTTACTTGAAAACTGTATGTAGCTTGTTTGCCCCATACCTTTTGTTCTAGATGGCATATGGGGAAATATATGGCACCATCAGATAGCCCTGATTTTTCTCTTTCCAAAAAGACCCCACTTTAGGTATCTCACACTAAAAATGTAGAAGCTAGATGTGAGGTGAATATTTTAGGGTGTTGGTAAAAACCCGTAGGGGTGCCCTGGGCCCATTTTTAATTAAAATGAAACAAAACCATGCCTGTATTGGGCCAAAACATGCCCAAAAGAGGTTTTTCCCCCAAGAAACCTCTCTAACTCCCAATTGTTCCAGATTTTTTTTCCCAGCCCCCCCAAAAAAAAGGCCAAACACCCAAATAATCCACATTATCCCCACCCCAAACCAATTTTTTTTTAGGAAAAACAGCATTACCAAAGCCATCTTGCAAAGCTTTTCACACTTTTTTTTCTTTTTTTCCCCCAAAGACTGCATTTTCCACCACAACAACCTGCTTTCAAGCCTCTCAATTTTCAATTTTTTACCTTCCCTCATCCATTAATCCCACATTTAAACCAATTTTTTTCACTCTTAACCACTTCTGTTCATTTTTCACACCTTTTTTCACTTCTTTTTCACATTTTGAAAGGTTCTTACCCCATTCCAAATTCCCAAATTCCCCCTTTCTTCACTTTTATACATATTTTTCATTCAAAAATGCTTGAAACCCCCACTGAAGGTGAATTTCAGACCCTTAAGCTTCTTTGGCAACATGTGCATAATGTTTCAAGGGCTCAGGGGTATGCTGTGTCCACCTTGAGGTCCAATATGACCCACAACCAAATTAAAATAGTTTCTGACAGGTCTGGGACCCCAAATCCCAACAAAAGCCCCTCAAAAACAGTCACCTCAAGAAAGGTTGACTGTCCTTTTAAGCTTTATGCCAGAAAATATGCCAAGAGTACCACTTGGACTCTTAGAGTCAAACATCCTGAACATAGCCATGATGCCACTGAAAATATCATGGCACATCCTGCTTTCAGGAAATTCAATGAGCAAGAAACATCCCAAATTTCTCAAATTTCTGAATCACTGCTCATGCCAAGGCAAATTGCGGCCCAATTATGCAGCCAGAGGGAGTCTGACAGGCCTGTAATCCTTCAAGACACTTCCAACCAAGTCAAGAAAATCAAGAAATACAAACTGCAAGTCAGAAGGCCCATTGATGCTCTCATTGACACTCTCAAAAAAGAAAATTTTGTTTGGTCCTCTGTAAGGGATTCTGAGGGACAAACTACCTCCTTGTTTTTCAATTACCCCCTGGCCATAAAACTCCTTCATGACTTTCCTCATGTCATTCTTATGGATTTTACTTATAAAACCAATAAGTACAAAATGCCCCTTTTTCATATTGTTGGATTCAGCTCAACCAATAAGACCTTTTCTGGGGCTTTTTGTTTGCTGAAGAATAAAACTGAACCCTCATATACTTGGGCATTAAATCAATACATAGAAAAGGTCCTCAACAACACCAATCTTGTTCCCCCTCCATTCATTGTTATTGAAAGGGATCTGGACTTGAAGAACTCTCTTAAGAAGCTCTTTCCAGACTCCAAAGTCATGCTATGCATTTGGAACATCAATAAAGATGTATCTGCACATTTCATGAAGAAAATTGGTCACGAAACTGATTTTGAAAATTTTATGGGCCTTTGGAATCAAGTAATATACTTTTAGCTTTCTCTATTTTTCACCTTTTTTCCTATTATTGTTTTTATTAATGACTTTGGGATTCATTTCTTGGGTTATGTATTCATCCACTGAAAAGTCTTTCAGGAAAACTGGAAGAAGCTTCAAATACAATTCAAAAATCCTGAAATCTTGCAGTATTTGTAAAATACCTCGCTTCCTCTAAAGGAGTATTATGTGCCAGCCTGGACCAAGCACTATTGCCACCTGGGTGTGGGCTCCACCTCCAGAGTTGAAGGTGCCCATGCCATGGTGAAACTTTGGCTCCAAAGGTCCACTGGTACTCTCCTGGAGGTAGTTAGGGCTCTCCACATGGAATTCAGAAAACAATTTATTGAAATTATCAACAGAATCTCCAAAGAAATGATTGTCCATGTCAAGAATTTTCCTCCACACATCTGTGCCCTCAATGGCAAAGTGTCTCACTATGCTCTTCAGATGGCCTTTGACAATTTCAAAAAAAAATTTCCTCCCAATGAAAAACGCATCAACAAATACAACAATTATAAATGCATTCCTTGCAAACATAAGACCCAAAAGGCATTTGCCAAGTGCCAAAGGCTTGAAATATCAGACTTCCATCCTCAATGGCATTTGAATTCTCCTGTGAGTGTTTTTTAATTTCTTTTTCTTATTAACTGATTTTATTTGTCATATTCTTCTCAGGCTGGTTTTCAAGTTGATGATCAAAGTGTTTGAAAAGAAAGAAAGAATGGAGCCCAGAAAATATTTGAATCTATTGGGGAAGACCTTTTTCAAAGACCAATGGCAGAAATCACCCCAATTCTTCAGCATTTTCAAGATTTTTTGACTGGAAAAGTCCCATTTGATCAAATTCCCAAGAGTCAAGAGGATGATCAATATTATGAAGACCCTCTAGAATGCAAGAAATCCGTGGAAGACCTCAAGGAGCCAAGAATAGAATCAAAAATCCAAACAAAAGAGAACCTTCAAGATCTGAAATAATTGATAGTCAATCCAAGAGAAGAGGAAGATCCTCATCAAAAGCTACCAGCACAACAACATCAAGATTAGAGTAAAATGTCCCCTCTCCAATTATGGAAGTGGACTCATCTGAAGATTCTGAGGCTTCTGAGGACTCATTATCTAAATCAATTAGTTCATCAGATTCACTACCATCAGCAACTGAATTAAATAAATCAGAAGTCACCCTTAGAAGGTCCAGAAGATTGGCAATTGGAAGCAAAACCTCACAAAGAGAATCACACAAGCCTGCAACCAGCTTAAGGATATATGATTCAATTGACTTGCCCTGTGAGCATTGTCAAAGAGATTATCACAAAAGTGATGAATGCACCAAGCTTTTTGTGAGTTTGTGATTCTTTTTAATGTATATTTCTCTTGTTTGTTTTGATATTTATTCATTTTTTGACCTTATTTTATCAGATAATTGGTTTAGAAGACTTGCCCAAGTTTATATTGAAATACACCTTCAAGGCCATCAATGTCCAGGGTGATGGAAACTGTGGCTACAGAACAGTGTCCCACTACATTTACAAGACTCAAGATCAATGGGCTGATGTTGGCTGAAGAAATTAAACAAAATCAAGACCTTTATGAAGCCATGAACACCTTAATTCCCCTAAAATCCTCTTATTTTGACAGAACTGAACGGTATGAAGATGTTGGCCAGGCTCTAAAAAGCAAGTGGATGTCCATGCCTGACATGAGGGATCCAATTGCAAATAAGTATAAAAGACCAGTCTTCTTTTATTCCACAGTGCAATCTTTTTCTTTTTTCCCTTATTTCTGTCCTCCAAATGATAATCCCCATTTTCATCTGCTTCTTGGATAGCTGTTCTCATTTTGTTCCTTTGGAAATAATCATTTCTAAAATTTATCCAGTCCCCCCATTACTGTGAATTGGGATATTCATGCCCAACCAAAAGCCCTGGGGTGGGCTGATAGCTTCAAGAAACACAGAATGTTGTATTTGTCCAATCTTCCTCCCCCCTCTCATAGAAAACCCACTATTTTGGAGGTTGATTCTGATTGATTGATTTTTGTATATACAAGTTATTCCAATAATCCCCCTCCTCAGTCTTATTTATCTCTTAAATCCCACCTCAGTCTCCTTTTTTATCAAACATGTTGAACTTTTGTACATAGAAATAGTCATATTACAAACAAGGAAAAAAATCTGAAAAAATACACTTATTGCCCATGCACTTGCTGTTCCACCAAAACACTCCCCAAAATCATGGTCTTCTGGTTCTTTATTGTCCAGTTTGAACCCTTCAATCTAAAAAAATGAAGGAAATTCATAAGTGGGAAGTTGTTAAATTGACTTTTTGAAAATGGGCATATTACAATGACGGGAAATGTTTTTTAAAAAAAAACCTTTTTTGCGCCTTCACTTGTCCCACCAAAAGAAATTCCCAAAATTATCAGCTTCTGGTGCTTTACTCTTCAGATTAAACCCTTTATTTTAAGAAAAAATTTAAGGAAATTCATAAGTGGGAAGAGTTTAAATTAATTTTTGAAAAAAATATTCCATTTTTGGCATATTGGCCAAATTTGTGAAATTTGGCAAGAAAGAAATTTGTGCATATTAACATGCCAAGTCAGGAAAAATATGGCAAAAAAAATTAAAAAAATACTCAAAACTGAGCCTGAGGAATATGTTTTGAAAAATAAGGTCACTTATGTGTTATTACCATAAATTGGTAAAAACACGTAAGGGCTTACGTGTGTTTACCAACAGCCATATTTTATTCACCCTTATTTGACCTTATTTTGGTCATAACTTCTGTAATTCTGATGCTAGTTTAATTTGGCTAGTACAATTGGATAGCCCTGACTTAGAGCTTCATTCTGAATAGCCATTTGATGGGGTTAAGCCTCTTCCTCTTTATTTCAGACAAGAGGTTAAAATTAAGGTTTATGCTCAGCAGCAACTTTGAGCAGGAATAACTTTTTTATTCTTTGTCCTATGATAGTGGGACTTGTGTAGTTGGAAAGCTGTGGGTTTCCTCTTTCTTTTGATACATTTTGAGCTGATTTGGCTCAGATCCATGCTTTGGTGGTATCTTGGCCATACCATTGATTTATGGTATTTGGCTGTCATGCTTGTGCCCTGGTTTTGAGTCACAGACTGACATACCCTCCCTCTAAAAAAGGCTCATCACTGATGAGACTGTTTAGTCCTCCTAGAGGCCCTTAATATTCTCAAGTGAAGGTTCCCATCTGGTATGGCATCCTCTGCCAACCATTTGTCTTCATCAGATGTCTGGTTCTTGAATGTGACCAAGTATTGTCTTTGGTCTTTACCATTAAGTCTGATCTTCCAGGCCTTCATGATTTTCATCACTGGTCCAGGGGAGTCTTTCATTTCCACTATCTCTGGTGGGGTGGAGATTTTCTTCCTGGAGGGGAATTTATCCTCCTCTATCTGGAAGTATGGCTTGACTAAACTCGCTGGAAAGACTGGGTGTTTGCTACAACATTCTTCTGTGAGTTTGACTTCTACTGTATTGTTTCCTATCAATTTAATGATGGGAAGGGACCTACAAATGAGTGTCTCATTTTCTTAGGTCCTTTGAGATTATTAAAGTTCAGTGTAGACACTAACACTTGGTCCCCTTCTTTAAAGTCAGGTTCTATGTGTGATTTGTCCCACCTCTGTTTGTTGTATTCTTTTTCCCCAGCTATGCATCTATCAGCTGTATCACAATCCCTCTTCCACATGTCATGGAAGTCTTTAGCTATTGGGTGGATAGTCAGAAGATTCTTCTTTAAGTGACCCACAGGCAATAGGGGATTCCACCCTTTCTCTACCAGTGAAGGTGTTTTTCCTGTGGTAGAGTGCTGTCTTGTGTTATAAGCCAGCTGGACTTCTGGTAGAAGGGTCACCCAGTCATAGGTGTAACCTTCATGGTCCTTATATTCTATGCCATAGGCACAGAATCTTCTAAGGATGTCTTCCATTGTTTGGATAATCCCTTCAGCTAATTAATCTGTTTGTGGATGGTAAGCTGTAGAAAAAGCAAGTTTAGTAACAAGCATATCATAGAGGTTGGTCCAAAATTCTGATGTGAATTTTGGGTCCCTATCACTAATGATAATCTGAGGGACTCCACAGGTGAATATTATGTTATTCCAAAATAACAGTGCAGTATCCATGGCTTTATGCTCTTTGTGACAAGGTAGGAACCTTAAACGCTTGCTGAACCTATCAACTATTATCAAGCAGGCATTGAAGTTCTCTTTGCCTCTTGGTACAAGTACTGTAACCCAGTCCATGTTGATGGTTTCTCATGGGTGCTTGGGTTCTTCTATGTGTTGAAGTAACCCATACTTCTTCCGATGTTTTCTATTTTCCTTTTGGTATATTTCACAAGTGTTGATGTATTCACTCAACTCTTGTTCCCACTTGGGCCACCAAGCTGTGCTTGCTACCCTCTCCTTGGTTCTGTCCTCACTCATGTGTCCCATATAGGGGAAGTCATGGCATTCTTGTAGGCTCAAGGATATATGGTCCCTGTCTACTATGGTGAGTGCACTAGTGCTCTTTTCTTTATGGTATAGCAGGCCATCTATAAGGAAAAATGTATTATTCTTATAGTCCCTCAACCAGGGTTCCTCCAACTGGGATTCCAGCTCTGGGCTCCTGTACTTTTGTTGAAGGAGTTGCAACAATATGCCACACTGTTTGTGTTTGGCATATGTCTTCATTACTGCACTGAAAAATCAATTATGCAGTTATGAGGAACATATTTCCAATATGGGATTTTCTATTCCTTTTGAATCAGTGTTTCCACTGTGTAGCGTACCACTTTCTGGGGCCCATTCAGAAAATATGAAGTTTTTCCTCCTATCTATTTCCATGAAATGGATAGGGATCTTGGCTGCTAATTCAGGGTCATAAGCTGGATTGCTTTTGACATTGTCCAGGGGCCATCTTCATTTGTATGACTTTTACCTTCCTTGTATATGATGGTCATATTTCCTCTATACTCTTGGATGGCTATTTGCCACCTCAACATGTTTTTATTGGTAGTATTCATGTTCAGTAAAGACTTAAAGGCTGTGCAGTCTGTGTAGACTTCAAAGACTGCACCCTCCAAATAATAGTGGAGTTTCTCTAGAGCCCATACTAAGCATAGACATTCAGTCTGGGTGGCCCCATACCTTGCTTCAGAATCTTTCAGTTTCCTAGAGATGTAGCATATTACTCCCTTTCTTGGTTCACCATCCACAATTTGTCTCTGGTGAAGCGCTGCCCCCAAGCCTTGGCTGCATGCGGCATCTATGTATAACTTGAATGGTAGTTCAAATTCAGGTAAGATGAGCACAAGTAAATTTGTGTGTTCATGTTTTATCCTCTCATATGCATTCCTCCTTTCCTTGGTAATTTCAAAAACTACATCTTTTGAACATAACTTGTACAGACTACTAGTTATGTGGGAAAGCTTTTTGATGTGGTTTCTATAATAGCTAGCAAACACATGGAAAGACTGAATCTCTTTGATGTTTTTTGGTATTGGCTTTTGCAGTACTGCTGCTACTTTGTTCTGGTCTATTTCTAGACTGAGACCTGAGACTTTATGTCCTAGAGCTAGTAGCTCTTGCTGGCCAAAATTGCACTTTTTAAGTGAAATTTCCAGATCAATGGGTGTGCATTTAATTAGCACTCTGTCTATGTACTGCACATGATCCTCCCATGTCTCTGAGTAAATAATGATTTCGTCAATATATACTACCATCCAGCATTCCAATATTTCTTCTTGAAGTATTGTGTCCATCATCCTTTGGAAGTGGGCTGGTGCATTCTTGATGCCAAATGGCATTCTGGTATACTCATATATGCCCTTATGAGATATGATCCTGAGTAGTTTCATGGAGTTTGGTTTAACTCCATTCTGGTGGAAGCCTTTCATACAATCCAGATTGGTTATGTATTTGGCTTTTGCCAGTTTGTCTAGGGCATGAGATATCCTTGGTATAGGGTACCTGTCAGCTTTTGTGTAGTTGCTCAGAGATCTGGAATCTCCACACAGCCTAGATTTGCCATCATGCCAGGTGTTCAGGACAGGAGTGGTGATTTCCACTATTTCATTGTGTCCAATCTTTCTTATGACATCCATGTCTAGGAGTTCATTGATGTGTTTTTCAATTTCTTTCCTAGTCTCCAGAATTTCTGGGTATGGAGGTCTCCTGAGCATGGGTGGATAAGGTCTTTCCACATCTAGATATATTTCTATATCATGGCCTTTAATTTTGCCTAATGGTTCTTCACCAATGGCAAATGCTGGTCTATTTTTCCTCAGGATCTTCACTAAACTAAGTTTCTGTTTACTGGTCAGGGAAGTGCTTAAGTGGCCCTCCTTGAGCTCATTTAGAAATTTTTCTAGTGGGTAATGGGTAGATATTTGGTATATGTCAAGTGAAAATTTCTTTTCCTTGTTTGCACCAATAGTAATGTACCTATTTTTGCTATTGTAAATATCAATTCCATACATCCTTTGGTAATCTGTTCCCAGTAAAAACCCTTAGATGTGGGCATCTTCAAGCCCAACAAACTCTGTGTTGAGTCTGATATTACCCTTCCTATGGGGTATAATTATCTCTTTGATAATTGTCCCAATGGAAGTCATCTTCCCTGAAGAACTTTTGAAGCTCTTTGCCTCGGTTGGCAAGAGATTCTTTTCCCAATTTGGATAGTGGTTGTCCAGATAATTTCTGGCCACTGTGGAGAAGTGTGCCCCACTGTCAATGATCAATGGGTGTTGAGCATTGTCAATGAAAACAGTCATTTTTGTGGCTGTCCCATGTATGTATGCCATTCCTTTGGTTGGTGTGACCAGGAATGTTTGTGCATCTTGTGTATGTTTGCACAAGTTTCTATTGGCAGTGTCTTGTGGCGTGCCTGCTTCCAACTGTATGTCCTAGATTTCTAGTGGTGTTTCCTCTTGGTATTCCACTAGAAATTCTTCTCTTGGGTCTTGTTCTTCATCAGATTGTTCTCTGATGGCATCTTCTATAGACTCTGATTCAGAATCCTCTGTGGGGGATTCCTCCTCTGGGACTTTCTCAATGGCATAGACTTTTTTATTTTCCTTTGAACAGTTGAAATAGTGGTCTGTTGAGCCACAATTGTGACAAGAGTTTTTCTTCTTAGTCACTTCTGCCACTCTTTCTTTGGGTTTGTCTTTGAACTCCACCCTGAAAGGTTGTTTCTCTTTGAACCCACTGCTTTTGTATGGGAAATATTTCCCTATATTAGTTCTTTTCCTGACATCTTGTAAGGTATTTGAAATGTCATCTGGAGTGCAATTTTGGTTGCATATGCCTTTTAATGCATGTTATAGTTCTCCTTGAATTTGTGTCAGGATTTTGTGATTCCTCATCTGAATGTTCACTTGAGGATCAATGGCTTTAAGTCTTTTAAACTGTCTAAGACACCATGCATATGGATCTTTTTCCACTGAATACGTATCATTTTCAAATGACATGGTCTTTTGCCATATACAAGTACCATTGCTGTAATTTTGGATAATTTGACTCTTCCACCATGGCCAGTTTCTCCTGCCATAGATTTCTTTCATTTCTGTGTACCAAATACTAACATGTCCTTTAAATTCTGTATTAAGTCTAGCAGTAATCCAGTAGTATGGTATGCTTGGTACATCAATGAAGATTCCATCAATATAATCTATGATTTCCATATGATCATATTCTTCTGTACCAGAGAATTTGGGCCAGCTTGAGGCCTCAGGATGCTTTTTTAATGCTTCCTTCTCATAATAAGACACGTTCTCTCCATCTTGGTATTGAGATGGAGACCTTGCCTTATTCTCCAAAAAGGAATCTGGTTTGATGCCTTCTTGGTGACATGGATTATCCATGACATGTCCTTGTGGTTGGGGCTTCATGTTATGGTATACATTGAACAGTTTGTTTATGTCTTGATCTAGACAATCCCTGTCCCTTTTGCTGTGGTGTTGTTCTTCAAAGACTATATTCAGTCTTTTCTTAGTTTATTCAGAGGCTTCTCTCAATTGAGAACGTCCTTCTTGAAGAGTTTTAACAATTTTGTTCATGGAGGCTGTTAATGTTTTCATCCTCTCATGGCTTGATTCAAGGTCTGCAAAGTGCTTTTGAGTTTGCTCAGCAAATTGGGACATTTGTGACCACAGTGCATCACTGTTTAAGTTACTCTCAGGTGTGACAACATTATGTTCAATATGAGTTGGGGTAATATTTCTATTAATAGTACTACTGATTCTAGAGTTATGTACAACTACTTCTGGCTCTTGTGCACTTCTTTCACCAAATCCAACAGCTTCTGGATCACTGAGTCTGACTCTCTCTTCCTTTGGTTGAAATAGGTCTGGTTTTTGCCCTTGTGTCCTTGCATTGTGAAGAATGGTGACTCTTGGCCACTGATGTGAAGCCACTGGAGAGCTGGTTTGGTTTACTCCTTGTGAGCCTGAAGGAATCTGAGTATTCCCTGTCTGGGTCAGTTGTTCTTCTATGGCATGGATAGTGGCTTGATTCTCCCTTATCCTGTTTGGCCTCACCTCCAGGAGTCTGAACTGCCTGGTGAGATTCCAACCTTTGGTGATTACCATAAGGTCTCTGAAGTCCATCTCTCTCAGACAGATCTTCTGGAAACTTTTTCCAAGTTCTGTCCAATGGGATTCCAGCTTGAACCTTTTGTTGTCCATGCTCCATTGAAAAAGGTCTTTGAGGAGTTGGTGGAGCTGAAGAACTTGGTCCATATCCTTCCTGTCCTCTGGTTTGAGGTTTCTGTTGAACTGGAATGTGAATTGCAGAGTGGGTATGATTTCCCTCAATGCCTTGTCATCCACCACTGTGTCCAAGGTGTCCTCTTCCAGGTCTTCTGGCTCTGGACAAGCCTTCTCTGTCCTCTGGATGGTGGCTTTGAAAAGCAAGGTCTCTGAGGTGTACAGGTGACATATCAGTGTTTCCAAGCAGTCAAAAACTTTATTTTCTTAGGGTCTTTACTTTTTACTGTGCCTTGTACAAATTTATTGTCTGCTGCTTTTCAAAATTTACCTTTAGAGGCTACAACTGGGCTAATGACTGTAATCTTCCCTGTACAAGTTGTTAAGGTTGGTTTACCTTGTATTGATGCAGAGTTTCATGGTTTTCTATTCCTCTGAGTGGCAATTGATTTCCACATTTTAGCTGTGGTAAGTCCCTCACTGTGCCTCTTCCCTTTTACCTTGCTGCCCTCTGGTTCTGAGGGTGTCACTGGTGTGTTGGCCTGTGACTGGGTCTCTAGTGGGATGTAGTTTTCGTCCACTGAATCAAACAGGAAAAGAGGGCTTACTGTCAGTTAAGACTTCTTAAAAGGCTGTTTGCATGTCTAAGAAGGGCCTCTGGGCAATATATTTCTATATTATGCCCTTATATTATGACAGTGTAATTTAATTAACAATCCCACGTCAAAAAGTACAACTTACAGATCTCTGGAACACTTTTTGTATACTAGTATCTCACAGATTTACTTGTAATTAGCAAGTATAATATGAAAAAGTGGTTATGTAAGAGGGTAATTGAAATTAACAATGTACCCAACCACGCCTCAACTGTTGGTTTTACAGTAAGAGGTGCCCTTATTTAATTAAAGAAAAGGACTATATTAATGGCTTAATGTGTTTAAATATGTAAAACACACCAAAAAATAAGGGTTTTGTAGTGATTATATTATAATCAACCACACAAGGCAAAAAATAGATGAAAACACAGTGGTATACAGCATATACCACTCAAAAAATAAATAAAACATATATATTTTCTTTCTTTTTTAATAAGATTTAATCCTAAAAAAGAGAAACAAAAGTGTCAGAATGAAGAGAATAAGATAAAAAACTCACTTATAAGGTCCAAATAAGTTTCAAAACATGGCCAGGCCCCAAATTGTCCGGCAGAGTCTATCATGAAGCTTATTAATAACTATTTCCAAGCTTTAACTGTGACTGTGACATGGTGAAAAATTATAATAAATGATTCATTGATGTTATAAAAGGTTTAAATAAGATTATTAAGGGCTTTACTATTGAGTAATAGTTGTGGTGAGTGCTGTTGAAAGCCCTGGGTGCAGCTTCACCTGTTGGATTACAATAATAAAGAGTACAATAATTAGAATTGAAATTATACCTGGCTATTTTAGAAGAGTATAGCTGTTTTTGACAGCTGTACTATGTAGGAATTCAAGAGCAGGATGAGGAAACCTTCTCTGGTGGAGAAAAGGCCTCTTTTTATCCTAAAATGGGGTGGAATGGCCCTCTAGACCATCCATGTAGAGGAAGTGAAGAGTTTTTCACTTCAGGGTACTGGCTTGTGGTATTAATAGTGCCTTTATGCTCTGTATTGGGCTCAGATGTGGGTTTGAAACCACATCTGGGCAGTTTTCACCAATACAGGGTGAACATTTTCACCTGGGGACCACATAGCCCTCTTCTGACGTGTATAATGCATAGAATGCTGTACAGAACCTGTATGGGACCCCAGTATTAAATTAATTATGAGTTATTGAAGTAGAAACAAGCTTCTTTGTCAGTTTGACACCTCATAATCATGGTTATGGGATATTATCCCATGGTAAGGCTGTATTGGCCAAACTGTTCAACAATGCTAAGCTGCTGAGCAAGGCTACTAAGAATTTCAAAACCAAAACACTCCTAGTACTCTAGATATCCGGCTAGTTCAGGGATGGTTTTTTTCCTGAATAGTCAGCAATTGTTCCATAATCCTTGGTAAAATGAGGGAGAGAGGACCTCTATTTATACCTTTTAGTCCTTAATAGAGCTTTTCAAAACAGGGTACCTAGAAAAAATCACAGCTGAGAGGTGTAGTTTTGGTGTAGAAAAATAACATGGGCTCCAAGCTCTGACCAATGGGGTTGAGCTGTCACATCAATTGGTAATTATAGGTATGCACCTGGAATTAATTTGAGTTCTGACCAATCAGATGGATTTACTTTTTTAGATTTATTTTGGATGTGAATTATGACCAATGAGGTTTAGTTGTCACCTCAATTTGTAATTATAGGTATGCACCTTGAATCAATTTCAATTTTGGCCATAAGGTTATATTTTGGTAAGATTGAAAAAATTTGTGGTTTGTAAAAATAAAATTTGACAATTGCTGCCAATTTTGATGTCCAACTTGTGGGTTAGGTCAAAAATTATTCTTTAAGAGAAAGTATCTTCTGTTTTATTTATTCTTCTTGAAACTTCCACAAAAAATACTTTTAGAATTTCCTTCAATTTGGCTGAAACCCATGACATTTCCTGTGTTTAGGCTGTAGAGATCCACCTTGCCAAATAATATAGATATATGTTTGATTACTCAATCCATATTCCTTAATTCCTGAATAGTGCTACTTGTTCTCTGATTTCTGTTTTTTTCATATAAATTGTAAACTTTTTTACCCTACATTTTTCCTCCAAATATGACTATGAGACATTTTTTGAAAAGATTCCATTTTGGATGCTTTAAGTACCAGCTTGGTTAATTTATATTCCTCTAATTTCATATTCTTTATAATTTAATTATTTTCTCTGTGTAATTATGAGACTACAGTATTACTGGTAAGCTTGAATCTGGGAGTTAAGGTATGGAATACCACAGTTCCCTAATCTTTACAGCTGAAGAGCCTGTACCACTGCTACCAAATCAGAAAAGTTCTGCATCTCATTGTATAATCATGTTTCTGTAAATTTGAGTTTCTCTGGATGATTTTTTCAACACTAATAAGCTTGATCAAGCCTTGAAAGACTGTATATGATTTTTGAGATAGCTGCCAAAATTCAGGTGGTAAGCCCTCCAAATCACTTCTTTGGTAAATATAAGGTGTTTGGTTAGATCTTTTTTTAATGGAATAATTGAGTAAGAGAATGGCTTCCTCCAGCTCTTCATCAGTATATAATTCAAATTCATAAGCATATTCAGCTTTCTGTAAATCTAAAAAAACATATTTGCATTGAGGTTTTTCTTTAATTCAATTTCTTGAAATAAATATAGGATTTCACAAAAAAATGAGTTTATTGATATGAAAAAACCACAGATTTTCAGGTGTGATATTCAAAAAATACCCAAATTTAAAAGTTGTTTTTGTGTTGTAAAAGCCAAGGTATTTTTGTCTTGGAATCTTTCAGATTTTAGGGGGGTTATTGTTTATATCTTGAATAATTATCAAATATTGGATCATTTTGTATCATATAAACTAATCCTTGACATGAATTATGAGATTTTTAGCAACCTTTATTGATTTTTTCTTCAGATAGATTTTCTAAATGATTTTATTTGCATATACATCATCAATGATCAAATATATGAGTTGTAATATTGTGTGGTTCAGAATTTTCAAGTAAGAAATTGATAACTTTTTCATCCCCAAGTGTATGTATATATTGTAAGGAAATTAATTCCTGAGTAAATTCTTGATGGATAGATTTTTGGGATAGTTTTTTGTAAATATAAGTGTAAATAAGAATATTGGGTTGAGTAGATTCAAATCAGATTTATAAACAAATTTCAGGAAAGTGGGGTAATTTCAAGACAAAAATAGGATTAGCTATGCAAAGAATAGGTTTTAGTATATGAAATACTATCTCTAATTAAGTGTGGGATTCACAAATAAAAAAGATTAAATGTATAATCTTTCCAAATAAATCTGTGATGTCAAATGCAGGATTTGGTAAATTTGACACCCCCCATTGAATTTTCTTTTATATAATGTTTTTTTATTTAATCCTCTCTGAATCAATTTTTTGACTCGAAAACCCTCTTATTCTTATTAAAAAATAGTTTTTGGCTTGATTTGATAATGAACTCTTTAAACATTTAATTTTGAATTCACATAAGATAAAAATTGTAATTATAAATGAAAATCTCTTTTTTTTTTAAATATGACGCCTTTTTTTTGTAAGAGTGATATTTGTGGTTAAAACCAAAAAGTACCTTTTTTAAAAAGGGTAAAAATATTATACAGAAAAGTTGGTAAAAAAACTAAAATTTAAAAAGGTTTTTTTTACCAAATTAATACTCCTTTTGGAAAAAACCAATGTTGGAAATTCATCCTTGGGTTGATTGGTTTTATTTTCATTTCTTGAAAAAATAAAAATTGGCAAATTTTGGCACAAAAAAAATATTGAAAAAGATAAGGCAAATTTTGGGTGGTTCAAATGATAATGGAATAATTTTATTTATCCAAATTAGCTCATATAATAATAATTAAAGCTAAAGAGGATTGCAAATTTAAAATGATAAAGTGATCCACCTTTTTGAAGATAAATTAATCATAGAATTCTATTAATATATCATTGTATATCTTTCAATTTAACTACGAGCAGTAATATAGAAGCTATATTATCAATTCTTGTGAAGAGCTTCTAAATATCAATTTTTTTGAATATTAATAATCCAAATGTGAATAATTATTGAAGTGAAATAATTTCAATAGAGGGGTTCAAACTTGACAAATCATGAGTTCCAAACAAAAAATCTTTTGCATCAAGATACCACACCTCATGAGATAAGCTATTTTAAGTCACCACAAGCCCATTTATTTTCCCCTAAATCCTCAACTACTTCTCCAACATACCAAAGATTTCCAAGGATTGGTATAACCAGAAATCTTTCTGAAGATAAATTTAATTTTCCATAAGGTTAGATGCAGCTTTATTTTTACTATTCAATCATGAATATTTTTCTAATTTATTAATATACACCCTGAAACAACCCAAAGAAGTTATTCAAGTTTAAAAATCAAAGAAATGTCAAAAATATCTACTCAAATTTGTTATTTGAGCAGCAAAATTAGAAAATTTCTTGGAAATATAATCTAATGAAGAGTGTTAAGAGTCTTTATGTATTTTGCATAAAATTTATTATAAGAACTACCTCAGGACACAGGGGTTCTTTGTCTCGAAAGAAGATAACCTTGAAAGTCTCCGTCATAAAAAGTTAAAGAAGCTATGATTTAGAGAACACAGATCATTCATTTCTCTGACATCACTTATTTGAAAGGATCATTTCTTTCAAAGAAAATCAAACCCTCATCAAAGTGAGTCAGAAATTCAAATAGAAGTGACCCTTTCAAGACTTAGCTGCATTGGTAAGAGAAAATGGGGTGATTTTTGGTATCAGAACTGGTGCAGTTTTTCTATATACAAGAAGGGTTATTTAATTCTTGATAAAGTAAAAATACACATAAATATCATGGATTAATGAGTAAGACAGGATTGAAATTTCACAAGTAAGTCAAGCTGAAGTCTTTCCTAGATTCCTTAGTTCTACTGATGGTGGTTTCATTTAATTATTCCACAGGCCACCTAATGAGGGAAAGGTTTGTTATGATTGTAAAAGGAAAGATTTTTGGATTTTCTCTTTCCAATTAATATAATATAAGATATAATTACTTTGGATAGAGGTTATGGGTGAAACTGATAATGTATTTTTACTTAGTTACTCCATGTAATTCCAGTTAGTATGTGATGTCAATTATTACTTCACTTGATCTCATGTTGGAGCTCCAGGATCAGTACATGACTTAAGTGTATATAGATGTATGAAAATTCATAGAAGTCCCGAAAGATATTTTTCCAAAAAAGCAATATCTTTGGGCTGACTCAGCCTATGGAAGCTCAATTAAAGTTGTTCCAGAATCCAAAGTAAATACACAAAATAATACATATGATAGTGAATTTTACTTCTGCCTTGAAAAATCACAGGTCAAAATTGACAATGCAATTGAAACACTTAAAGGTTGATTGTCATCCCTCAGAGAAATGCAGAAAATAAAGAAAGTCCAATTTTCAATTGATTGTTTTTTTAGCTATGTAATTCTTCTGAAAGTTTTGGAAAATATTGGATATTAGTGGTAAAATCTTCAAGAAGAGAATTATACACCAGCCCTTCAAAATGTAGCCAAATTGGCCAATAATGGACAAGCTTTTAAGTTGTGGGAGAAGATCAAGCCTTTAATTCAGTTATAGCTATTAATTCAATATTGATATTGTATATAATACCTTTATTCAAATTTATATTCAATTTAATCATTTAAATAATAAAATCAAATGAATTAATGAATAATTATTAGATGAGAAATTTCTTTCTTGAATAAAAAGTTGTTGATAATTTGTTTTGCTTGATATACCATTAGATGAAATTATTTCTTTTCAATTTTGATGCAATAAATACTCACTATATTCTTTCAAAGTAAGATTTTGATTATTAAATTTTATTTTTTCATAAATTGGTAATAAACTGAGATATATATATACAAAATATTGACGAGGTCATGTTTTATAAAATAAGAAAAATAACCTTTTTTTGAAAATGAATTTCTTTTTGGAGAAATTTTTTTTTTCTTTGAAGACAAAACTGAAAAAAATTAAATGTTGGAATACTTATTATATATAATATTGTTTTTCCTCCTTTTTTTGAAAAAGTAATAATTAATAACTTGTTTTTTGATCTATGAAATATTTTTTCAATTATTCAGAAGCTGGGAGTTAAATTAAGAGCACATACACAAAGACTCATGTTCCAAGCTATAATTTTTGAATGCTAATATATCATTCAACTTTTGTCTTACTTGAAACCAATGAAAAAGGTCTAATTTTAATTCAAAGACAATATCCAATCTACTATAGATACAGGAATTTTCCTTCATTTTATATAATAATTTATTAATTTACTAATAGTTTATTCATTTGAAAATTCATCAATGTGAAACAATATTAAGAAATTCTTTTCTATGCTATAAGTAATAACCAAAATAGATGAAAAAATCATATTTTTTGATTTTCTCACAATAAAGAAACTGAGTATGTTTATTCCAGAATTTTTGCAAAATTATTTCTTTAAATGTAACAAAAAAGGTGATCTAAGAAATAATTATTAAGCAGATAGCTGTATTCATATACCTCTATAAAAAGGGACTTTCATGTATAAGCAAATTATTTTTGGGTTTGATAAAGATAAATAAAGGAATTTATGATGAATTGTATTTAAGATTTGTTTATAATAATAAGAATATGTAATAAAAAACTATGAAGTATTTAAATTCCTTAACTCTGATATATGATTATATAAGATACTTAGTTCATACATTCTTTATTAAGTACAACTAAAATTTCAAGTTAGAGAAAAAGGATCACATTTCTTCCAATCTTAGAAGTACATAATACAAGTAAGTAGGTAGTGATTAGGTTTAGTCTTAGCTATATAGAAAAATTACTTTTATATTATATACATTCAATATTTATTCAATCTCATTTTACAGTGAAATTCTTCAATTTCATGTGAATGAAAATTATTTCTTCCAAGAAAATATAATAAGTTGATTTGAATATTAGTTCAGTATATCATTTAGAGAGAAATAATTCAAAAAGTGCTAGGTGAGATAGTTCTTTTGGAGCATTTGTAGAAATATAAAATAAAAATGTTTTGATTTGATTTAAGCTTCAAGCTTTATTCTATATAAAATATACCTTATTAGTTATTCCTTATGAGCTTTCAACTGTCCTTATCTTTATATTTTTTTAATATGCATTTGGACAATTGATTAATTGATATAAGCTTTTCTTAAGTTCATAGAAACGATTATGTATTTTTGCCTTGAGATTCCATTTTGGTTTTCACTTTCTTATGTCAAGAATTTTAACAACTGATTGGCTTCTGAAAGAATCCTGAAAAAAATAGTTTTTTTAAACCTTGATCAGGCCAAAATTACCAAAAAGGCTATTCTGAAAAATTTCCAGGGATAAAGATATAGAATTATATTTCACTTGTGGAATTTGAAAAAACAATTAAGGAAAATCACTTTAGCTGAGGAAGGCATTTAATTCTCTCTTACCTTGTAGTGCATGCTTTTGGTACCCATATATATATGGCCAAATGTATATACTCTTTTGTTTTCTGATTAAAAAAGTATTTTTTCTCATTGATACTCTCATTTCTTCTTAGAATGAACAAAATTTACCAAAGAAAGAAATCCTGATATTTCATAAGTGGAATCTCATTTCGAGGAGTTTGAAAATTTGGCTAAAAAAACCAACTTTGGAGGTTTTTTTACAAAGCAAAACATCTTCAAAGGTAATTGTGGATTTGGAAAGTTTCAAAGAGGGGGAAACAGAAAAGAATTTCCAAAATAATCATAAAAAGTGAAATTTATACATAATAATGTATGGAAAGACTTAAATGAATTTACCAAAGCTTTGTGTGGACTTAGCATTTTCCTATATTCATTTCCTTATAATAATTATTCAAAGAGCTATGTCGTCAAATAAAATTAGCTATAATAATTAGAATATTCTGTCTAGAGCTTATTGAAAAAATATAGCTATAATAGGGCATTTCAAATATGAAAAGTTTCAGGTTTCATTCATTCAACATTTTGACTGAAATTTTGAATCAAATACACTTTATTTTTTTCAAAATACCAAATTGTTTTAGCTGAGTTCCTCTGAGATTTTGTTCAATTCCTGATTCCAAAATCAAAATGGTGAAGCCTAATTCTTTTATCACTTTATTTTTTTATTTCCATTGGTTTCATTACCCAATCCTTAGAGCCCATATGTTCAATTTGAGACATAACCATTCAAAACAAACAGTCATCAATTCAATCACACTCACCAAAAAAGAAAAGAAAACCTGATTAAAAATCATCAGTTAATTTCACAACTGCTGATTTATTGTGTATGATTGATTTGAGCATCAGGATCAAGCTCCACAGATTGAAAAACCTCCTCTAAACAAAATTATTTTACCAGTTAGAAACTAAGGTGAAAATGGTTTCCAATCTATTGAATAGTATTGCAACAAAACCATTTGAGAAGTAAGCATAAAATAAAGATAAATTCTTGCAAAATGCTTCTCAACAACCACCGTGTTTTAAATTAATCCTGCTGAGCACAAAAATTATATTGAAGAAATAGTTCAAAATATTTAGTCCATTTGTACTTTATTCAAATAAATTGATTTCCTGTTTGGGTAAAAGCCAAATATTACTCATTTGGCCCCCCTAGATGCACAGGATGAAGGCTCAAATTATTAAGTTCCACAAAATTAATCAACCAATATTCAAGATGTAAGTGTGAGCCTTGAGGTATATTTTACATACCCAAATAGGCCACAATTATCTTAAAAAGAAATTTTGAATTATGCAAAACTCATAAGTCATGCATATATCCAAAATTCATCATTTTCAATTTCAGAAAAGATGAATAACTTTTTATTGAGTAAGTAAATCCATGGATTTAAGACCAGATTTGGATTCTACACAAAAATTCACCTAGGGTAGCTCCATAGAGTGAATAAGCTCAATTTAAGTATTTGAGGTGGTAAAATGGAAAATACTTCAATACCACATCATTAATACCACATAAAAGATCCGTGAAAATTTTTGTTTTTCTTGATTTTTAGCCAAAATAATGGGAAAGTGAGAAATCCCATGTTACATATACACTAAGAATAGTGTTATGCATGTTTTGAGCACTTAATATCATGGTATTCCTACATGGACTTTTGGTACACCCATAGTGGATATCTCACTTTAAGCTTAAATTACTATTTTGACGTAAAAATTAGGCAAGGGGGACAAAAGACATCAAAGAGAGCCAGGGTACCCAACTTCTGAGGCCTCAGAGGCGTGGATAGCTCCAGAGCATGGATCCATGGCTCATCTTGGCCCAATTGGTAAACTAAAACTCTTTGGGAACTTGGTTACCAAGTTACACCTACTGTAATCATAAGAAAAATAGCAAATAACCTGCTATTTTGACGTGCCAAGGAGGTAATGAGCTACTTAGACTCCTGTAACCACGTCAATTCTTGATGACTTTCCATGACTAGACCCTAAAAGAGTAATTAAACCCTTTTGGGATCCATATTCATTGATTTACTTCATAGCAACCAGCAAAATACTGCTATTTGCAATTCTACATAGAAATGAGGTAAAAACTTCAAAAATTCATTAAAAATACAATTCTTAATGAATCTTTCTGAAACTTTCAGGACCAATGAAGAACTGTATTATCTATGGTACAACCAAAAAGAATTATGGTTTTACTAGTAAAATTAAAAGTTTTACTTACAGTCCATTTTTGACCATTCTACGTGAAACACTGAATCTTCAAAAATTCACAGTAATTACAACCTGTGAAGAAATTGGCAATAACATTGATAACTTTGAGAAATCAATGATTATTTTAGAATAAAAGAAGATTTACAGATGTTACTCCTTTTATTCTTAACCATATTGGGGTTGGTAGTCATGTAAAAGCATCAATTAAGTAATTATGATAATCTTACGTGACAACAGGTGATGCAATCATTAATCCAAAAGGGATTATTGTTTTCTCACTCACTGGTTTTTCAGTTTGCTCCATGGCACGCCTCTGTGAGCTGTTGTTGACTTAAAAGAAGCCTCTTCTTGCTGTTTTTTCCAAGAATCATCTTATCAATTTATTAAATCATTATTACCAACAAGTAAGTATTAGTTAAAACTATTCTTAAGTGTTTTAAATCTTTCAAAATCATCCAGAAAGACGTGAAATCATAGAATCCAACTATATTTTGTTTTAATACTGTTATAAATCCTTTTGATCCCTTAAATCCACAATTCCACGTCAAATTTCTCTACTCTTACCTATCAATAAGTTCTTTGGAGTATTAGTGAGTCATTTATTCTTAATTCTTAAAGTTTTTCTCTAGTAATAGTTTTCTTCAAGAATTATCTTTATAATTATTCTTGCAAAAGATAATTATATATTAAAATAATTTTATTATTTTAATAAAGAAGTTTTTATTATTAAATTCTTCTTGTAATTGATTCTTGTAGACAATTACTTACTCACTGTTAAAATCACTAGTAGTGCTTAACACGTGAAAGAAATAATTCTTTAATTATTTAATTGTGGTTATAATAATATTTTATTATTATATTTCATAAGAACAGACATAGTACTGTTGATTAATAGTAATATTATCACCAGTTTCATAGTCACATCTTACAGTAAGCCAAATCAAAAGTCACTGGATAGTTTGTTCATATTAACTAATAATCTGTGGTTTGGTTTGGTTTGATTGAAAGGAGAATGAGAAAGGCAAGAGAGCACAATTTTCCAATAGAAATATTTCTCCAGACTTGGGGATAATGCATGGAAATATCATTATTTCAGAATATGTAAGCATAATTCATATAAATGAATTGTTGGAATACTTAATCATCAAGTAGTACTATGACAGGCTAAGGATTCAAATTAAACTTCAGTGTCAAGATTACTGAAGGTCATGAGAAAAATATACATAGTCACTCCATGAAGGATACTGAATCCAATAATTCTACTCAGAGAATAATTCAGAAATAAAACCTTTAAAGGGCCATAGATTCAGGAAGATATTTTAAGAACTTAAATATTGATATATATATATATATATATATATATATATATATATAATCAGCTTTCAAAACACTTTAGTATATGATACAAACCCCAATGCAATCTTAATGAAGGAGAAATTATAATGGAAGGAGGGAAAAGAAGTTCAAATTAAGCAAAAAATTCAAAAAGGATGAGTGGGATCAGGAACTCAAATTAGAAGAAAGACAAAGAAGGCTTTATTTTAAAGTGACCATGGAGAACTCAGGATGGTTTCCATCAGAGCTGGAAGGAACTATAAAGCTTATTAATAACTCTTAGCCTGGGACTCTTTTGATCAATACTAAATCATTGATCAATTTTCCATAAATTAATCATGATATGTTCACAACTGTGTCTCAGTAAAATTTAAATTATGATTTAATTGAAATCCTGAAGTTAATTTTTTGCTGAACAGAGATGCATTATCAGATTCAGTATCAAGAGCTCAACATTTTTTTCAATTTCCAATTGAATTTGAACCTACCAGATTCAATAAATGAAAGATAAGCTTAAGCCAATAATATCATCTTAATCCAACAAAATTAATAATCTTAGTAATATTTTCAAAAAGAAACATTTATCTGAACTGATTATGTAAGATTTGTCTATGAAACTCTTGATAATATTACTATTAATCAAAAGTACTATGACTGTTCTTATGAAATATAATGAATAGATTTATCATAGCCACAAATAAATAATTGATTTATTGATTATTTTTTTTACTTTTTATACACTACTAGTGATCATAGCAGTGAGAAGTGATTATCTACCGGAATCAATTACACGAAGTATTAATCATAAAACCTATTAAAATAATATCAAATTATTTCAATGTATGATTACTTTTTGAAAGAATAATTATAAAAATAATTCTTGAAGAAAACTCTTTACTAAATAAAAGCTTTAATAATGAAGTGAGAAAACTCACTAATACTCTGATAATAACTTCAAAATAATTGGTAAAGTTATTTTACAAATTATTTTTGGATTTAAAGAATCAAAACTGTTTTATAGCAGTAATGCAACAATGCTATAGTTAAAAACTATTTGAAATAGTATATTTATATGATTTGAAGTCTTTCTGATTAATTTGGAAGGATTTAAAACACTCAAGAAAAGAGTTAACTGATACTTACTTGTTGGTACTAATGATCTTATTTAATAATCAGATGATTTAGAAAAAACAGAAAGAGAAGGCCTCTTTTAAGTCAACAACAGCTCATAGAGGCAAATAAGTCATTTTACATGACTACCAACCAGTTTATGGTTAAGAAATAAAGGATTAACAACTGTATATCTTCTTTTATTTTGAAATAGACATTAATTCCTCAAATGTATCAATATTATGGGAAATTTCATCACATATTGTATTTTCTGTGAGTTTTTGAAGATTCAGTGTTTCACATGGAATCATAAAAAATGAGTTGTAAATAAAAACATTTCTTTGAATTATGAAGTCATAAGTATTTTTGGCTTCTATATTTATTATCCCTTCTTTTCATTGTTCCTTAAGGTTTCAGAAGGATTCATTGAGAATTATATTTTTAATGAATTTCTGAAGTTTTTACCTGATTCCTACATAGACCAGGAAATGGAACAATAATAGCTAGTTGTCATGAGGTAAATGCATGGAAACTCATCCAAAAAGGGATTTAATTACTCTCTTGTGGCTCATCCATGCAAAATAATTAATAACTGACATGGTTACAGGAGTCAGAGTTGCTCATTACCTCCTTGTCACATCAAAATAGCAGCTTAATTTCCATTTTCCTATGATTTAATGGGACTTTAACTTTGTAAACAAGTTTCAAAAATATTTTAGTATACAAATCGTGCCGCAATCAGCTATGAATCCAAGATTTAGAGCTTTTCACACCTCAGAGGCATCAGAAGTTGGGTACCCTGTCTCTCTTCAATGTCTTTTCTCCCCTTAGCTATTTTCACATCAAAAAATAGTAAATCAGGCTTAAAGACTGATATCCACTATGGGTTTATCCAAGCTTTATGTAATAATAAAGTAATATTAGATGCTATAAACATTAATAACAGTATTCTTAGTGTATATGTAACATGGGACTCCTCACATTCCCATTATTTTGCTGTGAAATTGAGAAAAACAAAAAAAAATCACAATTCTTTTATTTGATATTGATGATGTGGTTTTTAATCATTTTTCATATTACCGCCTAATAGAGTTAATTTAATCCTATTCACTCTAAGAAACTACCCTAGGTGAAGTTTTGTGTAGGATTCAAATCTGGCCTCAAATATATGGATTTACTTACTCACAAAAAAGGCATTAATTTTTTCTTGAATAAAAAATGATAAATTTTGGATATATGCATAAATTATGGGTTATGAATAGTTCAGAATTCATTTTAATATTAATTGTGGCATATTTGGGTATTTAAAGTATACCTCAAGTATTGCTTTTCCTCCCACCAAAAAATGAAATTTTACCACAATTTTACCAATTATTCAAAGAAGAAAAAGGCCTGAAAGGGGGTCAATTTCCACTGTCCAAACTCTTTATATCACTCAGATCAAGTAATTAAATCACATTTATAGGCATATTCATGCTTGTGGCCTTCTTTCAGGCCTAAATCTTCTCAAACGTTTATCTCAGTCAGGTATTTCTGATTCTGCCATCCATTCATATTCATGTACTATATTTTTATATCTCACAAAATATTCTCTATGTTTTTTACCCCTAAGTCTCCTTTTTGAATGACTTTCTTTATATTTTTGTCTTCATTCTGTTCCACTTGTGGTACAGTTAAAGTAATTGGTTTCTTTAAAGGAAACAATTCTTTATCAGCTGGTTAATAAGATTTTATCAAGCTTATTGGTAGGATGGGGCCTTTATTTTCTAATTCACCACTCAATTCCACTTGAACTTCATTGGATCCATGTAAGTAAACAATAAAAAAACCTCCTACATAATAATCTTTGAGTTTCTTTGGGGCTTTGATATTATTAAAATTCAAGGTTGAAACTAGAACTAAGTACCCTAATTTGAAGTCTGGTACTTTATGATTGTTGGCCCAACTCTGTTTTTGATATTCAAAAGCATAATTAAAGCTTTTTTGCATGATTTTTTACATCATAGAGAATAATCTTGAAGCTGGAAGCTATGGGATGGATTTAAATCAAGTCTCTCCTCAGTGTATCTGCTGGGAGTCTTGAATTCCACCTTTCTCTAACATACCAGGAGTCTGAACTGTGGAAGAAGGAAGAGATATCTTTTATTCCACCTTTAATTCAGGTATTAAAGTGCAACAGTCATGGGTAAAGCCATCTGAGTCCTTGAGATCTGAACCATAGGCACATGATATGTAAGGTGATGATATGAAAATTTGATAACAAATCAAGTACTGTTCCTGTCCTCAAAATTTGTATAAGTTATCATTCAATTAAAAATAGTAAAATTGAAGAGTTTTAATAGAAAACACACAAAATCTGTTGTTTTCAACTTTGTAAGTATAAAACAATAATACTATAAAGATTTATTGTTTTACCAACAATAAATATTTATCCAAAAAGACTCTACAAGGGATATTTAAGGCTACAAAATACATATCTTCAAGAGCAATTTCAATTGTAATTAATTGAGAAAAGAACTTCAGGAAATTTATATAAGGTAAATGTCTTTAAAAAGAATATTAAAGAGAAAACACACCCAAAAGTGACCAGAGTGAATTTGTAAACAAAATGACAAAGTTAACAGTGATGAAATATGCTTTAATTCACTTATGGGGTTGTTCAAGGGTAAAAATGATTATAGTGATTTTTTAATATGGTTAAGAGGCTTAAAATAATATAAAAAAATTGGTTTTAATCTCTTATTGATTGGTTTAACAGTGTTTAAACTAATTATAAAAGGAAAATATTCTAACATGAAGAGAAAAGTGGGGCAAAGAAGACATCCTTTTACAGCCAACAATTTTCTTACTACAAAATTAAAATTCATTCTTGTCAGTCATGGAAAAAACTCTGACACCACAAAATCTAATTATGTCATCATTGAATCCTGGTTTAGACCAAAAAGGGCCTTTCTTAGCCATTTTAGACCCTTAAATCAGCCATTGCTATAGTAATACCTGGTTTCAAGCCTTCGAAACACATAAAACTGTGTGTAAGAGACGTGAAAACCAGTTAAAACTGTTTTTACTATGATTGTTCTATCTTAAGAGTAGTTTTACCCTCTTGGAAACAGTTAAAGCTCCCCTGGTTAGTATCAAAACCTCATCATCAATTGGGTCACAGACCCTGTGACTCAATTCCTGGCCAAAAGTGATGATCTTTTGCATGAATTTTGACATCTCATTCTTGTCAGCAAGGGACTTGGGGGAGTCTGGCACCCTTGGAGCCAAGATTCCTTCCCCCCAGGATCAATCTTCCCAATGAATTTTTTTCTTTGATTCCTCATCATGTATTGTACTTGAAGTTTAAATATGCAATTCAATTGAGTTTTTACATTAAACAGCTGTAATAATTGATATCTTATATGTAATTCAATGTTCACTAATGTAATACACGTGCACATTTTGGCATTTCAATTGGAATTACTTCAATTACTCATAGCTTCTAGACTACATACCACACCTCAATTTTAATACAAAAATTGATGGTTAACACCACAGGTGGTGCCAATTCAATTTAAGTTTTGAGGATTTTCAATTTTTATACAAAACATATTAAAACTTAATTTAACCTTATTTAGAGTTGAGTTACAGAAATTTACCCAGAGGTGACCCCACCTTATTTTTTATGAGGAATCCAATGGTGGAATCACTTTAATATGTTTATTCATTGGATAAAAATTTAAAATAATCTTTATTTAAATTTTTTCTAAAAATATTTTAGTTTTAGTATTCTTATTAAGAATTCATTCTTACTTAATTTTTCCAAGGAAAAAGGTGTTTTCACAATTTTAAATGTCAAAGTAAGTTTCTTTTTGAATTATGTTTCATCCAAATATTATTTATAAATTTTATATTTATATTTTAATTTTTTGTTTTCTATATAAAAAAATTTATTTGATTTAGAATTATAACATTTTTTATTCTTTGTGGCCTTTTGAGTATATAAATTACCTCTAAGCCTCACAGAATATCCTTATCATGTCTTCTAAATCCTGAAACATTCTCTCTACAATCCCATCAGTTTGAGGATGGTATGCTGTAGAAAATGATAACTTTGTCCCAAAAAATCTATGAAGATTGGTCTAAAGTGCAGATGTGAACCTAGAGTCTCTGTTACTTATGATATTCTTAAACAACCATTTATGAGAAATAACTCTATTCCATAGAAGAGTTGTATCCATAGATGTGTCATCTTTATGGCATGTTAATAATATGTAAGCTTTACTATATCTGTCTACAATGACTAAGCAAGTATCATAGCTTTGTTCACCACTTGGAGGAAAAGCTGTTACCCAATCCATGTGAGACACTTCCCAAGGGTATTTTGGTTCTTGAATATGGATCATAAGTCCAAATTTATTGCCAATTCTCCTGTTAGCCTTTTGGCATCTGCCACAGGTATTAAAGTACTCAATGGTTTCTTTTCTCCAAGATTTCCACCATGCACAGTTCTTTGATATCTCAATTTTCCTGTCCTCTGATAGGTTTCCAGAATAGATGCTATCATGAAATTCATGAAGAATGGTATTCATAAGAAATCCACTGCATAATTTCATTTCAAAGGAATTTTGAGTTCTGTGGTTGATTATTCCATCAGAAAATTGGAATCTTCCTTCAGAATAGGAGGTCTTCCATATTTCATCCAGTGAGTTAACCAAAGCTGTGACTTTACAGTCTTTATCCAGAAAGGATGTCAAAAGATTGCAATTCTTTTCTATTTTATATGACTCTCTGACTTCTTCAAAGAATTAAGTCCCAATATTAGCTATGTTGATTCCTTCAATTTGGATCTGTGGTTCTGCTTCTCAAGGTACATAAGCTGGGTTATCAGGGTATTGGTCAATGCCCACTTGCTAAGTACATCAACATTTTTATGCATATTTCCTTCCTTATCATCCCTAGTCATATTTCCTCTATATTCTCTAATGGCTATTTTCTATCTCAACATGTGGCTGTGGGGTGTATTCATTGTCAGAAGTGATTTCACTGCATTACAGTCAGTTATCACTTCAAAACCACTTCCATCAAGATAATAGTGTAATTTCTCCAGTGCCCATACCAAAAATAAGCATTCCATTTGGCTTTCATCATATCTTGCTTCTTTTGGTTTAATTTGTCTTGAGATATAACAAGATGGTCCTTATGTTGGTTTGTGATTAATAAGTTGGACTTGATTTAGGGCTTCCCCTAATCCATCTACATATGCATCAATTTACAGCTTGAAAGGTATATTTCAGTCAAGAATTAGATGTCAAGGTGATTCTGTGAGGGCTTTCTTTATCTTCTCATATGCTCAAAGTATTTCTTCTTTCATCTTAAATATTTTCTTTTGATAACATATTCTGTAGAGTGACTTGGCTATAATTGCAAAATCCTTCATATTCTGCCCATAGTAACTGGAAAATTCAAGAAAATACATAATTTTATTTTTATTCTGGGTATGGGCTCAAGTAACACTTCTGCTTCTTTCTCTTTGTCAATACCCAAGCTCAATGCATAAACTACATATCCAAGTTCCTTGAGTTCTTCAAATCCAAAATTTCATTTCTCAAGTTGAATTTTCATATTCACTTCTTCAGCTTTGTCCAGGATTCTTTCAAGTCTTTTAAAGTGCAAAGACCATGATTCTTAACATATAATTGTGTCATAAATATAAATAATGAGCTATCCTTTGGATAATTTTGTGGGTAAGATGGTATTCATTATTCTTTGATAATTCAAAGGAGCATCTTTAATCCCAAATGGAATTGTAAGATACTCATAAATACCACAGTGAGCTAGAATTATAGCTCATTTCTTGTTTTTGGGAGTCAAAACATTCTGATGAAGGCCTTTCAATACATTAATTGAGGTTATGTACTTGGATTTGTATAATTGGGTCAAGGCTTCTTGGATTCTGAGAATCGGATACCTATCTGGAACTGTGTAGGTATTTAATTCTCTAAAAACTCAAACCATCCTTGATTTATTATTATGCCAAGGACAAATGAAAGGTGTTGTAACTTGGAATTATTCATTATGGCCTACTTTCCTCATTACACCAAGTTGTATTAACTCTTGCATATGTTTTTCAAGGCTTCTCTAGCCCTGGGGCTTTCTAGGTAAGGTGTTCTTCTAATTACTGGAGGGTATGGTCTATCAATACTCAAAGTGATATCAACCTCATGTCCTCTGATAGCGCCTAATTGTTCATCATCAATCCAAAGGAATCATTATCTGTGTATAACACATTTATAAAATCTTGCCTCATTGTTGCTGATACTTCTGGATTTATTTGTGCTTAACTAAGCTGATTTGACACAAATTCCTTCTTATATTTATCTTTAGTTGAGTATACCACTTATATTTGTTTGGGTACATTGTAAAAAGAAAAAATTTGTCTCTTGTTCTCTGCAATTGTAAGATATCTTTCTTTATGGTTATTGAGTTCAATACCATAAATATTTAAGTATTAGTCTCCAAGAATGATATGTTGAGAAGTATAATTATGCATTACTACTATCTCTTTTTTTTCTCATACTTCCTGCAGGGTGTGAAAATATCATGTTAGTGTCTAATATGCCCAAAGGGTACATATTATTACTGGAACTACTGAATTGCACACCTTCTATTGGTGATGGAGGGTATTTCCATTGGGGAAGTGTGACTTGAAGGTAGTATTTGCCTACACAATTACAAAATGCTACTGTGACCAAATTGACTTTGACATCAACATCATTCATCAATATTGATGTGATACAAGATACTCCAGAAACGTAACCTTTGCCTCTAGCATGTTTGGTCTTACACATTCTAGCCTCTTGGATGTTGGTCAGGTTATGGCAATTTTCACTACATTGTGGCAAGTGAGTATGAATGTCAGTAACTTTGAAAAGATCTGTGATGTTTTCAATAGGAAAGTCCTATGCTGTTGTGTCCTCAGAGACCTCAGAATCTTAGTCAGATTCTTCCTTTTCTTTGGCACACTGAACCTCTTCAATGATTTTAACTTCATTTATTTTAGTCTTTTTGGGACAAGTTTTGGCTAAATGTGAGGTAATCCCACATTTATGGAGCTTCAAGACAAGTCTTTCAGGTCTTCTATCCTCCCTAGAAGTATGTGGGACAATCTTGTACTCTATAGAGTTTCTAGTCCATGCTTCACAAATTCTTGTTCTTGTAATGATATATTCCATAGTATTAATAAAGTGCTCTGTTGAGCAGGGTTCTACAAATCTGTGCTTGATAGCATGTTCTATTTCTCCTCCAAAAATTTTAATATTGTGATATTAATCATTGAGTCAGACATATCTGGGTGGAAATCAGATAATCTATATTTTTCTTTGAGGAACCAATTAAGTTCTTTATCTTTTTCTAAGCTAAAACTGGCACTTTCAAAATCATTTTCCATTTTAAATCTCAAGGAATGTTTGGTCTAATTGGTGATAATCTCAGATTTCAATCAAAGCCAATCATATCTTCCATGTTCTTGTCTCATCTTGTAATAACATTTCTTTGTAGTTCTGATAAACAAAGAGCTAAATTTTCCCACTATCATCTCATCAGGTATATAGAAAGCTTCTGAAAACATGTAAATTTTCCTAATTAATTCAATATGGTTATATTCTCCTTCACCAGAGAATTTTGGCCATTCTTCTAGTTTGGGAATATCTCTTGCAGAAATTACATTTTCTCCTAGAAAAGGGGTCAAAATTTCATTCACAGAGAGTTTTTCTTCATTTAAAGGTGTAGAATGTCTGGGAATATGTGAATTAGATTCACAATTCTTATGAATTTGGTCCACATTTGCAATTATATCATTCTATAATTTCTGCCTTCCACTTCCACTTCTTGCCACATGTGTGTTGGAAAGATTGGTGTTATTAACTATTTCTAAAGAATTATCTTTAAGAGCTCTAAGTTGGTCCTTAATGTAATTAATGGAAAGATTTTCCAATTCATCATTTTTTACCTGAAATTTACTTTCAATTCTGTCACATGTGTTGGAAATTGACTCAAGCCTTGCATTTGTCACTTTTCACCATTCAGTGAATGTTCTGTCATTGTTGCTTAAGTCTTTTATATTTAATGTTAATTTCTTTAATTTTTTATCAAAATTATAAAATTTGACATCAATAATGGATTGAATGTATCTAAATTCATCTATCACTTTCATGGAAAGGTCATGTTCATCCTTTCCTGCTCATTGGATGTGAGCTCCATAAGGGTTCTGGCCATATTGAACATAATATCCACAGCTGAAGGTTCCAATTTGGGAATCCTTTTGTCAGGCTGAGTCTATGAAGAGGTTATTATAACAGTATTTATAGCCTAAAATATCACTGTGACATGGAAAATAATGATAAAAAAAGGTTCTTAATAGAACTTAAGGGCTTTACCAAAATGATTTAGTGGTGGTGAGTGCTGTTGAAAGCCCTGGGTGCAGCTTCATCAATTGGATTATTTCAATAAAGTCTACAATAATTAAGATTATAATTATACCTGAGTATTTTCCAAGAGTATAACTGTTTTTGAAAGCTGTACTACATAGGAATTCAAGAGCAGGATGAGGATTCCTTTTCTGGAATAGAAAAGGCCTCCTTTTATCCTGAAATGGAGTGGAAAGGTTCCCTAGACCATCCACATAGAGGAAGTGGAGATTTTTTTACTTCAAAGTACTGTATTGTGGTTTGCAAAAGGCCTTTATACTCTGTATTGGGCTCAGATGTGGTTTTGAAACGACATCTGGGCAGTTTTCCCCAATACAGGGTGAAAATTTTCATCTGGGGACCACACAGCCCTCTTCTGTTGTGTATTGCGTGTAGAATGCTGTACAGAACCTTTATGGGACCCCAATATTGAAGTAAACTGGTACCTCTTTGTCTTTTTGACACCTCATAATCAAGGTTATGGGATATTGTCCCACAGTAAGGCTGTACTGGTCTAACTGTGGGATTTTGACCTTAAAACTGCCATACCTTTTTCAGTTTTCAAGATATTGAGCTCAAAGTTGGTTCATTTTGTAGCCCTGGATGGTTTCTACATAATGGTACCTCGTCAGGTATAGGTAGCATCAAATATGGAGAATCTATGCCATGTCCAAGTTTTGTTATCCATATTTATGATTTTCTCAAAATCTGTATGGAGCTTGTTTTCCTCATAACTTTTGTTCTAGATGGGATATATGTGAATTAATGGAGCCATCAGATAGCCCTGATTTTGTGCTTTCCAAAAAAACCCACTCTAAGTATCTCACACTAAAACTGTAGAATTTAGATGCGAGGTGAATATTTTATTCACCCTTATTTCACCTGGTCTTGGCCATAGCTTCTGTAGTTTCGGTATCAGATCCATTTGGCTAGTACAATTTGATAGCCCTGACTTAGAGATTCAATTTGAATACCTATTTTCTGGGGTTAATCCTCTTCCTCTGGATTTCAGATGAAAGGTGAAAATTAAGGTTTATGCTCAGAAACAACTTTGAGCAGTAATAACTTTGTTATTCTTTGTCCTGTGATGATTTGACTTGTATATTTGTAAAGGGGTTAGTTTCCTCTTTCTTTTGATACCTTTTTATCTGGTTTGTCTCATCTCCATGTTTTGGTGGTATCTTAGCTTTACCATTGGTTTATGGTATTTGGATGTCATGCTTGTGCTCTGGTTTTGAGTCACAGGCTGACACCTTTACCCTTGTGCGTAAGGTCTGTGCCAATTTTATTTAGCTTTTTCCTTGAATTTCTTGTTTTTGGGACCTCTCTATTTCTTCTGAGGTCCTTTTGGCTTTTATTTGAACTGTTCTGGAGCTGTTTGATGATACTGGCCCTTCTTTCTCCAAAGCTGGGGTCATTTCCAGTCCCTTCTTTTGGTCTATGGATAAAAGAATTTTTTTCTTCAACCAATTCTTTATTTTTTCCCTCATCTTTGAAAGACAATTGACTCCATCTTTTTAAGAGCTCTGTAGTCTTCTCCTGACCTAGAACCTTTTTGATGTGTAAGTAAGAGTTCATGGCCCCCTGAAAAAGACTTTGAAATATTTCCCATTACTCCTCCTTGGCTGCTCTGTACCAGTTTCTGTACTGGGATTGATATATCTCTATGGCTGCCACTCAGCAGTGGTTTAACCCTTGTGGAATGGAGGGTACCTCTGGAATCCTTCAAATGTATATTTCTTGAGGAAGGTCTGCTAGGTCTGGTGCTGGTCTTGCCTTTTCCTTCTCCAGATCCATCTGGATGGACTGAATAGTTTCTTCAATTTCTTTTAGTGTTTGTTTGAATGACTCTGCTTTGAATAAAGTGCCACTTTTATCTGTTTGAATTTAAATGCTTTCTTCAGATTCTTCTTCTAAATATTCTGAGATGGTAATATATCTCATATTGAGTTTGTTACCAGATGCAATATATTTGATTATAGACAACACTAGAGAAATATTATAAAAGGGAAAAATTATTTTTTATACTTTTTGAAATATTTTTTAAGATTTTATACAATCTTATATATTAAAAAATAATTCTTCTTGAAGAAAAAAAATTAATATTTTGATATTTTGGATCAAAAATTAATTCAAAGTAGCTCAAACCATAATTTTGTAAGTTTTTGGATGTGTAAAAAAATATAAAATTAATCCAAATTCCTCAATGAAACATATTTTTAAGATAATTTCACTTAAAAATGAAAGAAAAATTATTGAATTAATAATTTAGATCTTAAGAATATATCTTTTAAGGGTAAAAGTATCAAAAAACATTTCCAGGACCCAAATGGAAGATTTGTCTATAGAGCTCTTGATAATATTACTATTAATAGAGAGTACTATGACTGTTTTTATGAAATATAAAAAGTAAATTTATTATAACAACAAGTAAATAATTCATTTCTTAATTATTTCTTTTACTTTTTATACACTACTAGTGATTATAACAGTAAGCAGTAATTTTCTATTAGAATCAATTACAAGAAGTATTAATAATAAAACTTCTTATTGAAAAAATTTAAAAGTATTTTAATGTATAATTATCTTTTGCAAGAATAATTATAAGCATAATTCTTGAAGAAAGCTATTTAATAGAAAAAATCTTTAAGAATTAAGTGAAAAAACTCACCAATACTCCAATAATACCTTGAAAATAATGGGTAAAGTGATTTAACAGATTATTTGTAGGTTTAAAAGAGGCAAATTGTTTTGTAGTAGTAATAAAACATTTAAATAGGTAAAAGCTCTTGCAAATATTATATTTATATGATTTCAAGTCTTTCTTATCTATTTGGAAAGATTTGAAACACTTAAGAAAATAATTAACTAATACTTACTAGTTGGTACCAATGATATGATTGCATAATAAGACGATTTGGAAAAAAAAGCAAGAAGATGCCTCTTTTAAGTCAACAAAAGCTTTCAGAGGCATGCTATTAACAAAAATAAAAACCAAATTAGTGACAAAAAATTAACCATCTTTGGATTATTGGTTACATCATCTGTTGACCCATAAGAGTATCATCATTACTTAATTAAGTCACTTTACACAACTACCAACCCATTTATGGTTAAAAAAGAAAGAATTAAAAACTTTTAATCTTCTTTTATTTTAGAATAGAAATCAATTTCTCAAATTTATCAGTTTTATTGGATATATCATCACAGATTGTATCTTCTGTGAATTTTTTGAGATTCAGTGTTTCACATGGAATCATCAAAAATGGACTATAAGTAAAAGCTTTAATTATAATTATGAATTCATGATTTTTTGGCTTCTATATGAATTAGCCCTTTCTTCATTTGTCCTGAAAGTTTCAGAAGGATTCAATAGGATTTGTAGATTGAATGAAGTTTTGAAGTTTTTACCTAATTTCTACATAGAAAAGCAAATAGCACAATAATAGCTGGTTTCCATGAGGTAAATGCTTGTATACTAGTCCAAAAAGGGTTTTGATTACTATTTTATGGTTTATAAATGAGAACTAATCAATAATTGGCATTTTTACAGGATTCAGAGTTGCTAATTAGCTCCTTGTCATTTCAAAATAGCAGCTTATTTGCTATTTTCTTATGATTTAATGGGACTTTAACTTGGCAACCAAGCTCCAAAAATATTTTAGTATAAAAATTGGGCCATTACAAACCATTTTTCCAATATTTAGATCTATCCACACCAAAAAGGGCTCAAAGTTTGGGTACCCTGGCTCTCTTTGATGTCTTTTGTCCCCCTTAGCTATTTTCACATCAAAGAATAGTAATTCAGGCTTGAAGACTGATATCCACTATGGGTGTATCACAGATTTTTGTAGGAATACATCAATATCAAGTGCCAAAAACATGCATAACACTATTCTTAGTGCATATGTAACATGGTATTTCTGACATTCCCATTATTTTGGTGTGAAATTGAGAAAAACAAAAAATTTCACAATTCTTTTATGTAGTATTGATGATGTGGTGTTGAAGTATTTTCCATATTACCACCTCATAAAGTAAATTGAAGCTTATTAGCTCTATTGAGCTATTCTAGATTAATTCTTGTGTAGAATCCAGATATGGCCTCAAAAACATGGATTTACATATTCATAAAATAGGTATTGATCTGTTCTTAAATAAAAATGATAAACTTTGGATATATGCATGACTTATGGGTTATTAATAGTTCATAATTTATTTTAATATTAATTGTGGCCTATTTGGGTATGTAAAATATACCTCAAGGCTCACATATTACAACATTTTGATTATAACCTTTTTTACAACCCATATTGTCTCCCATTACCTTTTTTAAGCATTCCTTTTAGCTTTGATGTAGTTTTTGGCCAATATCTAAGTCTAAATCTTTAATTGACATGATTTGAATATATCTCTGCCCCTTCTATGATCTCTTTTGGGTCAAAGACAAGTTTCAATGTTGCTTCCAAAACCCTTGCATTGTTTCCTTTTTGGATATTTATTCTTAATATCTTCTCTTATAATTATTATTCCTGAATATCTGTTTCATCTTAATATGAATTTCATTTTTTTGATTTGGGTTTTAAACCAATATATATTGGGATATAGTTATTCAGTCAGATTTTAATTGCTACAAATTGAATCAAAATTATCATTATTTTAAAATTCAAAATATAATATAAACAGCCACCCATTTTTAGTATTTATCACTATTATTTGTTACCAATACTTTCATTCTAATAGATAACCAGAGTTGAACTCTAAATCTAATCATATATCCCATCCTAAATTTGCTGAATCATCTCAGTGGCATTAAAAATCAGCTCGTTCAATCACAGTCAAAGAAGACTCTGCATATAATTTAAAAAGAACATTTTCCTAAAATAATCACTTTTATTAAATTAATACCAATGATAAAACAAGAAAGGAATTTCTGCTCATTTGAATGAACAAGGCCATTAAATTATAATCTTGTATCAAAAGTATCTCCTGTACCATTGATAATGGATTAAATTTTATACATGATAAATTATCCAATATTACCTATGAGAATTTTTTTTCAGCTGTATTATTATAAAATTTCAGTTTTATTAATGCAGATAAAAGATATTATATCCATTCCCTTTCAAAATTCCTCTTGAACCAGAAAGACTTTCTTGGTAAGTTGAAACAATGTGGAAAAGAATTTAATGGTTTCATGTATGCAATGGGATTATCAAGTTGATATTGGTTGATATTTATTATCCAATGAAATATTTTTTTAATTTGAAGGATTATCAAGAGGTCACTTCTTTCACCAAACAGGAATTTGTTATTCTCAAGACTTACTTCAAAGACTTTTACCTCAAAGTATTCAACAAAAATGAAGAAAAAAATTAAAATATAAAATACCTGTATCTAAAGACTTTAATTTCTCTGACTTAGTTTGTGATGAATTTTTTTCAAATTTCTTGAGTTTCACTTTGGATAAATTTCATAATTTTCCTCACAATGATAATTATTCCTCAGAGATTTCTTATTTTCTCTCTATACCTCTAAATAAAAGAACTTGTCAGCTTTCTCTTAGATATTTTTACTTATTTGATGTATTTTTTAATTTTCAAGATCATCTTTTGTGTGTAAATTTGTCGAATCAGAGTCTTGGGATTTTTCAAATGGTACAGCATTTTGAAAAGATACAAAATTTCGATCGATAAACCCATGCTGACTTAGTGAAATTTTTGTCAGGCTCTAAATTTCAATAAAAATATCCCAAAAAATGTTCAATATTCTCAAATCAATTAATGAAGGTAGAATTTTTACATTAAATTTTGATGATAAAATCTCTATTTTACATAGGCTTGCTTCTACTTATAAATAACAATTATTGTATCCTTTAAATTACCTATCAAAAACCAACATAACAAAACTCACTATATTAATTAGAATTTTGTCATCAAACGTTTACTTTAAATAAGATTTCTTGGAGCCTTGAATAATTTTCTATTTAAACTATGAGATTATAATTTAAATTTTCAAGATATTTCAACAAAATTGACCATAAATTTAACTGATAATTCTTATTTCAAATCTTGCTTTGGAACACCCTGCTAAATTTAAAAATGGCAAGTTGGATCTTTTAAGCTTATTACAAAATTAAATATTACATATACCATGTTCGATATTCTGTTCTTCTCAAGACCAACAATAATAACAACAGCCTTATATGATAATATACCTCATATTAAAAATAATATAAAGCCATTTATTTTCATTTTTTATTTTTATTACCAAAATTATGTGTGAAGTAAATACATCTTTTGAGATATCTCTCATATATGTATATGATATTCAGAAATTAAAAATCTTAGGATATTATAAGATAATCACCATGAGAAAATTAGCTACACATGAAAGCGGATGTTTCATTTAGAAATTAGCGTTGACCCAGCCTAGGGTGACCTTGGACTCTTTCTGTGAATGAAGTTGAGCCAGAATTCAGGTATTTTTAAATGCTCCAGGTTATTCTAAGCAACTGGAATACTTCATAATTTCCAGGTTTGGTATCATCTATTTTCAATTAAATAGAATATACATAAAGGAAATTATATCTAATATTTTCAGACCTTGAGATAAATGAAAAAATTTTCTTATTCTTTTCAATCTCCATCGAAACATAATTTACTATGAAAATTCACTTTCAACGATTCATCTTTTCTTTAAACACTTTCTTTTATCTTTTGAAGGCCTTGCTAAGTAAGCGCTAGATTTAAATATGAAGAAAGTGTTTATTTTTCTTTGCTAATAATTTATTATCAGAATATAGTTAAATTACTTCTTATTTTTCTTTAAGGGATTAATTAAAAAAGAAATCTATTTTAAATTAAATACTTCCCTAAAATAACTCAATGATTACATTTACTTTGTTTTTTATATAACCAAATGTTTTTGAATCAAAGACATTTATAAATTTACTTCAAAAAAAATTCTCAACAAGCATAAATACAAAATATATATACTTTTTCTGCTTTATTCAATTTAGTTTGCTTAATTGAAGTATTATTTTTGAGTTTTTTTTTCTGAATTTTCTTTTTTCATAAATTATTTTTTGATTAAATTATTTGAATAAATATGATGAATGTATCTTTCATGGAAATAAACAAATTTTTTGACTCATTTTATTTTAAATGTTTATATTCTTTCATTTTTTTGAATTTATTAAAGCTCTATTGAGAAGCTTTTTCTATCTGAAAGGAAATTATCAGATTCATACATTGGAGAGCTCAATTACATTGAATTTGTTCCAGTAATATACATCCTGTAACTGTAAAATTGTCAATTATTGTCAACAAGTTTACAGTAGAGGGCCTTACAGGGCCTGCTACTGTTATATCTACCAAAGAAATTAGATTAATAACAATGAGGTAATTCAAAGTAGAAAAATATCTTGAAAAAATTTCAAAAAAAGGGATTAATATCTATATATATATAAGGATGATGTTAACAATGGATAATAGAATTAGAAAAAAAAACACAAAAAAGGTTTTTTTTTTAATAAGAAGGCTGATATGTTTTTCTACTTTTTTACTTCAAACAAGTACAAAATAATTTTTATTATAATATTGAGAATCAATATAATATAATAATAAATAGAAAAACACTACAAATCTTCTCTTGATGATTTTTTAAAATTGATTTTTAACCTGGCTTTATTCTTTTATTTGATATTTTTCCTGAATTTTCATCAGTTTTTTCCTTTATAATTTCTTTTCCCATAACAAAAATAATAAATATTGAAGTTGAAATTGAAAAAATTATTGGTACTTATGATAATTGAATTTATTCAATATTCTAGTAGGCATTTCAGCTGAAATTCCAAAGCTTCTGATTGATTTGAGAAATAGGGATAAGGTACCTAAGGCTTTTTGAGATTTATGCGCAACATATTAAACATATAATTGAGTAAAAAATATTAAAAAATTGATATTTAACCATAATACTGGTCAAATTTATTCAATATCCAAAATAAAAAATGAATTCTAAAATGAAAAAACAAAATAAGAAAATATATATTTTCTTCAAAAATATTTGTTTACAAAACCTACAAATATTTTCATTAAAAAGAGAATATGACTCCTTATTTGAAAGAAACAATAGTGAAGTCTGTTATAGATAGTTTTATTTATGGGTTTGAAAAAATAATACAGGAAGCTGTTTATGAGTTCCCACCTAACCAATATCAAACCTTTCTTAATTCCTTGAAAGGGTTCCAGAAATTAAAGGAAAATTCATCATAAGAAATTTGGAAAGCTTTTTGAATCTAGTTGGACATAGCTCTGAAGCTATATGCATGTTACTTCCAGCTAACTGCTAAACAAACTCTAACTTGTTTCTGCATACTACTTTTTAATAACCTTATTTTAAATACCCTTTTAAGCCTATCTCTCAACATACATACCAGAAATACAAACAATATATTTTTTTACATTAAATCTTTTAAATAATTGAATAATATGAATATATAATTTCATGAACCAAGCTTTATAACTCTCTTTTTATTATCAATTGATCTCTTTTTTGCATGATGTTACTTTTTGTAGTTATGCTTGAGGTCATAAGCTTCTCAGTAGTTTTAGAAATTAGGTCTGCAAATAAATTTGATAGAAGAGCTTCTTTATTCTCGTCAGTGTTTGAATTTTCATTCTTGTATGGCGTGTTGGAGAATATAACTCTTCAAAAAGCTCAGCATCCTGTAGAGTAAAATATTGCTTTGTAGGACTTACTCACTTGAACCGTCTCAAGGGCCTTTTGGCGTCAGATAATTGTCTGATCGGCGCTTCTATCACATTTTCCTCCAGCTTGCCTCACTCAACTCCGATGGAATGCTAGTTGCCTCAAACGTCACTATTGCTCATCTAGGGTTGCGTCACTCAGTTGTAGGACGACAAGTTTAGCACCAGCTTTTTAGCTTATCATTTCACCTGCTGTCTTTCCCATAGGCATGGACGCCAGCAATGTTCCGATGGGCCAAGAAGCAGCCCCATTGGATCTTTCGAAGCTTGTCTCTGAAGGTCGGAAATAGTCTTTGAAACAGGTCCACCATGCTCTGGTAAGTACTTGTTAGCCTTGAGATGCGTTTCTCGCATTTGAAACACTTCTTGTTCCTTCAAGAGGTCTAGTCAAAGTCCAAAACGTTTGCGCAAGTGCATGTAAGAGTTCAAAATGTTTTAGGACAACATGACAACTCACTTGATTGATAGATTCTAAGAAATTTTTCGCCGGTCATGGCTTTGGTGTCGTTGGAAATCCATAGGCAAAACAGCCTTCCGTTGGATAGCGTTCCCATCAGAAAACATGGAGCTTGCTTTATTTTTTTGCCTTGGGGAGCTGAACAATGACATGGCAGAAACCCATCAAGTTGTTTCAGCTTTTATGCACCAGCTCATATAAGCTGTTGTTGCCAGGCAGCATTCTTGCGAAGGTTATTTTGGTGACGGTGTGTCATCCCTTAATAGCCCCACTTGATCCTTCATATTGACGCTAAATCCTTTTTCTCACGTTGATGGGGCCCAACCTTGCGCCAGTTTTCATTTTCGTGAGTTGATATCTATTGCTTCAGATTCCCGATAAGACTGACTCCTTGGTAGGTCATGTAATGGCTCTTGGCTTCTTATTGTGAAGGATCCCAGGACGGGATATAATACAATGCTCACCATTGTGCCGCTCTGGCTAGCTATGGCCAATTTGTGTGCCTCGGTACACTCTTTTCGCTTGCCCCTTATTTTCCTGGTCTATGATAAGATAAACCGTCTTTCGCAAGCGTCTATCACAAAAAATTCTGATCAGTTGCTATCACAAGGTCTCTTCAGTGTTCAGAATAATTCTGAGAAGCCTCTCTTAATTAAAGATTCAGTGGAAACTTTTCAAAGACCTTCCGTAGCTACCAGGGAAGCCCTAAATGTACCGGGCTACTTTTCCCCTCAAAATGCAATCAGCTCTTCAAAAATTTCTAGCCCTGAACCAGATGAAGCGTTAGCCGCCTTAACACTCCTTCAGCTGATGGCTACACCTAATCAACCCATGAGTATCTATTCACCAAGATACAATATCAATAAATACAAAACTAAAGCAAGAGAATTCAAGCTAGAGATGAAGTCTCACACCCAAGGGGAGGCTGATATTCCAAAATCCCTCAAACCTTCCGAAGTTAGTCAGACAAAACCTCGAAGTCTTAAGACGCGGCGACCCAGGGCAGAGACAGCTTTAAACGTTGAGTCTAGCGCTTGCTCCTTATGGCTTTCGAAAAGCGCTTAATTGATTGAAAGTGACTTGGAAAAAGTCACTAATTTTTGAAAGCATCGAAAAACCTCGAGGGGATCTTGAGGAACCTACTAGCAATGTAGCCCATGGAGAAGAGGCAATCAGCTCAGCATCATCCAGAAATACTCGTTTCGTTTCACCCAAGGCCCAACCTATTATTCACACGAAAAAACGTCCGCTGACGAATCTGCAAGTTATGAAAAAAAACCAAAGCAGCGTCAACGAAAGAATCATAACTCCTTTTCTTCTCGACCCTGACCTTTACAGCTTTCAAAAAGCGGTGGACGAGTATCTAGAGTGTCTTTCCCTCAATCATCACTCACGGAAAATGATTTATTCTTTGCCGAACCTCGAAGCTATGGCTGAATGGAAAGATTTGAAAGAGATAAATAAATTTGAAACATTCAAGTATATAAATCACTATTATCGAGAGCCGGAAAAAATTCAACGCTTTAAAGATTTTATTACCTGCACTCCTCTTCAATACTCCAATAGACGGCGCGCGTTGCTGAAAAATAGCTATATTTTGGCAAGTAATGCAGTGTTTAAAAAATTTCAACTCATGGAGCGTCATCAAGCCTTTTTGGAGGAGCTTCGCAAGATTTGGTCTAGCAGTAAACCAGGCACTCTGAAGTTGAGATCACCCCCACCGTTATTTCCAAAGAATATCCAACTACGCGCCGTTGATTTCTGCACCAAGACCACCTTGCTTAGATTAAGTCGCGCTGGTCAACTTTTGGATCCGCCTATATTCACAGACGATGTTATAATTAAGCGCAGTCTCACCCAAGCTCTTGAAATTTTGGAAAACTTTTGGATGAAACTAGACGTTTGGAATGGAGACTCAAGTCCGAAGGCCATTCCGAAAATAGGAAAATCATCATCATCATACAGAAGGAGGAAGAAAAGTCAAACGTTTGTGGACAAAATCAAAAGTTTGAATACTCATAACTGGTCGTATGTTCACCTAATGTCATGGGAAGTTACTGAGCTAGTCCTCAAAATTTTCGGCACCCCAGACCATCAAAAAGAATGGCTTTCCCAGTTGGGGGTTCATCTTTCATTCCGGCACGTACTCGAAGACATCATAATATTGGAGTCATTTTACATGCGCGGTTGTAAGGACGAGATTTGCTTAGTGCCGATTTAGTACACCCTTACCAGGATACTATTATTAGCTTTTGTTCAACATAATGACTGTTTCCAAACGTCTACATGATAAGATATTAAATAACAACGATACTCATAAGCACCCAAATTCTATTATTTTGGCCTATAAACCTTTTGTAAGACAGATATGCCTATCTCAAGTAAAGAATAAATAGGTTTCAATATTTTATGTTTTCTTCTTTTATCTGTTCTTATAATCTCTCTTGAAATTAATTAATTAATTACCTGATTAATAATCACGTCTGTTTGCTTAGCATTTTCATACAGGGTACTAATTCCTGGAGTCAGAGGCCTTCGTTACTTAACTAATTAAAATAATTTTTTTTTTCATTCATTAATTAATAAATAGCCTCTAGTCTATATCTTTTAAAATATGAAAGCATTCATTTTGATTGCTTCATTCCTTGGGCCTGATTTAAGTGTCTGAAGCTAATTTAACTATGAAAAACGCTCAAACTAGACTTCTATGGTAAAAAATAAGTGAAGTCTAAATTTTTTCCTTTCCGAGAAAAGAAGGATTCAACTTAAAGTGACAAAAATATTTTTAGTTTGAGCCATAGGGAGATTTTTTAAGGGTATGAGAAATTAAAAGGGCATCGATAGTAATTTGATAAGAGAAACACAAAACAATAAGAAAAGAAGTTACAAAAGTTTCTTGTCTGTAAATACACCAACATTAAATATAGTATCTTTATTTGAAAAGTATCACTATTGAACAATTACTGGCGAAATTCATTAGATGAGCATTTGAATGATTTTTTGATTGAAAAAGATATTTTGAAAATTTTTCCTATTGAAGATGATATAATATAAAAAAGAACTCAAATTAATTTTAGTAATAATCATTAAAATAATTAAATCAATATCATGAAGTAACATATGATTTTTTTTGACTTAATAATAAATTTAGAAAAAAAAGCTTTTCAACTTTTATAAACTAAAATTAACCAATAAATAAATAAATAATGAAAAAATCAATAAATAGATATCAATAATTTAGATTATTAATCTTTTTATTATTTAAAAAAGTTAGAAAAAAAGAATAACGATTCTTTGTTAATGTTTTTATTGTTATATAGAGCACAAAAGTAATTGAATTTTCAGCTAAATTTTCAGTTTCAAATAAAAAATTACGTTTGAGTTTTAACTGTTTTTCAAATTTTAAGAAATGATTAAAAAAAAAATTCTTTATTTTTAAGAATTTATTTAATTTAAGTAACAAATTGTTGATTTATCAAATTGAAATTTTGGGATAATTTTATCCCAAGAACTTAAGATTATTTCCCTCAAAAACAAATTAAAAGAAAAATCTGAGATTTTTTTTTTTAAATATTTCTGTATTTTTTGATAAACTATTTATATCATAATAAATTTGAGTTAAATTTATATTTATGTGTTTTTAAATGAAATTTTTTTGCAGTATTTAAAGGGGATAACTTTTTTTATCCTTCAGTTTCATTAATAATGAATAAAAAATAATTATAATGTGTTTCTCTAGTTTTGAAATTAATATCTCAATGAAATATTCATCTCCTTGAACGCTTATTTCGTCAAAAATATACTTGGTTTAACATTCAATTGAACTCTCTAATTGAGATAATCTATCATGATATTTGCTGAATTTTCCCAGAAAACGCCTATTATTAATGAAGTTATTACCTTCATTTATTGCTTAAATGATTATTACTTAGTTAATAAACTATAAATATGAAAAGATAAACTTTACTCATCTCATAATAATATTTGAAAACAATATGAAAAGTAATGCTTGAAATAATGATAAGTTAAAAAAGAATAAAATTTACAAACATTTTTAACTAGATATTTTCATTTTCAAATGGATTCAAATGTTTATAAATTGAAAAAACTATAAATTCAAAATATTTCTATAAGATTTCCTTTCATTTCATAAAAATAAAATTCATTAATGGATATATATTTAATCAAAACATTAGCTCTTTTTTTACTTGTATGGTTTATATCCTTTCTGATCCAAATAATAGGATAATAATATGTATTAATTTAAAGTGAAAACAACATCAATAATTCAAAGAAATCACATTGAAAATAAGCTTTATTGTTTACTATATTCATAAAGAAATATTTATATAAAATTTATTGCTACCCATATATTTCAGTTGGCATTCCAGACATAATTTTTGACCAGCAATATCTTTAGAATATTCTTTGATAGGTCTCTTAAATTATAAAAAGAATTATCAAGTAAGGATAAAAAATATCCTTTGATCTATGATAAGTGAGCTTTGATACCCTATCTTATTTGAGAAATCCATTTTTGAATGTTGAGAAATGAATTTTACTTCCAATTTAGTTATTTAAACATTTTTGAAAAAAAGAAAATCTGGAAACAGAAACAAAATTGAACATTATTATTCCTTCCAGTATTGTTGCATTTAAAAATGATGGAAATGTTCTTATGACACAATGAAGCCATAAAAAGCCAATGTCCTTTTGAATGGTTGGTTTGGAAATATATGAACTATCCATTGGAGGCTCTAAATACAATATTTTCAGCTGAGTATTATGGCAATAATAGGACTATATATCATTTATTTTCTATATAAAAAATTATTTTGATTTAATTGAAAATATGACTATAGGGAGCCCTTTATGTCTTGAATATGGTGAGCTTTGATTTATATTTTACATACCCAAATAGCCCACAATTAATATTAAACCAAAACCTGAAATATGCATAAACCATAATTCATGCATATATCAAGGATTTGTAATTTTTTATTTAAAAAGAGATGAGTAACTTTTTTGTAAGTAAATCCATGGTTTAAGGCCAGATTCGGATTCTACACAAAAATTCACCTATAGTAGCTGCATAGAGTGAATAAGCTCATATTAACTCTAAAAGGTGTTAATATGGAAAATACTTCAACACCACATCATAAATAGCACATAAAATAATTGTGAAGATTTTTGTTTTTCTCAGTTTCATGCCAAAATGATGGGAATGTGAGAAATCCCATGTTACACATACAATAAGAATAGTGTTATGAATGTTTATATTATTCTTACATAAAGTTTTGGTACACCCATAGAGGATATCAGTCTTGAAGCCTGAATTACTATTTTTGACATGAAAATAGCTAAGGGGGGTAAAAGACATCAAAGAGAGAAAGGGTAATCAGAGTCTGAGGCCTCTGAGGCATGGTCAGATCTAAATCTTGAATACATGGCTGATCATGGCCCAATTAGTATACTAAAAATTTTTTGGAACTTGGTTACCAAGTTAAAGTCCCATTAAATCATCAGAAAATTGTAAATAAGCTGCTATTTTGATGTGACAAGGAGGTATTGAGCTAATTTGACTCCTGTAACCATGTCAATTATTAATTATTTTCCATTGATAAACCTTAAAAGAGTAATTAAAACCCTTTTTTGGACTATTATACTTGCATTTACCTCATGAAAACCAGCCACAACTGTGCTATTTGCAAATCTACATAGAAATAAGGTAGAAACTTCAAAAATTCATTAAAAATACAATTCTTAATGGATAATTTTGAAACTATAAGGACCGATAAAAAACGGATTATACATATCAAAACCAAAAAAGAATTTTGATTTCATAAGTAAACTCAAAATTTTTACTTACAGTTAATTTTTGTTGATTCCACATGAAATGCTGAATCTTCAAAAGTTCACAGAAAATATAACCTGTGATGAAATTTTGAATAAAATTAATATATTTGAGAAGTTAATGTTTATTTTTTGAATTAAAAGACAATTTACACTTTTTAATACTTTTATTATTAACCACAAATAGGTTGGTAGTCATGTGAAATGACTTAATTAAGTGATTATGATAATCTTATGTGACAACAAGGGATGTAATGAATTATCCAAGAAGGATTAATTGTTCCTCACTCATGGGGTTTTCAGTGTTTTCCATGGAATTCCTCCGTGAGCTTTTTCTTGAAATAAAGGAGGCTTCCTCTTGCTATTTTCTCCAAATAATCTTATTATTCAATTATATCTTTAGTACCAGAAAGTAAGTATGAGTTAATTCCTTTCTTAAGTGTTTAAAATCTTTCGTAATAAATCAGGAAGACTTGAAATCATATAAATAACCTATTTCCAATAGTTTTCAACTATAAGCTGTTGTATTACTGCTATAAATCAATCTTTGATCCTTTAAATCCACAAATAATCCATCAAATCACTCTACCAATTAATTTCAAGGTATCTTGGGGTATATTGGTGAGTGTTTGCTTTAATTCTTAAAGATTTTCCTCTGAATTTTAGTTTTCTCCAAGAATTAGAATTATAAATTACAATAGTTTTATATTATTTTAATAAAGAAGTTTTATCATTATACTTTTTGTAATTAATTTTAGTAGATAATTACTGATTACTGTTATAATCATTAATATTTTATTAAAAGTAAAAATAATAATCAAGTAATTTATTATTTATTCTCTTTTATAATAATTTCTTCTTTTATATTTCATAAGAACAGTCATAGTACTCCTGATTCATAGTAATGTTATCAAGAGTTTAATACACACATCTTACAAATACATAAGAAAACTAATTGATATTTCACAGTTATAATTTCTCTTTTATTATTTTTTGGATTTCCTATTAAAATATTCAGTTATATTTACATAATTGAGTTAGAAACTGAAGGATAATTAGTTCATTTCAATAGTAGCTTGAAGTGGCTTCCATTTCCAAATTTATTTCCACCAAATATCATTAAAATGATGTTATGTTTCTTTTGCTCCTTATACAAACCACTTTAATTAATAATTTAAAGTTGATAAATGGATTAAAAAAAATGAATATCAAGAAAAAAAGAAGTAAAATAATTTTATCTTGAAAAAAAGCTTTTATCAAGTCATTATATCCTCCTAGATTTGATTTTAATTAAAAAGTGTAATTTTTATTACCCAAATTTCACAAAATGTAGATAAATTCTGAAATTTCCAAATGATTCACACCTTTTAATATATTAAGCTCTTAATATATTTCTAAGTTTATTTAATATAATTTCCAATTTTATCACAATTTTCTTACCCTACCCACATTTCATTTTTTCAATGAAAATTCTTCCTCCCTGTGAACCTTTGAGATATGACCACATACCCAAAAAGGTCACAAGAAATATTTTATATAATTATAAGTACCTTAAAAACTATAAAAATACCATAAATTGGTACAAAATTTGGTTCAACTTAAAAACCAATGAATAAACATGTGAAATAAATTACACCATTGGATTCCCCATGGTAAAATACACATATACCATTTTTATGGCATATCTGTAAAGTCAATATTTAATAAGTTATAAGTAATAATACCTTATAAAAACCACAAATCCTTATTTATTTCAAAAACTAATGAAACAAAATGTGAAATAAATAGTACCATTGGATTCTCCATAAATATCCACACATAAAACAATTAATAAGCTAAGCTTCAAAACCAATACTTAAGGAATTAACCTGAATATATGCACTTTTTTGGTCAACGCATATATTCAAGGATTTTAGCTAATATCTCTTGAATTATACATGATAGAGTGATGAACCAAAAATAAATTCATCACGTAATTACTGTAGGAACACAGATATGAAGTTTATTTCACATGTTATAAACAAGGTCAAAATCTGTAAGGAATTATTGATTAAAATCAACAGAGCTGTTGACCACTTTGTTGTGAAAGTGGTCCAAACTTAAAAATAAGTAGACAGTTGGATTCTACTAGCTCATTCGTGAAGAATGATGTATTTTTTATTATAATATTCAAGGTATAACCCCTTGAAATCATAGTTTGAAGTTTAAAATATTAAATTTCAACAGAAAAGATGAGTTACAAGAAAAATCATCAAAAATAGAGTTTTGATGATGTAATAAAATTCTCTTGGAAGAATAATGAGGTTATGCCAAGCTATCAAAATTCACTCTCTGAATTGCTGTAGCGTGTAAATCTTAAACGTTATTAAGGATCAAAGTTTGAGCTTAATCTGATCATTTATGATCACACACTGTAACCTTAAATTAAGTTTAACAGTCATATAAGTGTTAAAATTGGTGAATACTATTAGTTTATGATTAAAACTAATAAAATCCACGAAATGTGGGGTTCTGCCAAGCCTTTGACGTCATCAGACTTAGAGTTATAGTGATAACTCTAAATAATGGCGTAACAGTGATGTAATGAGGTTTGATCATGATGTAATCACCACCAAACCTTAAAATATTGATCAATTCCAGTGGATATGATCAGTACACGTCTACTAGAAGCCTGTTGGACTCTAGGAGGGAGGTATTTACTAGAAATAGAGCTCTTTCTGCTCTGTTTTCCCCTCAGACGCATCAAAAACATTAAATAAATACAAACAAAAAGGTAATATCTTTATTCTTTATATATAAAAATTTTATATTATTAAATACCAAAGTTCATCTTTATTATAATCATCAATTTTGATGTGATTAAATTATTTGTTTAACTGTTTTTGTTAAAAATCTCTCTAAAACTCATTTCCACGTAAAAAATCAAGAATATTTGTAATTTCTCTATTTTTTATTGTAAATACAGTTTGTATAAGTTGTATTTACATTATTTGGTGTAAATTATCCCAAAATTATTATATCAAGTGTTAAAAGTAGGTTATTTTCTCTTATATTATCAATTTTCTCTATATTATTCTTTTAATAATTCTTTAATTAATATAAATAGTATTTATATTAATTTATAACTTTAATATTAGTAATATTATTGTTATTAATTGTTTTTTAGTAATAAAAAACAATTTTTTACGCCTTTATTATTTGTTTGTAACAATAATAAAGTGCTTTTAAATATATTAATTATTTTATATTAATATATTTATTTTATTATATTATATTTTATAATATGAATTATATTATTATATTTTTATTAATAATATAATTATTTTTATGCCATAATTATAATAATTCTTTACTATTATAATTATTTTTATCTTATTTATCTCATTCATAAGGACATTCATAGTACAATAAGTAAAATATTAGTAATTTTTACTTATTGTTTCATAGTCAAACCTTACACTCCCACTATAGAATAGTGGAAAATAATACCAATTTTCCCAGATTCTTATCCTATAGCCATATTTACAATAGTCTAATAGTTCTTTCAAATAATCAAGGATTTTACCTGTTTCCATCAGTTGAGCCTCTATTCTTAGCTTTCTATACACCTTTACCAAATTACATCTCAAATGACTTGGAAATATTAAGTGCCTCTTGAGATTATAGAAACAAATATGTAATAAATTGCTGATTTAAATCATTTTTCAATGAAAATAATTATATTGGATAGTATCAATCACTATATGAGAATATGTTGGAAGATATTTAATTTCCTCCATTTAGTTAGAATAATAGACCCAAATAAGCTAATAAATATACTTAATATCAATGTGAATAAAAATATCCTCAAGCTAAATACATTTAAAGGGGTTGTAAAGAATATTTACTTACAAAGCAGAAATATTTGATTTTTGACGAAATAATTAAAATACCACACCTTGGAAGCTTACGTAATTCAAGGAGCCAACAGCATAGGGTTTTGATTTTAAATCCCATGTTTAAAAACTTAAACTCCCAGCTTTAATTTTTGAAATCGGAACTTAATTTGTTCCCTACTGATAAAATTTCTGTTTTCAAAAAAATCTTTCCATTTGCATAGAAGAAGACTACATAAAAACTGAAATGTGGATATTTTTCCTTTAATTTGAAACAGCTGATTCACACACTACTATCCCCACCCAATTCATCCCCTGGATATTATGTCATTCACCTATTTGGAAAACCCAAAGAATAACTATATGAGATAAATTCCACTCATCTCAGAATTTAACTAAAGTCCAGCTTTCAAAAACAACCCTTTGTAATAAATCAATTTTCAAATATTTTCAGAAAATATATCACAAAAATTCTTAACATACTTCTTTTTTGATTTGATTAAAAGAAAGGTTCTCATAAGGTATTGGTTTAGACTCTAATTGAATTTTTTTTGAATTAAGAGAAATGATTTTTCATTTAATATTGCCTTAAAATTTAAAACATGATTTTCTTAACCTCAATTAATTGAAATTACGCATCATTATTCTCAGTAAATTCATCAAAATAAATTCACTTCCCAATAGTGGAAGCAAAATGATATTTTCTCACTTTAGTTATGTTAAGACCTCATTGAATGAATTGAATCTTTTCTAATTACATGATTGGCTCAAAAATGTATTGATCCTTTTGTGTTATAAATTTTCCAATCAGTTGATTGATAGTCAACTTAGATTTCAGTTAATCTATCTCTTTTTGAGATGAGTTTCCTTTTTTTCACAACATTCAAATTACCTTGTAATCTTACAGAATAATCCAAAAAATAATTAATATTTTATACTTTTTCAAAAGTATCCAAAATATCCTATTGAAATTGAATTCTGGAAGATTGGAACTCAAAACCTTAGAAGGAAATCATTGTATGAGAGCTAAAAAAACATTTGTAATAATTAGAATTTTTTTCAGTCCCAATATACAAAAATCTAATAATTTACAAGGAGAATAAAATAAAATTTTATTCATTTTCTTCAAAAAGTCATGAATATTTATTCTAAATTTTTACAAAAGGCTTTAAGGTGTGGATATGAGACTTTAGTTGAAAAAAAATAAAATTCATTCAAAATAGTAATGTTGAAATATTTTGGAAAAGAATTGAAAAAATTTTTTTGGCCTTATTTGTATAAAAAATGATGTTATGAAGATTCATTGTCTTACCTACAATGAAAATTTATCCAAAAATAATCTAAAAGAGATATTTAAGGCTACAAAGAAAATTTCTTCAACAGAAAAGAAAAATTCCAGTTGAAATTCATTCAGAAAAGATCTGTAGGAAATTTATTTGAGAAAAAACTCTCTAAAATCCATATTAAAGAGAAAAAATTCCCAAAAGTGACCAGTGTGAATTTGAAAAGAAATTTACAAAGTTAAAAGTGATAAAAAATTCTTCAATTCACTTTTGGGGTTGTTCAAGAGTAGAATTATTATAAAGAGTTACAAAAAATAAATATTTTTATTTTTTAATATGTTTTAAAGTTTATAAATTAACTGGAATTTGTTGCTGGAAGATTCTATCAAATGGTTTAACAGTCTTTTAGGCTCATTATAACAGAAAAAGATTTGAACATGAAAATAAAAGATTGGGAAAAGAAGATATTATTTTATAACATTCATTTTCATTCCTCCAAAAGTAAATTTTCCTATAAAAGGTTTTTAAAACACATTTCAAGCAGAAAGGATAATTTTGGAATCATTGAACCCTGGTTTGAGCCAAAAAAGTGCTGGATTCAACCATTTTAGTCCAATATAACAGCCATTACTATAGTAATGGTTTGTTGCAAGTCTTAAAAAACATAAAAAAAAATTTAAGAAACCTTAAAAACTTTCAAGCTGTTTTTGGTGAAGTTTTTTGGACTTAAGGGTAGTTTTACCCTCCCATAAACAGGTAACACCACCCTGGATGATATCAAAACCTCATCATCAATTGGGACACAGATCCTATGGATTAATTCCAGGCCAAAGGTGATATAATTGTTCATGTATTTTAAGATCCCATGCCTTTCAAAAATGAATTTGAGGCATTCTGGCACACTTGGAGCCAAGATTAATTTTCCCCTCAAATTTTGATCTTTTTAATTTATTTTATTTAATTCCCCCACATTTATTATGTTTAGGCTTAAAAATGTGGAATTCAATTGAGAAATTTAAGTCTACAACTGTAATCCTAAATTCCTAATCTATAAATATAGGCTTACTTATTCAATACACATTCACTGTGGAGCTTCTTTCAGTGTCGTATTGGATGAGGAAGTCCTAGAGGACAAAATCACGGGTAAAAAGTTTTGATTTTCTGGATAATCCTGTAACCAAGGGTGCTAATGTGCACTGGCTTCCCCACTGAATATACTGAAGATTTTCCATATAGGGCTCACAAATCAATATTTGTGTTGTTACTTTACATATAGAAAAGACTTTTAGCAATTCCTATCAGACTTAATGAAATATAAGATAAATACTGTGTAGGATTAAAATATAAATACACTGGCTCAATAACACTCTATTATATGGTGTAGGTAACAGTTTTATTAAAAGGAGATGTATTTTACTTGATAATATATATGTTTATATAATTTTTCAAGGTAAAAATATGTATTATAGGGGTATTGTAAGGTGTGGATATGAAACTTTGATTAAAAATCAAGTACTTTTCCTGTGCTCAAAATTTTTATAACATAAATTTTAATGGAGAATAGTAGATTTTAAGAGTTTTTAAAAGAAAACACACCAACTTTATTACTTCTAACTTTTTTATTATAAAAAATAATATTTTAAAAATCCATTGTTTTACCAACAATGAAAATTTAACCAAAAATACTCTACAAGAGGTATTTAAGGCTACAAAAGAAATTTCTTCAAGAGAAATTTCAATTAGAACTAATTGAGCAAAGAGCTGCAGACAATTAATTTAAGAAATTCTTCAAAAAGAATACCAAAGAGAAAACATTCCCAAAGGTTACCAGAGTGAATTTGGAAACAAAGTGACAAAGTTAAGTATGATGAATGATGCTTTAATTCAATTTTGGGGTGGTTCAAGGGTAAAAATGATTATAAGGGCTACAAAACATGGATTATAATGACTTTTTCAAATGGTTAAAATGCTTGAAATTATTCAAAAATGGTTTTTGGAATCTTTTATTGATTGGTTCAACAGTTTTTAAGCGAATTATAAAAGGAAAAGATTCTCACATGAAGAGAAGATTGGGGCAAAGAAGACATTTTATAGCCACCAATTTTCATATTCCAAAAGTGAAATTCACTCTAATAAGTAGCGAGAAACACTATGAAAACATAAAAGCCAATTATGACATCATTAAAATCTTGTTTGGACCGAAAAAAGGCTTCTTTTAGCCATTTTTTACTATTTCAAACCATTTTAGTCCTTTAAATCAACCATTTAGATATTAATAGCTTGTTTCAAGCCTTTAAAACATGTCAGAATGTTTTCAAGAGACATCAAAAACCAGCTAAAACTGTTTTTACTACAATTGTAAGGGTAGTTTTACCCTCTTGGCAACAGTTAAAACTGCCCTGGTTGGTAGCAAAACCTCATCATAAATTGAGTCCCAGATGCTGTGAGTCAATCCCAGGCCAAAATTAATAAACATTTGCCTGAAATTTGACATCCCATGCCTTTCATCAAGGAATTTGGAGGAGTCTGACACCCTTGAAGCCAAGATTCCTTTTTTCCCCAAAAATTAATCTTTCCAATTTATTTTTTCTTCAATTCCTAATCATGTATTATACTAGAGATTTATATATGTAATTCCATTGAAAAAATACAGTACACAACTGTAATAATTGATAACTCATTTGTAAATTCAAGTTCACTTATGTAGTACATGTGCAAATTTTGACATTTCCATTGAAAATACTTCAATTCCTCATAACTTCTAAGCTACACACCACACCTCAATTTCAACACAAAAATTGATTTTTAGCACCACATGTGGTGCAAATTAAATCAAGGTCTTGAGGATTTTCAGATTTTGATACATAAAATACAAAAAACTTGATTTAGGCTTATTTAGAGTTGAGTTACAGGATTTTCACCCAGAGGGAACCCCACCTTATTTTTTATGAGGAAATCCATGGTGAAATAATTTTTATAATTTAATTGATTTGAAAAAAAATTATAATGATTTTTATTCAACTTTACAAGAATATTTTTGTTGAAAATTTATTTTTACTTAATTTTTTCAAGCAAAAAGTGTATTCTCACAATTTTAAATTTCAATGTAGTTTTAATTTTATATTATAATGAAATTTTCAATTTTTTATATAAATTTTAAATTTATATTTCAATTTTTGTTTGTATAATATAATATAGGTTTATTTATTTATTTATAATTATAACATAATTTTGTTATTTGTGGTCTTTTGAGTATAAAAAAATACCTCTAAGGCTCGCAGGTATTTAATAATATGAGAGTAAGATGTAATATTTAAATACAATACTATCAGGCTTTTTCATAATAATATGGGGGTACTACTTCATAAATATCCTTATGACCAATACAGACCATATTATTTAAAATTTAATAAATTAAGAATACAATGATAATGAAGATAATATGATTATCAGTACTAATAATAATATTCTCATATTTGAGCACTACTTTATGGCTAATAAAACTAATTTCATGATAGTACTATTTATACAATATCAAACTCTTTCATTGATAATTGAAATAATTTTTCTATCAAGAATTTAATAATACTTCTAACATTTTCCTCTGAGAATTTCTACTTAACTTATCATTTTATTTTATTAGTTATCTTATTAGAATAGGTATGGATGGATCCTTAAGATTGAGAATTAGATTTCCTTTTAATGTGAAAATACTTTCATGAGTATGGGGGAAAATGAGGAGGAGAGACACTATATTTATATTATTTGGGCCCTTCATAGAGGCACTCAAAAACAGGGTACTTTACCTTGAGATGTTTCAGCTGACAAGTATTTTTTATAATGGTGTTGTTTTATCAATATATTGAACCATATATTTGGCATATTTAATTACTCTGAGACTTATTTCAGCTTATGAAAAGCCCTGAGCTAGTTTTTCTTGTGAGTAATTTTGAAATGGTGTCATTGGATCAAGTTATTGCACCATATTTTGAAGGTTTATTTCTATTTAAATTAATCTTTAATGGTATTATGCAAAGACTTGAGACAATTTCAATGGTGATAAATGTCCAAATGGTTTCATTGGATGGGGTTATTGCACCATTTTTTGATAAATTTTATCATTTATTGAGTGATTATGTAATCTGAGATGTTTTTTCTGTTTAGTATTGTGTTGGATGGTTTCATTTTACTTTATTATTGAACAATATTTTTTTTCAATGGCACCATTTTGTATTTTTTTTTATTATTTAATCTTAATAATTTTTCTTGGGTGTTCATTATAGATGCTGTGATCTATTACAGGTATTTCATCATTTGTTTGTATAAAGATTTGATTTAAACTAAGTATACTGTGCAGTCTTGGAGTTATTTTGAGATTGTATGGAGCTTTCCATGTATTAAGTTAATTAAGGCTTTATTTAATTCTACCTTTTACACCATTGTTGTCTATTGGTACAGCTTTAGCTCATTTTATCACATAAAATGCATTTTGGTGATTGTAATTCTTAGTAATATATTATTCTTGATGGATTTTGGGTGGATCTGATGCCACCTTGCTACCTTTTCTATGTAAATTTGTCTTTTCTTTCTGATTTAAAAAATATTATTTGGTGTTTTAAATCTTTTATGTTATAACTTCATATAATTTAATCAATTTCTTAATCATTGAACTATAAAACTCTTTTGGTATTTTCTATACTGAATGCTTAAATTTCACTTGACATAATAATATTAATGTTATTTTTTTACTTATTTTATTTTCAAAGTGGCTTTTGAGTTGGGACTTCCTAAATCAACTATTTAAATCTTGATATTTTGAATGTATTTCACTCTCAATACACTTTAAGCTAGTCCAGAAAGGTATGGAATACCACAAAACATTTTTCTATTTCAATTTAGAATAATTCAATTACTGCTAACATTAAACTACATGCCACACCTAGTTCTTAACACAAAAAATGATATTTAACACCATATGCAGTGTGGATAAAATTAAATTTTGAAGATTTTCAAATTTTCACACTGAAAATACTTAAAACTTAATTTGAGCTTATTTAGAGTTGAGCCACAAAATTTTAACCCAGAGGTGACCCAACCTGAAACTTAATCAGCAGTTAAATGGGAAAATGAAGCTCATAAGATCACTGATTAGAAAAAGGTATAACTATTTTTTGAGACTTTTTTTTCAAAAAATATTTTGATTTTGAAATTTTTATCCAAATTTTATTTTTACGTAAATTTTTCAAGTAAAATAGTATTTTTAAAATTCTTTCCATTTTCATAATTCTTTTGAAAATCATCCATCATAATTTCACCTGATCTTAGATTTCACTTCAATGATTAGAAATAATTTATTTATTTTGACTTATTGACTATATTTTAATTTGTGGTCTTTGGGATATATGAAAAAATCTCTAGGGGTCACAGAATTCATAGAAACTTACTTAAAACTATTAATTTTCAAGGAAATTTATAAGAGCTAATGAGGAGATAAATAAAAATGAATTATTTAATTAAATTATATTTAGTTTAGTTCAGAGTTTGTTTGAACAGTTTTTTTTAAAAAAATAAATTATTTTGGATTGAATAAAGAATGTTGTTGAGTTAAGTTGATCCTTTTCATGAATTGGTGAACTCCTCATTGCTTCCAAAAAGGTGTATTTTGAAGAAATAACAGTTGACTAAGTCAAGTAACTGTGGAGCTTTTGACCTAATAAGATATGTCTTTTAAGGTTAATTTGGGTTTCAAATATTTTTTAAGGTTGATTTGGGTTTCAAATACTGATTTATTTTTTAGTTTTTCCTATATCTCAAACTCCCTCATATTAGAATTTTCCTAGCCGAATTATTGAAATAATTTTAATAATGATTTTGAATAAAAAAACATATTATGGGAAATAAAAATAGAAGAAAAATTACTCCTTATTATATAGATTTCTTAAAGCATAGCAAACTAACCAGGATATTATAATATTTAAATTTCATGATAATTTGGCTTTACAAAAGAAAAAGATTAAAATTTAATGAGAGTTTGAGAAAAAATTCAATCTCAGTGACAACTTCAGTTTGCAAATCCATATACACAAATTTCCCTCTGTAGGTCATATTCAAAAGCCCAATACATATCACAGCTATAATTGCTATTTAATATTGCTGAATTGAGTCATAAGAACTCACTTTTGGATTGAAGATTCTGTTTGAAAAGCTTTTCAAAGATAAATTAAATTTGGATAAAGCACCTTGGAGCTCTGCTATCAATTCTATCAGTTTTAATTAAAAATATTCTAAGAAATCTTTGGAAATATAAGCTGAATATATTATCAAAAACTGGGATGAATTTGTTAAATTTGATCAAGAGTAATTTCAGCTTTAATATCAATCTAAAAAGTAATTTTATAAGGTAAAGTTTTAACTTTTCAATAAATTTTCAATAAATTTATCCATTTTGTATCCATAATAACAACAGCTCCAATTTACGGAGATTCGAGACATTGATCTTATACACTTGTTTTATGATTCTTCACTTTTTTCACTTTTATAGACAAGTCTAATACCCATCATTATTTATGTAAAGAGATAGATAAAGCTTAACTAACAAAAAGGATTTTAAGGTGTGGATATAAACGTTTTATTTAAACAGAGGTACTTTTCCTTAAATACAGATTTATTTAAGTTCATTACTGAATAAAAAGTTGTAATTTAAAAAAAAATTATTGAAAATCCATCAGGACTATTATTATTTCACAAGAATATTTTAGAAATCTATCAAAAAATAATCTGAAAATATATTTCAGCCTACAAAAGAATATCTTCAAGAATGATTCCTTTTGGTTCAATTTAGGAAAAAAATGAAAGAAGTTAAAATCGAAAGCCAGCTTCTAAAACCATTCCAATTCAAATATAAAACTACTATGAGAAAAATGGAGTTATAAACTGAGCTACAAAGATAATAGTGATGAAACCTGACCTAATCAGTTCTTTGGGTAATTAAAGTATTAAAATGAATATCAGTTAAAAAAAGTCATCAAAAGGAATATTCATGCAGATTGTAGGTTTAATTTTTTTGAAAATTGGTGTTTGAAATATATTTTTTATTGGATAAAAGGTAATTAATCTAATTCTTGAGTTGAAAAGATTATAAAATGGAAAGGAAATATGGGGAAAGGAGGAAATTATTTCATAGACTCAATTTCTTTTACAGAAGTGAAATATTATTCATAATTTTCAAAAGATAATATATAAAAAATGTAATAAAATTATGAAATATTTGAGAAATTTAGAGGCCAATGAAAGCTTTAATTGTGATATTTTAAGCCATATCTTTTGATTTAAGAAATCTTATGTAATGGGAAAAGATGGTTTGAGATTTTTTACACATTTCATAATGTATTTAAAGAAGCTTTGGACAGTTAAAATTTGGTTTTTATGGCTTATTAAAATCAGGATAGTTTTCCTTCCTTGGTAAACAGGTAAATCTTAAATAGGTTGTATTAAAACCATATGATAAGTTGATAAATAAGCCCTATTAATAGTTTATAGACCAGAATTAATGAGCTTTTGTTTTAATTTTGAAACTAAATTCCTATACTTGGAAATTTTGGGGAAGTCTTATGCCCCTTGAGCCAAGCTTCTTTTGCTCCTCAATTTTTATCTTTACGATTTATTTTGATTTTCATTCATTCAGTTATTGTGAACTTCTCCATACCATATCTTCAATCAGATCGAATTTTATAGCTACACAACTGTATAGCATGACACACCATATGTAAATAAAACCTCGTTCTTTTAACAAATCTGTGCATTTAAATTTAATTAGTTTCAATTTCTCATAGCTCCCAAATATTAAACAAGAACTACCTTTAAGCACAAAGAAATCGGGTTTAAACCCACATGTGGTTTGAATACATCAATCATTTCAATGGTTTTTATACTTTAATACTGGAAATTCTTCAAATTTAATCTCAGCTTATTTAAAATTACGCTACAGAGCCTTCACTTGGAGGTTATTTACCCTAATATTAAATGGGAAATCCAATGTTTAAATGACATACTTATTCTTTCTAAAACCAAAATGAGGTGTAATACTTCCAGAATTATTGCTTATGGTAAAGGCAGGGCATGAAACTGAAAACAAGAAAACAAATTCCTCGAGGTATCGAAATTTGTAACGAAAATTACCTCTGATTAATGTTTTATTAACATATTTTGAAGCTGAATATTTTTATCTCAAAGTCATCCATACTCTATAATAGAAAGAATCACACAGTTTTACTGAAGAATCTTTTCTATAGGTTCTGTGGCCACTTTTTCTGAAAAGAAATAAAATCTAATGTATTGAATTAGCTATGGATTTATAGGCCCCTGGGCTGAAGGTCCAAGGTTTTTTGCTTCAATTATCAAGATTTTATGCACCTGGGCTGCAGTTCCAGGTGCTTTTCAAAGACTTAGTATTTATCTAATAGTGGGAAGGTATTTCAAAGAATAGAATCTCACTAAGGAGTTCTTTTGTAAGAATCTTTTGACAAACCAGATTTCTTTGGAAAACTACTAAGAAATGTTTCTGAAATAAAACAATTTCTCTTCATCGGAAGAAGATACTATAATATAATTGAATAATTTCTGAAATCTTATCATTAAAGTATTATTCTTATCAAGTGCAAGCTATATGCAATCAGTAAAGTAATTTCCCTACAAAAATTAATCAAAAGTGGGATTATAAATGTGTAAATCGGAAAATTATAAACATATGGTATGTCTAAAAATATTCCAAAAACTTATCTCTACAATATAAGAGTTCTGGAGAAAAATTACTAATTAAGAGTAAAAATACCCACCATCAAAAAAATCAAAATAAGAGGAGAATTTTTCAATGATAGTAAAAAACAGGTGGCGTTATTTTAAATTCCTTTTAGACTGTGGAAAATACAACTGGGAAATTATAATAAGCTGAGGTTTTCTCAATTAAGAATATTATTGAATCCTTATTAATATCACTCTTCTTATTGATAATAAAAGTAATCACTGTTAATTTCCCATATTTTGAATATAATATTACATAATTCCATTTTTTCTGTATATTTACTCGTTCTCTTTTCACATGTAATAAGCTACCGAGCTTTTAGCGACAGGAATTTACCATTTTACTATGACGAGCTACCAGTAGACTAAAGAATATTCTAATAAAAATATTATAATAATATCATTCCAAGGACCAATCTTTAGATTATTAGAATTATCATTCATATATCTGTGAATATAAATTAATAAATTAAAAAACATTGTAGAAACAATATTTAATATCTTAAATATTTCTTTTAGCTTAAAAAAGATATTTAGCAAGGAAATATGAGATATTGAATAGAAAAATTGCTTGAGATCAAAAAATTAGCAAATAATAAACAGTAACGTCCCAGGTTCACAATACCACATATAAATTTAGAGCTCTCTCCTGATTACCACGGATTCTAGAAGATATATTTCCTATTATAAACTAAAAATTAAGGACTTGAGAGATTGTTTGATAATTTTGAATAAGCTTATCATAGTCATGGTAACATGGATTAAACTCAATTAAAAATCAACATGATATCTGGTTAAGTAATGAAATCTATGGTTGGAATGAAATGATTTTTCTGAAAATATCATTCATTTCATTAGAAAAAACCATGTTTTTCTTTTGAAAAATCAAGTATTTTCCTCATAAAAATATCACATCATTTATTTTATGTTAATTTTTTGAATATTTAATATCTTTCTAAATTATCACATCTATATCTCATATAATCAGCTTTTTTTCAGCGGTATTTTCATTTACACCATTTTAGAAAGAGATTTTATATGACCTCTTTGATTTTGGTATAAAACTGATATAGTGAAGATTTTTTTTTGCCTTTTCAGCCCAAAATTGTTAATTTCATGTCATTTTCTAATTTTTCAATTATCAAATCTACCATATGATGGAGTATCTATACAAAAAATTATTTCTAAATCAATTAAAATGAATTCAACAGCTTGATGTTATTTAATCCATTTTTATAAATTGAGATCCCAGAATATTAGTTACCCTATCTCTCTTGACTATTTGTGGTTTGTGGATTTTTATCTTTGAGGTGGAAATGATAAAGCTGCTCAAGAATATACTGATATTTATATAGTTTTCTAAAACAGAATATTTGCTATAGGTTGTACTATATAACTCTGAAATATCGGGTACTTTCATAATTCAGCTGGTTAAGATCCTTCAATAAATATATGGAACAGAACAAATTTTGAGTGCTGTACTCATGAGAATCTTTGAATTAATTAACATCAATTTCTTTAATTTCATCAAAGATGAATTGTATGTGTGCACTGTAGATTAATTTCAATTGAGCCCATCATATAATATAAAATTAAATGAAGTAAAAATATTCTTTTTTAAATTCAATCTTATAATATTCTTGTATGAATATACAGTAAGTTTTTTTTATATTATATATATAAAGATTCTCGCACAAAGAAAATCATTTTCAGGATATATTTCTTTCTTGAAGTGATTTGAGATGAGTATATCCTGTTTCTATATTTTATTTCAAGTCACATGAAATTGTTTTTTCAGTCAGGAAATTCCTCTTTAACTATTTATATTTTTGCCCCTTTGTAACCAAATTCACTGTACAAAGACTTAGAGGTAAATGATACTGACAATTACTATGGTAGTAAATCTGTGGAATATCTAGGAAAGATAAAATTGGATGAGAAAGCCAGTTCAATTTGATCTTCCTTGTATATAAATTTTCTGTTTTGAACTATTATTAGTTTAATTAAGCTAATTTTCAATGACCGATCTTTTTTATTTATGATACAATAATTTTTCTATCACTGTGATCTGTTTATTTACAGTATCCTTATGTTCTTAAGACGCTCTGAGGGACTTAAGGAGTCATTTATCTTCTTTAATCATTATTTCGATTCTAAATTCTCAAAAAATATAGGATAAATTCTAAATTAGTGTTACGCTGAAATAAAGAAATTGTGAGTTCTCTATCCATTAAGGACATAATTATTGAGTATGCATGTGGCTTATGGAAAAATTGGTAATTATGAGTTCCTTTTATTGTTTCTTGAATATAAAATACAAAAAAGAATTTATATTAAGTGGAATGATAGCCTTGAAAATCATTTGTTGAAAATAAATAAGGCAGTGATCTCTTAATATATTGGTAAAAAAGTATCATAACTTTCCGCTTCATTGAATATTTCTAATTATAAAATTAGAATGTATTTTGACTACTAAAAATCCCTTAACGGTAGGTTTTGAATAAACTATTCACAATTAATACTTCTCTACTATGTCTCAAAATGCATTTATGTTACTAATCCATAATTTAATTTTTTGAAGTTTCCTTTTTGTATTCATATTATATTTACAAATTACTGTTTTGGAAATTGAAAATCTCAAACAATGATTGAATTTTCACAGGTTAATTATTTCACTTTGTATTTAAATCTTATGTTCCACTCAAATTACAAACATTTAAAAACTCTCCTCAACAATATATTCAAAATATATAACACTAATTATTAATAACTATATTTATCATACAGTTTTTGACTTTTGAGTTTTTTGTATATTGATGAAATATTTTCCCCATATTTCAAATCTCTGAAGAGAGTGTTATTATATTCTTTGTAGTCAAAAAAATATATTATTAAATTATTTCTGGGATGACTTATCAAATGTTAGAAAGCAGTAAAATAGGTAAGGCCATCCAAAGGGCTTTTAAATTGTTTTGAATTCAAGTTTTTCCAATTATGTGCTTTTGTAACTCTTGAATGCATGTATTTCTTCCTTGGAGCTATTATTCTACTATCATAGAGGAGAAATTGGCTACTAATCTTCTATTAAGTATCTTCACAAGGTAATCTGGAAATAATTCTGCTTTTTACTAGGAAACACGTTTTGTCTCTAGAAATAGGGCCTTTGAAAGTGAGCTTCCCTGGATCTCCTTTTTCTCAGATTAATATTTACTTTCCAATAGTAAAATTCACGCAAATTCCAAAATAAAAAACAAGGGCCTTCTAGATCTGCACTTTCACTAAAGGTGTTTGCCTATACCAAAGCATAGAAGTTAGGTGTATCAAATTACTTAATTAATTCCATGAGTGTGTAGCTCTGAATAAGCTTCCCTAATTGCTTCCCAATCCCAAGAAAAAGATAATCAGTCCATCTTGACATATAAAAATGCATTGGTTACTTCAAGTAAATGTTTATTTTCTGAAATTTCCGGACAAAAATATCACGATATCACTGATAAGAACTATCATGTCATCTTCTAAATGAAGCTATGGATAAATAACAAGATATTCTCACTTTTGCAGAACTTTTATCAATATATTTTACATGTAAATGGGGTAGTAATTATGGAATGGGTAACTTTTAGATTCATTTCTCATAAAATTAAGTAAGTATCTAGTGATCCCCATTTACATGAACAGGTGACATTGGCCCCAAATGACGAGAAAAATGAATTTTTTAGAGAAAGGCTTGGGTTGGGTGTGAGGATAAATCCTCATAAAGTAAAAATATTGGATGATTATATACATTTTCCAAAATTGGCATATGGTTCCTTGTTCTTAGCTAGTTATTAATAGATTTCATTCTTTTTACCCAGAAATATTTCTAATTTTCCCACATGGGATCTACCTTGCAAGACATTGTTCTAGTAATCCCTGTTAAAATAAGTTACCACCACCAAATCCTGTCTTAAATCCTTCCTCCATCTTTGCTTTACCTGCATTGATAATTTGAAGCCAAAAGAGATAGAATGAAATTTAGAATTCTCAAAACCTGGTGGTTTGAAAGATTTTCAAAATATTAACACATGGCTTATGGCTGTATATGTTTCAAATAAGCAGTCTAAATTATGGGGAAAATGGTTAGAGATCTTGATCACAAACATTTATAAAAATTCATAAGACTAACTGGGTCTTCTGGCTCATTTTTGTCATTATGCAAGGATTTCCTTTTGCCTAAAAAGCACCTCATTTACTGGGGGTTGGTAATTTTGGCTCTTCAAGTAAAATTTGACCTCTTACCTGAATTTATAATGGGGCTTCATGATTTTATGAGTACCCTTAACCATCTTTAGCCACTTTATTTTATATATTTTCCCTCAATATTAAGCTTCAAAGTTATCATTATTCTGCCTTATAAAATCTTTGTGAGCTTTGAAAAGGATTTCTGTGAGCCTTAGAGGTATTTTCATATACCCAAAAGACCACAAAAGATAAATTAAGATACAAATATAAATAAAATAAATTTATTTATATTATAAAAATGAAAATTGAAATATAAATACAAATTTATATTTAGAAATCAAAATTTAATGATAATTTAAAAATAAAATTACAATAAAATTTAAAATTATGAAATTATATTTTGACTTGTAAAAATTAAGTAAAAATGAATTTTTTAATAAAAATTGTGAAATTAAAATATTTTTGGTAAAAATTTATATAAAATATATTATAACTTTTCATCCAATAAATAAACATAAAGAAATTATTACACCATTGGATTCCTCATAAAAAATAAAGTGGGGTCACCTCTGGATGAAATTTCTGTAACTCAACTCTAAATAAGCTTAAATTAAGTTTTTAGTATTTTCAATACAAAAGTTGAAAATCCTCAAAACTTTAATTCAATTCCACCACATGTGGTGTTAACCATCAATTTTTGTGTTAAAATTGAGGTGTTGTGTTTAGTTTAGAAGTTATGAGTAATTGAAGTATTTTCAATTGAATTCAATTGAAATGTCAAAATGCAAAATATAATGAGAAGTATCAGTTCTAAATAATAAACTTCTTGGTGTTCAATTGTCACAAAAATGAGATATACCCCCCAAAGAGGAATTATGGAAATTCCCCATCATAACCATTTTATAGCCAATTAGTCATATTTATCTTTTTATGGATAATTGGCCAATTTGGTTCTCTGTGGCCCCCTGGGATAGACCAGCTTCATTGGAACTCCTGGGCCTCCACTATCACTTATCTCTGGGTCCCTTGGGGTAATATGGCCCCTTTCTCAACCCCCTTTTATTATGGGGTTCTAGGCCCCCTGTGTCCTCTATAGCCCATGGTACATAGGACCTCCTAGGCCCCTTCTGGCTTGAAAGTAATAAGGCTAACGTTTTTCATAAGTCACCTTACCCCATTCAGAACCAAGAAGTGGCCCCTGGGAGTCACCTTCAAGGCCAGAGGACCAAAACTCTTCTGGACATCAACAGATTCCATATATGGTCTCATATACCATTATTTATCATTCTTCCTCAGCAATCCAATGGTGACAATCTCAAGACCTAATTCCAACATCTAATTATAAGTCCCCAGTCCTCAAGCCCAGTTTTGGAGCAAGTTATTCAAGGAAATCAATTAATAATTCATGAGGGGTAGTGAGTAGGACTTCAAGAAGGCCATTCAAGGACACCAATCATCTGGCCCATTCAGGTACTTGCAAATTTGCTAATGAAGTATTTCCTCAACAAAATACTGGAAAAGTATCTCAAAGGATATTCAAGAGGCAGTTATGCACAGAATCTGTAAAGGCATGAAATCTAAATCACTCCCTGGAAAACTCAAGTCATCCATACAGACTGCACTCAAGCAATCTGTATGGCATTAACCATTTTGTTCAATTCAATTCCATACTTTTTTTCTCCAATACACCCATTCCAATTCAAAAAGTGGCCAAGGTATATTTCCCAAAACAGTCAATACAGCTTTCCACCATTCACACAGCTGTGTTTTTAATTCTCAAAAATCAGTCTGTCAGCTCTTCACATATACTGGCCACTCCTTATGTAAGGTTTGACTATGAAACAATAAGTAAAAATTATCAATGTTTTACTTATTATATGCTGAATATCCTAATTTAAATGAATAATAAGATTAAAAATAGTTATTTTAATTATGGTGTAGAAATATGTATGTTATTTAAAAATAATAAAATAATACAATGAAATAAAGATATTAATTATCAAAAACTTATATATTAATGGCAGTTTATTATTTTTAAAAGAATCGAAAATGGGTAAAAATTGTTATTCAGTAATTAGAACAATTTGAAAAATAATATTACTAATATTAAAGTTATATATTGATATAAATACTATTTATATTAATGAAAAATAATTAAGAATAATAATAGAGAGAAAATAGCATACTTTTCAAACTTAATATAATTGTTTTGATTGGTTTTATGTCTCATAATGTAAATACAACTTATTCAAATTGTATTTACAATAAAAATAGAGAATATTACAAATTTTACTATTTTTGAATGGATTTAGGAATTTTAAGAGAAATTAACAAATGGCAGTAAAATATTTGTGTAATAAAGTACAGAATAATGATTACTATAACATAAAACTTTTTTCTTTAATAATATACCAATTTTATATTAAAGAATAAAGAAATTTACCTTTTATTGAATTTTTTTATTGTATTTGTTGCATCTGAGGTGGAAACAAAAGAAGAAGAGTTCCTTTTATAGTAAATATCCTTCCTTTTAGTATATGTGTTCTGATATTATCTGCAGGAACTAATCAATATCTCAAGTTTTGATGATGATTACATCATTATTAAACCTTTTTATCTCATTATTACACCATTTCTTAGAGTTATCACTATATCTCTAATTCTCTGAAATCATAAGCTTGGAGAATAATCTATTTTCATGTATTAAAGTATTTTCCATCATAAGATACTAAGATCTACAAGTTTTGTTTCTTATTCAACTGTTAAACTTGAAATAAGATTATAGTTACTGATAATAAATGATCCTTTTTAAGACTTAACTGTTATGTTTAATAAATTTGAGGTTTTTCATGATACTTCAATTAAGATAGTAAATTCTGATATATTTGCATGTTTTTACTAAGGCTCTAAGAGGATTTCTTACATAATCAAAACTCTATTTTTGATGATTTTTCTTTTCTGATGAAATTCACTATTTTGGACATCAAGCCATGATTTCATGGGGTTATACCTGGAATATCATAATAAAAATTACTTCATTCTTTACTTATGAACTATAATAATCTGAATAGCCATTTATTTCAAGTGGAGACCCCTTGTAAATTCAAGTGGTCAACTGGTATTGATATTTTAACCAATTTCCCGTTATTATTCTTGACCTTGTTTATAGTTTGTCAAAAAATTATATCTTTATTCTAACAGTTATTTACTGTTAGCTCTAATTTTTAATCAATTCTTTATTATTTATATTTCAAAAGATATGAGCTAAAAGACATGAATATATTCAGGTTATTTCAGTAAGTATTTGTGAGCCTTAGAGGTATTTTCATATACCCAAAAGACCACAAAAGATAAATTAAGACACAAATATAAATAAAATAAATTTATTTATATTATAAAAATAAAAATTAAAATATAAATACAAATTTATATTTAAAAATAAAAATTTAATTATAATTTAAAAATAAAATTACAATAAAATTTGAAATTATGAGATTATATTTTTACTTGTAAAATTTAAGTAAAATTGAATTTCCAATAAAAATTGTGAAATTAAAATATTTTTGGTAAAAATTTAAATAAAATATACTATAACTTTTCATCCAATAAATAAACATATAAAAATTATTTCACCATTTGATTCCTCATAAAAAATTAGGTGGGGTCACCTCTGAGTGAAGGGTTTGTAACTCAACTCTAAATAAGCTTAAATTAAGTTTTTAGTATTTTCAATACAAAAGTTGAAAATCCTCAAAACTTCAATTTAATTCACACCACATATGGTTTTAACCGTCAATTTTTGTGTTAAAATTGAGGTGTTGTGTTTAGTTTAGAAGCTATGAGGAATTGAAGTATTTTCAATTGAGCTCAATTGAAATGTCAAAATGTGCGCGTGTATTACATAAGTGAACTTTGATTTACATATGAGGTATCAATTATTACTGTATTGTACAGTACAATTCAATTGAATTACATATGTAAATTATAAGTATAATACATGATGAGGAATTAAAGGAAAAAAGGAATTGGAAAGATTAAAATTGGGGGGGAGAAGGAACTCTAGCTCTAAGGGGGAGCCAGACCCCCAAAATCCTTGCTGACTGGCATGGGATGTCAAATTCCACGCAAAAGTTCATCACTTTTGGCCTGGAATTGAGTCACAGGGTCTGTGACTCAATTGATGATGAGGTTTTGATACCAACCAGGGTGGTTTTAACTGCTGCCAAGAGGGTAAAACTACCCTGAAGTTAAAACAATGTTAGTAAGAACAGTTTTAACTGGTTTCTATGTCTCTTACACACATTCTGACGTGTTTTGAAGGCTCTAGACCAGGTATTGCTATAGTAATGGCTGATTTAAGGGTCTAAAATGGCTAAAAATGGCTTAAACCAGCCCTTTTTTGGTCTAAACCAGGGTTCAATGATGCCATAATTGGCTTTTCTGTTGTCAGAATGTCTTTCACGACTGACAAGAGTAAATTTTCCTTTTGGAGTAAGAAAATTGATGGCTTCAAAAGAATGTCTTCTTTGCCCCACTTTTCTCTTCATGTTAGAATCTTTTCCTTTTATAATTAGTTTAAACACTGTGAAACCAATCAATAAAAGATTCCAACCACCTTTCTTAAATCATTTTAAACCTTCTAACCACGTGAAAAATCATTATAATCATTGTTTGTAACTCTTATAATCATTTTTACCCCTGAACCACCCCAAAAGTGAATTAAAGCATCTTTCATCACTGTAAACTTTGTCACTTTGTTTCCAAATTCACTCTGGTCACTTTTGGGTGTGTTTTCTCTTTAATATTCTTTTTAAAGACTTTGTTCTTTAATTAATTGCTTTCAGTTCTTTGCTCAATTAACTCCAATTGAAATTTCTCTTGAAGAAATTTCTTTTGTAGCCTTAAATATCTCTTGTAGAGTATTTTTGGATAAATTTTGATTTCTGGTAAAACAATAAATCTTTATAATATTATTGTTTTATACTAATGAAGTTATAAAAAATAAAATTGGCATGTTTTCTCTTAAAAATAATATTTCTTACTAGTTTTCATTGATTTTTACCTTATACAAATTTTGAGGACAGGAAAAGTACTTGATTTTTAATCAAAGTTTCATATCCACACCTTACATTTGGGGGCCCAGCTGTGATATTTTACCTGTGACATATTTTTTTACTCTTTTTAAACCTTTTTCTTATATTGAAAAAATTTAAAAACATATAAAAAATACTTATAATCCAAAAAATCCATGAAAAATAATTTTTTTTTCATATTATAAGTGAGGCTTATATTTTTATTTCTTTTTTGAAATAACCTTTTTTTACTTAATAAATTGGCTTTTTCATTAATTTTAGTGTCTGACAACGTGGTAAGACAAGAAAACATTGAAACAGCATCAACAGTCACCAGCATTATTCCTGCCAGTACTGTTAATTCAGACCATAATAGTACTGTTATTGTGACTCAAAATAACCGACCTGAGCCAATATATTCTGAATTGATCAACTTGGACATAAGTAATACCCTTCAGAAAGCTAAGAATTTGGCCAATAGTAAGTTTTTTGATGTAAAAATACTATTTTAAGCCTTTTAATCATAAAATATGCCTTCAATTAGATCAGGAGCCATCTATAACCCCTCAAGCAGCTCCCAAAAAGAGAATAGATGTGATTATGGAAGAAGCCAACCAGGTACAGAAGGAAAAGGGTCAGTTGATGACTTCCAAACAACTAAAATAGGTCATTCTGATGCTGATAATACCATTTTACCTTCACAAAGAGCTGACACCGCCACAAGAAGCCTCAGTGGACATATACAAAGCCAGCCATAAAGCATACAACAATTCCCTGCAGTACAAGGAGTACCAGATCCTTGCAGATCTGTGGAAAAACTGCATGAATTCTTACCTGACTGTGAGAAAACTCCTGGGCCATCCCAATACTTGCAAATTGCTCAATGGATGGCATCCATTGATGGAGAAGAAAAACATGATTCTCTTGACACTAGAATGGAGGAAAAACAACCCTCCACCACCCAAGCAAGTGCCAAAAACAGCCTCAGTGGCCAGCAGCAGCATTTCCAATGTGAAAAAGAAGCCATAAGTTCCAAACAAGGGCAAAGGAAAGGCACCAGCCACCAAACCTTACAGCCAGGGCTACAGAATTCCAAAAATTCAACAGGATGCCATGGAAAATGTGTTCCAGATGGCCAGAACCATGATGGAATTACAGAAAAAGGAGGAAGCCAGATTAAAATATCAGAAATGATTTCTGATATTTTTGATTCTATTCCAGAGTTGTATCAAGCTATAACTGACATAAAAAGTCATCTTTCTGATAAAAATACATCAATTTGTGACAATCTTAAAGCAAATAATATGAGTCTGAGCCAAATCAATGAAACACTTAAGTGTTTTGAAAATGTTTTAAGAGCAATTGAAACTTCCAATAATGATAATTTGTTTGGCAATAATATTAATGAACAATCTGCCATTATTAAGGAATTGACAGACAAATATTCTAAATTCAATATTGATGACATGATTGAAACAAGAATAAAACATGCCATAAGTAATATCAAAGAGGATAATAAGAAAGCTCTTTATGATATTTCAAAATCATTAACTGAAGTAAAGACACATATAATTTCCTTGAAAAAGTGTTTTAATACCTCAAAAGAGGAAATATCAAAAATAACAATAAAGTCAAATGAAGTTATATCTGATAATACTAAACAAACAGAATTATGGAATGAGCTGACATATAAAGAGGATGATCATAAAAAGAATGTAATAACCTCTATACAAAGCTTAAAACATGAATTAAGCAATTCACAAAGGTGTATCAATAGTAAAATGAATGATATTGAACAACTACTAAACACCTTACCAAGAATGTCTACACCTCTGAATCAAAATGAGGGTACAGGTATTCCCAATCCACAAGTATTGTATATTGAAAATTCTCAATTAAAAAATGAATTTTCTACTTCTTTTCATAACTTGGAACCATCAATGGGCCAAGCACTCTTGAAAGAAGTTCCAAAGCTTAAGGAATGGCCTCACTTCAGTGGTGAAGGAGAATATGACCATATGGAATTCATCAGAGTTATTGAAATGATCAAGGAAGACTTTGAATTACCAGACAGATTGGTAATAGCCAGGTTTAACACCTTATTTACCAAATCAGCTCACAGATGGTATATCAAATTGAGACAAGCACATGGACACCAAAGTTGTACTTGGTGGAAAACCCAAATTATCAACAAATGGGCCAATGATGCTTGGAGGTTTAAAGTGGAAACAGCCTTTGAATCTGCCAAATTTAATGCTGATAAAGACAGATTAGCAGAATTATATCCTGACATGTCAGAATTTCTGATCCATAGAAAAATTCTGAGACAATGTGGAGGTGTCTTAGAGCATGCTGTCAAAAGCAGGACTACTGAACAATCTTCAGCAGAGGATATTATCAATATATTAGAGGACGTAACCACCAGAACCAAAATTGGTTCTAGTAGGGTGAATCTCAAAACAAGGTTTAATACACCTTGGAAAGATTCTGTGGACAAAAACCCCAAAGAAAACTCTAATAATATTAAGTATAAATCTGCAGATACAGTCAGAAAGTGCCATATTTGCCAAAGCACCACCCATTTAGCCAATACATGTCCAAAAAGGGGGAAAATCAATGAAATTGATATTGAAAAGGAACCTGATGTTGAAAAAGATGACATAATTGAAGACAATTCAGATGATAAGTCATCAATATTTTCTGAATCTTCAAAAGATATAGAAAATATTAATGCCACTTTTTACATCATGGCGTCTTATTCCCACTTACCACAATTGAGCAATGGTCAACTTGATTTATCAAAAGTTCAAGATTCACAACTTATGAAAACCAAACCAAACAGAGGGAAAGGTTATACAGCTGGTAACTCCTGTATAACAGAAGTGGTGATTGACAACAAGCCCACCAAACTTTTTCTTGACCCAGGAGCCTTCTGCTCTTGTGTTGGAAAATCTTTTCTTAAAACCTGTGTACCAAATTTTGAAGACCAATTGTTACCAATTGATGGTATAAATTTCAATAGTGCACGTAATCCGATGAAAGCATTAGGAATCTTTGAGACCAATTTCATATTCCCACACATTAATGGGAATTTAAGAATCACAGTTGAATTTGTTGTTATGGAAAATTGCTCTGGTACCCATTTCATATTGAGAAATGACTATTTAATCATGTATGGGATATATTTACATAACAACAAAGACAGATACTTTACTATTGGAGACAATAAGCGCCAAAAATTTGCCTTTTTACCATTTAAAAGACAAATTACAGTGAATAAAGTATCACCAGTCAACTTAGAGTTAGAGAAATTCAAGTATTAACAGTTAAATGAGGCTGAAATAAGCCTTCATCTGACTGATGAACAAGAAAATGAACTTTCTTCCCTTTTTTATGACCACAGAAGAGCATTTGCTTCAGACAAAGAGCCTCTAGGAGCAAATATTGGTCATGAAGCTGACATCATTCTTAAAATTGAGAGACCTTATCCACCACTCTTGAGAAGACCTGCATACCCAGCAAGTCCCAAGTCAAGAGAAGCTCTGGAAACTCATATCAAAGGACTTCTAGACCTTGGTGTAATAAGAAAAGTTGGCCATAATGAAGAAGTAGAAATAACTACACCAGTCATAGTGGCATGGCATAATGGAAAATCCAGAATGGTTGGGGACTTTAGAGCTCTGAACACTTACACTGTTCCAGACAGATACCCAATACCAAAAATCCAAATTGCCCTTACTCAAATATCTCAAGAAGTGTATATAACCACTATGGATGCCCTTAAAATATTCCATCAAAATGTGGTGACACCAAGAGTAAGAAAATACTTGAGAATTATTGTTCATTGTGGAGTGTATGAATACTTGAGGATGCCCTTTGGTATCAAAAATGCACCTTCACACTTCCAAAGAATGATGAATGAAATCTTCCCTGAAGAACTCTCAGAGGTATGGTTAATCATTTACATTGATGACATTATTGTTGGTTCCAAGACTTGGGAGGAGCACATGTACATATTGTCCAGAGTTTTGACAAAAATTCAATCAGTAAACATGAAAATCTCCTTGGAGAAATGCCATTTTGGATTTAAAGAACTTAAAGCACTGGGACATGTTGTATCTGGTTTGTCCCTTGGAATTGAAAAAAACAAAGTTGCAGCAGTATTGCTAAAACCCATGCCTCAGAACAAAAAGGAAATTCAGTCATTCTTAGGTTTTGCAGGATATTACAGGCAACACATTAAAGATTTTGCATCCATAGCAAGACCACTTTATAAATTGTGTGACAAAGACACAGTATTTGAAATGACTGTTGACAGAGTCAAAGCTTTTGAGTCTCTAAGAGAAGCCTTGACTACTGCTCTACTCTTACTGATGCCAGACTTTAAATTCCCTTTTAAATTTTATATTGATGCATCAGGGGATGGGCTGGGTGCTGCACTCCACCAAGCTCAGATCATAAATGACAAACCTGTAGAAGGACCCATATGTTTCATATCCAGGCAAATCAAACCAACTGAAGCCAGATATGGGGCAAGTCAAATGGAATGTCTATTCTTTGTCTGGGCCTTGGAAAAATTGAACTACTTCTTAGAGGGATGTGTTTTTGCAGTGATAACAGATTGTACAGCTGTCAAATAACTTTTAAATATAAAAACACCTAACAGGGATATGCTCAGATGGCAAATAGCCATACAAGAGTATAGGGGCAATATGACTATTGTTCATAAAGATGGGAATATTCATAGAAATGCAGATGGACTAAGCAGATGGCTATTACCAAATAATATTGATAATACTGCTTATGTTCCAGAAGAAGCTTCCCCACAGATCCCAATAGAAGGAATAAGTGTTACAGACTTAAACACCACCTTCTTTGAAGAAGTAAGAAACAGATTCACTCAAGATAATAATTGTAGCATCTTATTCCAATTAATTAACAAAGACTGTAAAGAAAACTCTCTCATATATGCCTTGGATGAAGTATAGAAGAAATCTTATGATGAAGGAAGATTTCACCTACTGGATGGTATAATTTACCACAGAACCAAGCACACATGTGTCATGACAGTTGTGGACAGGTCATTAATCAATCTTGTACTGAAATAATGCCATGACAGCTCCTTCTCAGGACATCTGTCTGAAGACAGGACTAGAGAAAAAGTAGAAACCTGTATATGATGGCCAATGTGGCAGAAAAATGTTGCAGAGTATTGCAAAACCTGTGACAGATGTCAAAAAGCCAATAAATCCACTGGCAAGAGACTTGGAAATATGATAAAAATACAAGAACCAAGCAGACCTCGGGAAATCGTCCATATGGATTGGGTAACTGGCCTACCACCAGGAGGTGACAGAAGTTATAATGCTTGCCTAGTAATTGTGGACAGATTCAGTAAAACTCCAATCTTTTTACCATGTCACAAGGATGATACAGCCATGGATACAGCTCTTATGATATGGAATAGAGTAGTGTCATGGACTGGAATATTTACAAATATCATTAGTGATAGGGATCCCAAATTCACTTCAGCACTATGGACAAATCTTCACCAATTATTTGGCACTAAGCTGTCTTTCTCTACAGCCTACCACCCACAAACTGCTGGTCTGGCTGAAAGTATGATCCAAACCTTAGAGGACATGGTAAGAAGATTCTGTGCATATGGCCTTGAGCTCAAAGATTGTGATGGATTTACCCATGATTGGTGTAATCTGTTTCCAGCACTGGAATTAGCATATAAAACATCAATCCATGCCAGTACCAATCAAACTCCTGCTATTCTAGAAAAAGGATGGAACCCTAAATTATCTCAAGATTCCTTGAGGAAAGATTTGATTGAAATACATCCCACAGCTGCTAGCTTCAAGGGAATGCTAGACAAAGCTAGAAGGCATGCAGTAAGGTGCATGGAGGACTCTTTTGCATATGCTAAGGACAAATTGGATAAATCACATGCAACACTAGATTTCAAAGTGGGGGACCTAGTTCTTGTATCCACCACTAACTTCAATAACACCAAAGGATGTAAAAAGCTGAAAGACTCCTTTGCAGGACCTTTTGTTATTAAGGCCCTCCATGGAGAAAATTCTGTTGAAGGAGAGTTATCTGAAGAACTTAGCAATAAGCATCCTACATTTCCAGTGAGCTTGATAAAGCCATAGAAATCTAGTGATGCTGAAAAATATCCCTTGAGGAATAAAATTCCCCAAGCTATACCTCCTGTTGAGCCATCTGGTAGTAAAAAAATTACCAAAGTTCTCAAAGAAAGAAAGTTGAGAACCAACAAAGTAAGGGAATACCTTGTTAGGTACAGTGACCCAACTTGTGAAGATGAATGGTTTCCAGAAAAGGACATACCTGAAGCTACTAAACTTCTCAGAAAGTTTAGGCACACTAGAAATAACAATATTGCAAAGTAATATTCCTTTTTAGGGGGGGGAATGTGAGCCTTAGAGGTATTTTCATATACCCAAAAGACCACAAAAGATAAATTAAGACACAAATATAAATAAAATAAATTTATTTATATTATAAAAATAAAAATTAAAGTATAAATACAAACTTATATTTAAAAATCAAAATTTAACTATAATTTAAAAATAAAATTACAATAAAATTTAAAATTATGAAATTATATTTTTACTTGTAAAATTTAAGTAAAAATGAATTTTTAATAAAAATTGTGAAATTAAAATATTTTTGGTAAAAAGTTATATAAAATATATTATAACTTTTTCTCCAATAAATAAACATATAAAAATTATTTCATCATTTGATTCCTCATAAAAAATTAGGTGGGGTCACCTCTGAGTGAAATTTTTGTAACTCAACTCTAAATAAGCTTAAATTAAGTTTTTAGTATTTTCAATACAAAAGTTGAAGCTCCTCAAAGCTTTAATTTAATTCACACCACATATGGTATTAACCATCAACTTTTGTGTTAAAATTGAGGTGTTGTGTTTAGTTTAGAAGTTATGAGGAATGGAAGTATTTTCAATTGAACTCAATTGAAATGTCAAAATGTGCGCGTGTATTAAATAAGTGATCTTTGATTTACATATGAGGTATCAACTATTACTGTATTGTACAGTACAATTCAATTGAATTACATATGTAAATTATAAGTATAATACATGATGAGGAATTAAAGGAAAAAAGAAATTGGAAAGATTAAAATTGGGGGGGAAAGGAACTCTAGCTCTAAGGGGGAGCCAGACCCCCAAAATCCTTTCTTACTGGCGTGGGATGTCAAAATCCATGCAAAGGTTCATCACTTTTGGCCTGGAATTGAGTCACAGGGTCTGTGACTCAATTGATGATGAGGTTTTGATACCAACCAGGGTGGTTTTAACTGCTGCCAAGAGGGTAAAACTACCCTGAAGTTAAAACAATGTTAGTAAGAACAGTTTTAGCTGGTTTCTATGTCCCTTACACACATTCTGACGTGTTTTGAAGGCTCTAGACCAGGTATTGCTATAGTAATGGCTGATTTAAGGGTCTAAAATGGCTAAAAATGGCTTAAACCAGCCCTTTTTTGGTCTAAACCAGGGTTCAATGATGCCATAATTAGCTTTTCTGTTGTCAGACTGTTTTTCACGACTGACAAGAGTAAATTTTACTTTTGGAGTAAGAAAATTGATGGCTATAAAAGAATGTCTTCTTTGCCCCACTTTTCTCTTCATGTTAGAATCTTTTCCTTTTATAATTAGCTTAAACACTGTTAAACCAATCAATGAAAGATTCCAACCACCTTTCTTAAATCATTTTAAACCCTTTAACCACGTGAAAAATCATTGTGATCATTGTTTGTAACTCTTATAATCATTTTTACCCCTGAACCACCCCATAAGTGAATTAAAGCATCTTTCATCACTGTTAGCTTTGTCACTTTGTTTCCAAATTCACTCTGGTCACTTTTGGGCGTGTTTTCTCTTTAATATTCTTTTTAAAGACTTTGTTCTTTAATTGATTGCTTGTAGTTCTTTTCTCAATTAATTCCAATTGAAATTTCTTTTGTAGCCTTAAATATCTCTTGTAGAGTATTTTTGGATAAATTTTTATTGTTGGTAAAACAATAAATCTTTATAATATTATTGTTTTATACTAATAAAGTTATAAAAAATAAACTTGGCGTGTTTTCTCTTAAAAATAATATTTCTTACTAGTTTTAATTGATTTTTACCTTATACAAATTTTGAGGACAGGAAAAGTACTTGATTTTTAATCAAAGTTTCATATCCACACCTTACAGTATTGGGTTTTCAGATATGACATAAAAGAGTCATATTTGTAGTTTTTGACAGTGAATTCAATGGTGGAATTAATTCAAAAATTTTATTCATTTTATTATTGGATAATCAAAAATTCATGCTTTTTTGTGGCATTTTTACTTATTTTAAGACTATAATATTAATTCTTATTATTAAAATAAGTTCTGCAAAGTTTTACGTGGAACTTTTGCATATTTGGTCATATCTCAAAGGCTCACACTTTCCTAAAATGGGGAAATTTCTCCAGTTAGTTAGTTTACTGTATTTATTCTTATGATCATTTTCTTGTAATTTTGAGAGTAAATACTGATATTCTTAAGTTAGTCATTTGTGCCCTTTTCTTTGCCTGTCAGTAGATCTTGGTGGTCATATCCTCTACTAATTCCATTTTTATTTCTCAAAGGTTAAAACAGTGATGAATGACTTAGTTGGTTTTCTCTTTGGCCATTGGCTCCTTTTCTCTTACTGTGTATATTTTGTGCTTTCACTTTTCTATATCAAAGAGTTGTGCTCTTATTATTATCTCTTTAATTCCTTTTCTAGTCTTCAAAATGAGCTCCCTTATTACTGAGTTCCAGTCCACTCTTTTTATTCCAAAGAGCCCCTGTCAAATTAGATTAGTTAATTCATAATTTATTCTTTCATTTTTTTCTTTTCTTTTTTATTTTTGGAATACTTCATTAATCAATTATGACATTCCTATTTCCTGAAATGATTTTTATCCAATAATATCAATTTTTACTCATTCTTTTACTCATGAAAATTGGTTTCTCTTGATAATTCTTTTTAATATTTATCAAATTTCCTTTTCTCTTAAAATTTTCTGGCCAATAATTTCTAGTCAATTTTTATTCCATTCATATTTCTTTCAGGTAACATATTAATTTCAATTTTTCAAATTGGTCATAAAATTAATTTCATCCACAATCTCCATTTGTTAGAATTTATATCTGATTTTTTCTTCAAGAATTTTGACTCACAGAAATATTTCATTTGATTTTGACTTTTATTGATTTATTTCTAATTCAAAGGATTGATTTAACTGAAGATTTTGTTTACTTACTTTGGCTTGTTGATGGATTTGACTCAAGAAATCATTTAATTTGATTTATTTTCCTCAAGAAATTTTTCATTTTTGATTTTTACCTCACAATATTGATTTTTATTTGACTTCAAGATTCCCATATTTGATTTTACTCAAGTTTCTCATGTTCAAATTTTGATATTATATTAATTTTTGTTTTATTTCATTCTGAAATCACAAAAGGCCAACACTAACCTCCTGAAAAACAGACAAGATCTAAGGCCAGAACTCAAGCTGTTCTCCCTCCAACACAAAGAGTACCTCTCAATGGGACACCAGAAGTTCCTCAACTTAGAGCTCATTTGAATAGAGGACAAATTATGGAAGGAAAAGAACCATCCAGGAAGGAAGAAGGGGGTCCCAGAAGATCAATATATTTCTCAGGAGCTGTTGTCACTTTTCCTGGCATGTTAAATACCTCTTTTAAAGGTCTTGGTGAAGATTTTGAAGAGGAGGAGGACAATTTTGTGGAAGTGGAAGAGTCTGAATATACTGAGGTTTTCCCTGCTTCTATGGAAGATTCTGAAGATAATGGAGTACCAACTCTTGCCCAGTCTAGTGAATCTTCCTATCATCAGTCTTACCCATCTCCATTGGACATCATTCATAATGTGACTCAGATTATGGCCAATATTCAAGCAGCTTCAAGACTCAATCTATAAAAGCACTATACTTCTCTAATATGGCTCCACCCTCCAAAGTCAGAAGTTTTATTCAGCCCTTCCAGATGATTTTCCATAATTACTGGTAAATTTCCTTCTTAATACAAGAAGAAAGCTCTTTATGCCACATCATTTCTCATTGGAAGGGCTGGAAAATGGATTTAGCCTGAGCCTTCAAATCTTACCAATCAAAACCCAAGCTACCTCCTCAATAATTGGGCACTATTTGAATACCAACTCTGAAACTTATTTGGGGGCCCAAATGAAGTTATAAAAGCTGAAGAAGAGTTGGATTCCTTAAGAATGAAGGAAGGAGGGAAAATTTCTTTATGCATTTCCCATTTTAGAAGTTTTATTTCAAGAATTGTGGATTGGGGTGAAAGGGAATTTATGAATCATTATAGGAAGGGAGTGTAATTCCAGAATTTTGAATCAATTGGCATCCAATCCTTCAATTATTTATTTTCTTCAAGACTTAATGGATTTTACAATGGAGCTTGATACCAGGCACCATGAGAGGCAGAAGGAGAAGAATCATTTTCAATAAAAAAAGACAGAAGCCTCAATTCCAGGATTACTCTATAATATAGTACTCAAAAAACTATAATTTTGAGTGTAAAATATAAAAAATTATTTATAATAAGCCTGTGGGTTTAAAAATAGAGGGCTTTGGTAAAATAGTGTTGGTGAGTGCTGCTGAAAGCCCTGGGTGAAATTATTTCCAGTTGACTAACTATAACAATTACTGAATTTTCAAGACTAATATAATAGCTTATTATTTTCCTAGGGTGTAATTTTCTCTCCAATTATACTACTCAGGAATTTAAGATCAGGATGGGTATTCCTCTTTTGGGAAGAGGAAGTTCCCTTTTTATCCTGAAGAGGGGTGGAAGGACTTCTATTCCTTACGAAATAGAAAGTGTGAGATAAATTTTCACTCTAATTGTTGGGCTTTTCACTTAAAAATCACACTATGACCTGTATGGGGGCCAGATGTGGCTTTGAAACCACATCTGGTCACCTTTCCCCAATACAGGGTGAAGGGTTTAACTTGGGGTCCTCACAGGTGTGTTCTGACTTGTCAGTTGTGTAGAAAGCTGTACAGAAAATGTAAGTGGAGCCCATATTAGTCATACTATGAGGTATTTAAGTATAAAAAAAATTTTTTGTCACTTTGACACCTCATTATCATAGCTATGGGGTAGTATCCCATAGTATTGGGATTTTGACCTTAAAACTTCCATATCCTTTTTATTTTTGAAGATATAGGGCTTGAAACTGTTTCATTTTGTATTCCTTTCTTAGTTATACACAATTTTCACTCCTTTGGTATGCCTAACATTGAGTTCATCATTGCTATACAGGTTTTAAATTTCATTATTGGAATTTGGATTTCTGATAAAACCTGTATCAAGTTATTATCTTGAATAAATCTTGTTCTAGAGGCAATAAAAGCATGAAAAGAGTACCATTAGAGAGCTCAGAGTCTGATATTTTAAAAAAGACAATTTGGGTATCTCACACTAACTCTTTAGGAGCTATATTAGAGGTGAATATTTGTTCACCTTGATTTGGCTTATATTTTTCTATAACTTTACTTTTGATGCTAGTTCCATTTGGCTTATACCATTTAATAACCCTTACTGAGAGCTTCAATTTGAGAAGCCATTTTATGGGGCTCTGCCTGTTTTTCTAAATTTTGGACAAGAGGTGAAAGTGAAGTTTTATGCTCAGTTCTTGTTTTGAGCTGGAGTAACTTTGCCATTCCTTTTCCTATGGTTATTAGAGCTTTATATTTGGAAAGAGGTTACTTTCCTCTTTATTTTGAGTTCTATTATGAGATATCTTGGCTCAGGTCACTTTCACTGGGTATTTTTCTCGCTCATTTGTTTGTGGTCTTGATATCATGCTTGTGCTCTGGTTTGGAGTCACAGGCTGACACTCAAAGTCAAGTTCTTCTCATACTAAAATCCTTCAAGTTCAAGTCACAAGAAGAAGAAATTTAAGGTTCAAAATAGGGACAAGCCCTATTATTCCCTCCTAAATAATGACCACAGGTCAATGGGTTCTTCAAAGGAAATAATATTGAAGGAGGACTTGTGTGCCTATTGTGGTTGAAATAATGGTCTTTAGGCTTGTATCAAAAGGCCTCAAAACTAGCTTTCCCAGCCAGGGAATAACCTGGGTGAACCTTATTCTGTGTTCAATAGTATTTACTATTTTCCACCCAGAGAAAAATTGTGCATTCTGAATACTGGTTTCAAAAATTCTCTTGAATCTTTTGTTTCTTCTTCTCTCTATGGAATGTTTTACTTTATTCTCATTGATTATGGGGTTACCAACTCCTTTATTTAAAATAAGTTTGCTCACAAGTAATCTTTGACCATGTCAGAACTCCCAGAGGAGATTTCTATTATCATTCTGGACTCCTCAGAGTCCCTTTTCTTATTTGTGACTCACAATACTAAATATGTGCTTGAGTTCTTTCTTTCCCAAGCTTTAAATGGGAATTTTTGGTCATCAATACTCCCAAGTGTCAGGATGAAACTATGAAAGAGTGGTAATGTAGGCTATTTACAACTCAAACTATGTTTGTGACACGGTAAAAATGCTTTAAAAGATAATAAAGTTGATGATAAAGGATTAAATTAAGATATTAAGGGCTTTACTATAGAGATATAGTGGTGGTGAGCGCTGTTGAAAGCCCTGGGTGCAGCTTTACCTGTTGGTTTACAATAATCTTTAATTTAAGAGTATACCTGATTATTAACCAAGAGTAAAACTGTTTTTTACAGTTTACTACGTAGGTTATTCAAAAGCAGGATGAGGAAAGGCTTTTCGCTGTGAAAAGCCCTCCTTTTATCCTGAAATTGAGGTGGAAAGGCTGCTAGACCTTTCCACGTAGAGGAAGTGAAGATTTTTCACTCTCTATGACAGGATTGTGGTTTGCAAACAGTCTGTATACCCTGTATTGGGCTCAGATGTGGTTTTGAAACCACATCTGGGCGGTTTTCATCAATACAGGGTGAAATTTTTCATCTGGGGACCTCACAGCCTGATTCTGACGTGTATGACGCGTAGAATGCTGTACAGAACCTGTATGGGACCCCAGTATTGACTGACATATGAGGTATTGAAGTAGAAACATGCTTCTTCCTCTATTTGACACCTCATATTCATGGTTATGGGATATTATCCCATGGTAAGGCTGTATCTGACAGCAGGTGGGATTTTGACCTTAAAATGGTCATAACTCTATCAGTTTTTGAGATATCAAGCTCAAATTTGGTTCATTGAATAGCTCTGTATGAGCTCTACACAATGGTACCCAACTTGACATGGTTATCATTAAATATGACAAAGTTATCCCATGTACAAGTATTTTTGTACATTGGCATGGTCTGGGCAAAAGCTGTATTAAGCTTGTTTGGCCAATAACTTCTGTTGTAGTTGAGCTATGAGGAAATGGATGGCACCATCAGATATCCCTGATTGTGCTCTTTCCAAAAAGACCCCACTTTAGGTATCTCACACTAAAACTGTAGAAGTTAGATGAGAGGTGAATGTTTTGTTCACCCTTATTTGGTCTGAATTTGACCATAACTCAAGTAATACTGGTGCTAGCTCAGTTTGGCTAGCACCATTAGATAGCCCTGGCTTAGAGCTTCATTTGGAATACCCATTTGATGGGGTTAAGCCTCTCCTTCTAGATTTTAGATGAGAGGTGAAAATTAAGGTTTATGCTCAGCAATAACTTTGAGCAGGAATAACTTTGTTATTTCTTGTCCTATGGTGATGGGACTTATATTTTCAGAAAGAGGTGAGTTTCCTCTTTCTTTTGATACCTTTTGAGCTAATTTGGCTCAGCTCCATTTTTTGGTGGTATTTTGGCTATACCATTGGTTTATGGTATTTTGGCTGTCATGCTTGTGCTCTGGTTTTGAGTCACAGGCTGACATACCCTCCCTCTAAAAAAGGCTCATCATGGATGAGACTGCTCAGTCCTCCTAGAGGCTCTAAATCTCCTTAAATGAAGGTTTCCATCTGGTATGGCATCCTCTGCCAACCATTTGTCTTTGTCAGCTGTCTGGTTCTTGAATCTGACTAGATATTGTCTCTGATCCTTCCCATTAAGTCTGATTTTTCTGGCCCTGATGATTTTACTCACATGTCCAGGAGATTCTTCTACTTCCACTATTTCTGGTGGAGTGATGTTTTTCTTCCTGGAGGGGAATTTATCCTCCTCTGTTTGGAAGTATGGTTTGACCAGGCTTACTGGAAAGACTGGGTGTTTCCTAGAAAACTCCTCAGTGAGCTTGACCTCTACTGCATTCTTCCCTATCAACTTAATGATAGTGAAGGGCCCTACAAATGAGTCTCTCATTTTCTTGGGTCCTTCGAGATTGTTAAAGTTCAGTGTAGATACTAACACCTGGTCCCCTTCCTTGAAGTCAGGTTCCATATGTGATTTGTCCCACCTTTGCTTGCTATACTCTTTGGCCTCAGCTATGCATTTGGCAGCAGTATCACAGGCTTTCTTCCACATATCATGGAAGTCTTTGGCTGTGGGGTGGATGGTCAGAAGATTTTTCTTCAAGTGATCCACAGGCAACAGGGGATTCCACCCTTTCTCTACCAGTGCAGGTGTTTTTCCTGTGGTAGAGTGCTGGCTTGTATTATAAGCTAGTTGGACTGCTGGTAAGAGGGTGACCCAATCATGGGTGTATCCCTCATGGTCCTTGTATTCCATGCCATAGGCACAGAACCTCCTGAGGATGTCCTCCATTGTTTGGATCATCCGCTCAGCTAGGCCATCTGTTTGTGGATGGTAAGCTGTGGAAAAAGCAAGCTTGGTGCCAAGCATGTCATATAAATTGGTCCAAAATTCAGATGTGAATTTTGGGTCCCTGTCACTAATTATGATCTTGGGGACCCCACAGGTGGATATGATGTTATTCCAAAATAACAGAGCAGTGTCCATGGCTGTGTCCTCTTTATGGCATGGTAGACATCTCATTCTCTTGCTGAACCTATCAACTATGATTAAGCAGGCATTGTAGTTTTCTTTGCCTCCTGGGACAAGTCCTGTGACCCAGTCCATGTTGATGGTTTCCCATGGGTGTTTGGGTTCTTCTATGTGTTGAAGCAACCCATATTTCTTCCCATGTTTTCTATTTGCCTTTTGGCATCTTTCACAAGTGTTGATGTATTCACTCAACTCTTGCTCCCACTTGGGCCACCAAGCTGTGCTTGCTACCCTCTCTTTAGTCCTGTCCTCACTCATGTGTCCCATATAGGGGCAGTCATGGCATTCCTGCAGTATTAAAGAGATGTGGTCTCTGTCTATCACTGTGAGTGCACTGGTGTGCTTTTCTCTGTGATAAATCAGGCTATCTATAAGGAAGAATTTATTGTCCTTATAGGCCCTCAACCAGGGTTCCTCCAGCTGGGTTTCCAGTTGTGGGCTCCTGTATTTTTGTTGAAGGAGTTGGAGTAGTATGCTACACTGTTTGTGTTTAGCATATGATTTCAGTACTGCATTGAAAAATTCATTTTGCAGTTCTGAGGAACTTATTCCCAGTATGGGGGTTTCTGTCCCTTCTGAATCAGTGTTTCCACTGTCAAGGGTACCACTCCCTGGTGCCCATTCAGAGAATCTGAAGTTCTTTTTCCTATTTATTTCCATAAAATGGATAGGAATTTTTGCAGCAACTTCAGGTTCATAAGCTGGATTGCTTTTGACATTGTCCAGTGGCCATCTGCTAAGACCATCTGCATTGGTATGGCTTTTACCTTCTTTGTATATGATGGTCATGTTCCCTCTATACTCCTGGATGGCTATTTGCCATCTCAGCATGTGTCTATTAGTAGTCTTCATGTTTAGTAAAGACTTCAAGGCTGTGCAGTCTGTGTAGACTTCAAAGACTGCACCCTCCAAATAATAATGGAGTTTTTCTAGAGCCCAGACTAGACATAGACATTCTGTCTGGGTGGCCCCATACCTGGCTTCTGAATCTTTCAGCTGCCTGGAGATGTAACATATTACACCTTCTCTTGGTTCACCATCCACAATTTGTCTTTGGTGAAGGGCTGCTCCCAAGCCTTGGCTGCATGCTGCATCTATATATAACTTGAATGGTAGTTCAAAGTCAGGCAAGATGAGCACAGGTGCATTTGTGAGCTCATATATGATCCTCTCATATGCATCCCTCCTTTCCTTGGTTATTTCAAAAACTACATCCTTTGAGCATAACTTGTATAAACTACTAGTTATGTGGGCAAAGTTTTTGATGTGGTTTCTATAGTAGCTAGCAAATCCAAGGAAAGATTGCATCTCTTTGATGTTTTTTTGGTATTGTCTTTTGCAGTACTGCTGCTACTTCGTTCTGCTCTATTGCTAGACTGAGATCTGAGACTTTATGTCCTAGAGCTAGTAGCTCTTGTTGGCCAAAATTACACTTTTTAAGTGAAATTTTCAGATTGATGGGTGTACATTTACTTAGCACTCTGTCTATGTATTGTACATGGTCTTCCCATGTCTCTGAGTATATAATTATATCATCAATATATACTACCATCCAGCCTTCCATTATTTCTTCTTGAAATATGGTGTCCATCATCCTTTGGAAGTGGGCTGGTGCATTCTTGATGCCAAATGGCATCCTGGTGTACTCATATATGCCCATATGGCATATTATTCTGAGCAACTTCATGGAGTTTGGTTTAACTCCATTTTGGTGGAAGCCTTTCATACAATCCATCTTGGTTATGTATTTAGCTTTGGCCAGCTTATCCAAGGCATGAGGTATCCTTGGTATAGGGTACCTGTCTGCTTTTATGTAGTTATTCAGGGCTCTGAAGTCTCCACACAATCTAGACTTGCCGTCATGCCAGGTGATTAGGACAGGGGTGGTGATTTCCACTATTTCATTATGTCCAATCTTCCTGATGACATCCATGTCCAGGAGTTCATTGATGTGTTTTTCAATTTCTTTCCTGGTTTCCAGACTTGCTGGATAAGGAGGTCTCCTCAGCATGGGTGGATAAGGTCTTTCCACATCCAGATATAGTTCTATATCATGGCCTTTAATCTTGCCTAGTGGCTCTTCACCAATGGAAAATGCTGGTCTGTTCTTCCTCAGCATCTTCAGTAAACTTAGTTTTTGTTTACTGGTGAGGGTAGTGCTAAACTGTCCCTCCTTGAATTCCTTCAAGAGTTCTTCTAGTGGATCCTGTGAAGATATGTGGTATATATCAAGTGAAAATTTCTTTTCCTTGTTGGTACCAATGGTAATGTGCCTGTTTTTACTGTTGTAAATATCTATGCCATACATCCTCTGGTAATCTGTTCCCAGTAAAAACCCTTGGATGTTGGCATCTTCAAGCACTACAAACTCTGGGTTGAGTCTGATATTACCCTTCCTGTGGGGTATAATTATCTCTTTGATAATTGTCCCAATGGAAGTCATCTTCCCTGATGCACTTTTGAAGTTCCTTGCCTTAGTGGGCAAGAGCTGCTTTTCCCAGTTTGGGAAGTGGTTATCCAGATAATTTCTGGCCACTATGGAGCAATGTGCTCCACTGTCAATGATCAGTAGGTGCTGAGCATTGTCAATACATACAGTCATTTTTGTGGCTGTTCCATGTATATATGCCATTCCTTTGGTTGGTGTAACCAGGAATGTTTGTGCATCTTGTGTGTGTTTGCACAAGTTCTTGTTGGCAGTGTCCTGTGGCATGCCTGCTTCCAACTGTATATCCTGGATTTCCAATGGGGTTTCCTCTTGGTATTCCACTAGAAATTCCTCTCTTGGGTCTTGATCATCATCAGATGGTTCTCTGATGGCATCTCCCATAGAGTCTGATTCAGAATCCTCTGTTGGAGGTTCTTCTTCAGGGACTTTTTCTATAGCATAGACTTTTTTCTCTGCTTTTGGACAGTTGTTGGCATAGTGGTCTGTTGAACCACAATTGTGACAAGAATTCCTTTTCTTTGCCACCTCTGCCACTCTCTCTCTGGGTTTGTCTTTAAACTCTACCCTGAAAGGTTGTTTCTCTTTGAAACCACTGCTCTTATATGGGGTGAATTTCCCTATATTTGTCCTCTTCCTTATGTCTTGTAAGGTATTGGCTATGTCATCTAGAGTGCAATTTTGGTTGCATCTGCATTTTACTGCATGCTCTAATTCTCCTGGCAGTTGTGTCAGAAGTTTGTGATTCCTCATCTGGATGTTCATATGAGGATCAATGGCTTTAAGTCTTTTAGACTGTCTGAGACACCACTCATATGGATCTTTGTCCACAGAGTATTTGTCATTTTCAAATGACATGGTCTTTTGCCATATCCAAGTTCCATTACTGTACTTTTGGATTATTTGACTCTTCCACCATGGCCAGTTTCTTCTGCCATGGATTTCTTTCATTTCTGTGTACCATATACTTGCATGACCTTTAAATGCAGTATGCAGTCTAGCAGTAATCCAGTAATCTGGTATGCTGGGTACATCAATGAAGAGTCCATCAATATAATCTATGAGCTCCATATGATCATATTCTCCTGATCCAGAGAATTTGGGCCAGTTTGAGGCCTCAGGAAGCTGTTTCAAGGCTTCCTTCTCTGAATAAGACATGCCATCTCCATCCTGGTATTGTGATGGAGATCTTGCTTTATTCAACATCATGGCATCTGGTTTGATGTCATCTGGTTGATATGGATTCTCCATAGCTTGGCCTTGTGGTTGGGGCTTTAAGCTATGGTAGGCATTAAACAGTTTGTTAATGTCTTGATCCAGACACTCCCTGTCCCTTGTGCTGTGGTGTTGTTCTTCAAAGACTTGGTTCAGTCTTTTGTTGGATTCTTCAGAGGCTTTTCTCAGTTGAGCATATCCTTCTTGAAGATTCTTAACTATTTGTTCCAAGGAGGCTTGAGTTTGTCTCATCCTCTCTTGGCTAGCTTTAATTTCTGCTAGTTGCTTTGCAGATTGTTCAGCATATTGGGACATTTGTAACCACAGTGTATCACTGTTGATGTTACTCTCAGATGTGACAATGTTATTTTCAGTCTGAGTGGGGGTAATGTTTCTATTACTAGGACTACTGATTCTAGAGTGGTTTAAAACTACTTCTGGTTCTTGTGTACTTCCTTTACCAAATCCAACAGCTTCTGGATCATGGGGTCTGACTCTTTCCTCCTCTGGTTGAAGGAGGTTTTGTTCTTGCCCTTGTTTCCTTGTCTTCTCCTGGAAACTTCCTGGAATTGTGAAGAATGGTGACTCTTGGCCACTGATCTGCTGGTGTCTGAATGGTGTGAAGCCACTGGAGAGTTTATTTGGCCTGCTCCTTGTGAACCTGAAGGAATCTGAGTAGGCCCTGTCTGGGTCAACTGTTCTTCTATAGCTAGGATAGTGGCTTGATTCTCCCTTATCCTCTGTGCCCTTGCCTCCAGGAGTCTGTGCTGCCTGGTAGGATTCCAACCTTTGGTGATTACCATAAGGTCTTTGAAGTCTATCTCTTTGAGACAGATCTTCTGGCAACTTGATCCCAGTTCTGCCCAGTTAGTTGCTAGGTTGAACCTCTTGTTGTCCATGCTCCATTGAAATAAATCTTTGAGGAGTTGGTGGATCTGAAGAACTTGATCCATATTCTTCCAGTCCTCTGGTTTGAGGTTTCTGTTGAATTGGAGTGTGAATGGCAAGGTTGATATTATCTCCCTCATTGTTTTGCCATCCACCACTGTGTCCAGGGTGTCCTCTTTCAGGTCTTCTGGTTCTGGACAATCCTCCTCTATCCTCTGGCTGGTTCCTTTGGAAGCCAAGGTCTCTGAGGTATACAGGGGACATATCAGTGTTTGCAAGCAGTCAAAAACTTAATGTTCTTAGGGTATTTACCTTTGACTGTGCCTTGTACAGATTTACTGTCTGCTGACTTGGGCAGTTTGCCTTTGGAAGTTACAACTGGGTTAATAATTGTAATCTTTCCTGTACAAGTGGTTAAGGTTGGTTTACCTTGTATGGATGCAGAGTTTCGTGGTTTTCTACTTCTCTGAGTGGCTATTGGTGTCCACTTCTTGGCTGTGATGAGACCTTCACTGTGCCTCTTTCCTTTGCCCTTGCTGCCCTCTGGTTCTGAGGGTGTCACTGGTGTGTTGGCCTGTGACTGGGTCTCAAGTGGGATGTAATTTTCTTCCACTGAAATCAAGGCAGAAAAGGGAGGACTTATGTCAGTTAAGACTTCTTAAAAATGCTGGTTTTGCACGTCTAAGATTGGCCTCTGGGCTTGTATGTTACTACAATGTGCCCTGTATAATGACAGTGTAATTGAATCAACAATTCCACGTCAGAATTACAGCTTTTGGTACCCTTTCACACTGTTTGTGTGCCAGTATCCCACAGATACACTTGTGGTTTTCAAGTGTATTCTGTATAAGTGTTATTGAGTTAACAATACACTTAATCCATGCCTCAACTGATGGTTTTTCAGTCAGAGGTGTCCTTATTCAGTCAAGAATACAGGACTTATTGGTGGCTTATGTGTTTTTATATACAAAACACGCCAAAAATAGTTATATTCAGTGGGTATTAGCCACGTGAAAAATACTCTTATAATATGAGTATATATATAAAAAAGGATAAATATATAGAAAATATATATTTAAATAGAGAAATTACGCCTAAAAAAGATAAAACACTGGTTAATAAGTCATAAAGAGAGAAAAGACTTACTTATAAGGTCCAAAAAAAGATTTAAAACACGGCCAGGCCCCCAAAATGTCAGGATGAAACTATGAAAGAGTGGTAATGTAGGCTATTTACAGCTCAAACTATGTTTGTGACACGGTAAAAACGCTTTAAAAGATAATAAAGTTGATGATAAAGGATTAAATTAAGATATTAAGGGCTTTACTATAGAGATATAGTGGTGGTGAGCACTGTTGAAAGCCCTGGGTGCAGCTTTACCTGTTGGTTTACAATAATAAAGACTACAATACTTTTTAATTTAAGAGTATACCTGATTATTAACCAAGAGTAAAACTGTTTTTGACAGTTTACTACATAGGTTATTCAAGAGCAGGATGAGGAAAGGCTTTTGGCTGTGAAAAGCCCTCCTTTTATCCTGAAATTGAGGTGGAAAGGCTGCTAGACCTTTCCACGTAGAGGAAGTGAAGATTTTTCACTCTCTATGACAGGCTTGTGGTTTGCAAACAGCCTGTATACCCTGTATTGGGCTCAGATGTGGTTTTGAAACCACATCTGGGCGGTTTTCACCAATACAGGGTGAAATTTTTCATCTGGGGACCTCACAGCCTGATTCTGACGTGTATGACGCGTAGAATGCTGTACAGAACCTGTATGGGACCCCAGTATTGACTGACATATGAGGTATTGAAGTAAAAACATGCTTCTTTGTCTATTTGACACCTCATATTCATGGTTATGGGATATTATCCCATGGTAAGGCTGTATCTGACAGCAGGTGGGATTTTGACCTTAAAATGGTCATAACTCTGTCAGTTTTTGAGATATCAAGCTCAAAGTTGGTTCATTGAATAGCTCTGTATGAGCTCTACACAATGGTACCCAACCTGACATGGTTATCATTAAATATGACAAAGTTATCCCATGTACAAGTATTTTTGTACATTGGCGTGGTCTGGGCAAAAGCTGTATTAAGCTTGTTTGGCCAATAACTTCTGTTTTAGCTGAGCTATGAAAAAAAGGATGGCACCATCAGATAGCCCTGATTGTGCTCTTTCCAAAAAGACCCCACTTTAGGTATCTCACACTAAAACTGTAGAAGTTAGATGAGAGGTGAATGTTTTGTTCACCCTTATTTGGTCTGAATTTGACCATAACTCAAGTAATACTGGTGCTAGCTCAGTTTGGCTAGCACCATTAGATAGCCCTGGCTTAGAGCTTCATTTGGAATACCCATTTGATGGGGTTAAGCCTCTCCTTCTAGATTTTAGATGAGAGGTGAAAATTAAGGTTTATGCTCAGCAATAACTTTGAGCAGGAATAACTTTGTTATTTCTTTTCCTATGGTGATGGGACTTATATTTTCAGAAAGAGGTGAGTTTCCTATTTCTTTTGATACCTTTTGAGCTAATTTGGCTCAGCTTCATGTTTTGGTGGTATTTTGGCTATACCATTGGTTTATGGTATTTTGGCTGTCATGCTTGTGCTCTGGTTTTGAGTCACAGGCTGACACCAAGGGAGAAGACCTCATATTGAGATTTGGATTTCTCCATAAATTTAATCTATCAATTGATTGGAAGCAAGGGCTTCTAGCCTTTAATCCTTATTATAAGTACTCTGTTTATTCTTTTATTCCCCTCAGTAATTGCTGAAGAACTACTTTTTCAGCTCTGGTAGGTTATTATAGAACACCATTTTTTCCAGCTTCTGTCCATATTCCTTCCATAAATTCTCCTAATCCATTACTATCCTCTAGAGATGAAATACTCGAAGTAAATGGAAGATGTTGGAGGATATAATTCTATGTCTTAACTTCATCTCTTCCATTGGAATGTGGACCTTGCTCCTTTATCTTATTATGAATCCCTGGAAGAGCTGTGGGATGAAGAGAAAAAACCAGAAGAATTTGAAACAATGATGAAGTTTTTTCCTTCTTATTACCACCACTATTTGGATGTATTCTCAAAGGGGAAAGTAGAGGAAATTACTCTTCACCATTCTTGTGATGATCATATCAAATTTGAGGGGTCTCTAACTCCAGTTGGGGTCATCTGCTCTTTATGAAACCAAGAGTAAGAGACACTCAGGGCCTACATTCCACATAATTTGAAGAAATTTTTCATCAGTACAAGCTCCTCTTCAACAGTAGAACCTTTCCCCTTTGTAAAAAAGAATGAGGCCTCCATTTGTGTGAGAATTACTGTAAACTCAATGCTGTCACTAGGAAGATCAAGTATCCTGTTCCTCCTATTAATAAGCTTCTTACTGTTCTCAATGGTTCTTCTATATTCTCCGGGATTTACTTTCATGGTGCATATAAACCTCTCAGAATCAAGGAGGGTGGTGAACACCTGACAGCTTTTAGAGCCAAATATTTCAGTTATGCCATTTGGGCTCACCAATGCTTCTGCCTCAATTCAAAATATTTTCAATGATATTTATGTGGTTTTTTGTTTGGATTATATCATGGTAATTTCCAAGCATTAGGAAGAAAATTACACACATGCGTCTACTGTGCTTTCTAGACTCAAAGCTGATAACCTCTTTTCTAAGGCCACCAGGTGCATCTTTCATGCTTCAATTGTTGAATATTTAGATTATATTGTTTCTTCTGGAGGCCTCAATATTGACCAATCAAAATTCCAGAAAATTCTCAATTTTTCACCTCCAAGAAGCCTCAAGGCTCTTCAATCATTCCTTTCCTTTTCCAACTTCTACCACTACTTAATCAAGGATTATTCATAGACAATCAGTTCACTCACCAAGTTCCTCAAGAAATTTTCTTTTTCCCCCTCAATGAGGAGGCTCTCATCCAGTTTCATAATTTTAAAGAGCCTTTTATCACAGATCCAATCCATCTCTACCCACCATTGTAAAGACCAATGCATCTAATTATTCCTTGATTGCTGTACTGAGTCATTTCTCTGACTCAGGAAAAGATCACATTGCATTTGATAGATGCAAGCTCATTCCAGGAGATCTAAACAATTAAATTCATTAGAAGGAACTCCTTTTCATATTCAGGGCTCTCAATCACTGTATTAATTTACTTCTTTCTCTCTCTCAACCCTTTGAAGTTCTCAAAGATCACTCTTCTATCCAATAATTTATTTCCTCAAATATTCACAGTTTCTGTCAAGCCTTCTGAGCTGAATTCATTTCTGAATTTCATTTTCCAATCATTTACTTCCCTGGCTTCCTGGAAACTCTTATTGATTCTTTGTCACATCAGGAAAACATTTTCCCAGAGAGGGTTATTTCATCAGCAAGAATCCAATTAATTTCCAACAACTATTCAAGAAAGATGAATTTCAACCCTCCAAGTACTTTTCATTCAAGGTGAATTTATTTTTTAATTTGATTGATTAAATTCAGAAGAAACTATGGCAAGACTCTCAGTACACAATTTTTCTTCAATATTTGGATAAAGATAAATCTGTGAAAAGATTATTCCCTTGATTACTCTTCCCAACTTCTTCTCTTCAAAGATCAGGTGGTTGTCCCAAATGACCCCACAATTAAACTAAATATACTTCAAATTTTTCATGACTCTCCTCAAAATGGTCACCCTGGTCAAGAGAAGGCTCCCAAACTTGTCAATAAGGATTTCCACTGGTCTAGAATGACTCAATTTGTGAAGTATTATGCTTCATCCTGTGAATAGTGCTCAAGAAACAAGGATATTAATCACAAGAAGTTTTTATTACTCAAGCCCCTTTCAATTACAACTGGTCCTTTGATTTGTCTTTCAATGGAATTATCATTCAATTTCAACTTTCCAATTCCTTTGATTCAATCCTGGTAATAGTGGACATATTCTAAGAAATAGAAATATTTATTCCAAAAATTTGTTCAATTACTTCACTGGATCTGGCCCATTCATTCATCAATAATATTATTCCAATAATGGCCTTCCATAAAGCATTGTCAGTGGTAGAGGTTCACTTTTTTCTTCTTAATTTAAGACCAATCTGGGCCAGTAGCTCAATATTTCAAGAGATTTGTCAGCTTCTTATTAAATTGAAGCTGATGGAAATTAATGGAGAGTAAATAAGATACTACAATAGTATCTTTGGATTTATGTCAGTTATTATCAAAATTTTTGGAACACCTGGCTCCCTCTTCCTGAGTTTTCCTAAAATAACTTTAACCACTCTTAAACAAAAAAATAACTGTTTCTCACTAGATCCTCAATTTGACTCAGCTCACATTACTCAAGACATCCCTTCTGGAAAGTTATTAACACAAATCAAATGAGTACGCAAATATTTCAAGAGAGAACTTGAAGCTTCAATAAACCAGCTTGAGAGTTATTCAGATAAAATTAGATAAATTCCACCTGTTTTCAATCCCAATGACATGGTATGGCTTTCCTCAAATAACGTCAAATTCACCATATACACCAAAAAACTGTCAGAAAGATGGCTGGGTCTTTTACAAATATTGAATAAATTAAGAACTTATGCCTACAAGCTCAATATCCAATCTCAATGGAAGTCCATCCACCCAGTATTACATATTTTCCTCCTTGAACCAGTCAATACATCAGCAATTTCAAATAGGCATTAAGAGCCTCCTCCTCCAATCATCATTGAAGAAGAATAGTAAAGGGAAGTCTCTCAAATACTGTATTCCAAATTTAAAACAGGGAGATTATAATATTTTGTTAATTGGAAAGGTTTCAGTCAAGACCCAGAAAGATTCACTTGGGAACCAACAAAAACCCTCAAGAATAATCCTGAACTCAAATGATATTCCCCTTCCTTATATACTGAAAAGCTAGAACCAAATAATTGAAGAGATTTATTTTTCATGGTGATTGGTGGGGAGAGGATTTTATTAAAGTAAGTTCCCACTCCTGGTATTCACCTTTAGAGGTATTCTACCCTTGATTTTGTAAACATCAACTTGGAAAATCTGTGAGCACTTTTCAATTCTTTGGACACAGGATCTTGGCCAAGCTTTCAACTTCAATTCCATTATTTATGACCATTTTTACTTTGACTAATGGAAATTTTTCCAATTTCCAAGAAATTCTTTTTTCAAAGTTAATTTTTCTTTTATTGCACTGGCAGTATTAGCAACTACAAAAGTTAAGCTCCTCTCCTGGGGTACACTTCCCTGAGTGGTCTATAATCTGTCAAAGAATCACTTGGAATCAATTTTTTATTCCAATTTCTAGGCCAAATTCCACCCAACAATAAACTTTTGCAATCCAGATTGGAAACTTTTAAACAAACTTCCCTTTTGTTTTCCCTTTCATTCTTTCCTTTTAATACTATTTATTCATTCAGCAATATTTCACCCCTTAGAATTCTCTCAAGTACAAATAAAATGTCAAAAGAAGACCAAGGAATATCCACATCATATGCCAACCTCAACATCAGTTCAATATTGTATTTTCAAAATGAATGCCTCTTGAATTCCTTATCCAAGATCCTTTTCAGTAAGTCTCAAAGGCATTTATCTTTTCTTGGTTTTAAGGAGCTCACCATTCAAGTTTGGGGGTACTGTAACAGCCATGGGATATACTCTCCCCCATGGATGCATTATGGTAATTCCTTGTCATAACCATTGTATGGCCAATTGTCCACTTTGATGCTCTGTGGCCCCCTGTTTCACATCCACTTCATTTTCCAAATTGGCCTTATTGGCCCTCCGGGGCCTCCAAAATCACTCTTCTCTTGGTCACTAGGGGGCTATGGCCTCTTGGCCAAACCTCTTTTATTATGCAGCTGTAGGCCCAAATGGCCATTTGGGCCCCCTGTGGTCTTTAAGAAATCCTACGCCCCTTTTGTCCTAAAATCTATTAGGCCAAAAGGGCCAAAAACTTTACCTCCAAAATAAATTCTGGCCCACCTGGAACAATTTTGTCCTAAATTTATATAAGCCTCCATATTGCAATAAACACCTGACCCCTTTCAGAATTAAGAAGTGGCCCCTGGAAGTCATCAGGTGGCCATCATTCACTGTCTTTAGCCATATTTTTTCAAGGCCAGAAGACCCAATTTCTGCTGGACATCAACAAATTTTATATATGGTGTCATATACCATTATGCACCATCTTTCCTTGGAAATCAAATGGTGTAAATCTCAAGACCCAATTCCATCATCTAAGGATTAGTCACCAGTCCTCAAGCCCAGTTTTTAAGGAAGGTATTCAAGGACATCAATTTATAATCCATGGGGGGTAGTGAGTAGGACTTTAAGCAGGCCATTCAAGGACACCAATAACATGGCCCATTCAGGGATTGGAAAATTCACTTATGCGGTATTTCTTTATTGAAAAAGGGCCCAAGTATTTCAAGGAATATTAAAGAGGAAGTTATGAATAGCAGCTGTCAAGTCATAAAAGCTCAATTAATCCCTGGAAAACTAAATTTATCCATACAGACTGCACTCAAGCAATCTGTAAGCCATTGACCATTTTTGTAAATTCAATTCAATACTGTGGTTTCTCAATACACCCAGTCCAATTCCCAAAGTGGCCAGGTTATATTCCCAGAAGCATCAATATGGATTTCCACTCTTAAAAAAGCTGGGTGTGCAACCTTCAAGGATAATTCTTCCATCTCTTCACATATACTGGCCACTCTTTCCTCCCCTGGGGAACTTTTCCCATTTAATTCATCTAATTTATCCATTTTCATTATTATTTCCTTTTCATTCTTGAAGTAAATACTTATATTCTTAAGTCAGTCATTTTCACCTGTTTCTTTGCCTGTCAGTGGATATTGGTGGTCATAGCCTTTAATAATTACAGTTTTCTTTCTGGAAGGTTGAAAAAGTGATAAAGAACTCACTTGGTTGGCTTTTTTTCTCTTACTGCATATATTTTGTACTTTCACTTTTCCATATAAAATAAATATATTCTTATTCTAATTTCTCTAGTTCCTTTTTGAGTCTTCCAGGTGAGTTCCCTGATTACTGAGCTCCAGGCCATTCTTGTTATTCCCAAGATCCCCTGTGACAGCAATTAATACTGATGCATATTACAGTAACCTATTCAATTCCATTTTTCTCTTTGAGCCACTTTGTGGTTTTTAATTTTTAGAAAATTGATTTTTCAAAAAACTTGTTAATGGTTCTTAATTATTTCTTTTTCAAATGGATCTAATTTTCTCCCCTATGTGCTCATTTACTCATTTATATCCATCATTATACTTAGATAAATCCCAAATGAAATGATAAATGTATTCTTTTCCCTTATAAAGATATTCAAATATGATTAGAAATCCATAATTCATCAATTTAACAATAAATTAGTAAGCTATTATGATTAGATTCTTCCATTTAAACACAGACTTGATTAGGTTATTTTCCTTGATTATTTTCAAAACTAATTATTGAGGTAATTTTTTGTAAATTTTATTGTTTTTCAAAGGCCTGTGGGCTCATTTTTAATCCCAATTTTTAATATTTCTCTTATAAATAATAAATATAATTCATCATTTAAAAAGTATTCATCTTGATCAATGATCTCATTGAAATTTTAATAGGCACAAGTTACAAGTTTCTATTGAATGAAAATTTGTTTTATCAATAAATCTTCCATTCATATTCAAAAGCATTGTCACAGAATTTTTATGCTTTTAAATATTTACTGGATCTTTTTTTATATATATTAATTACCAATACTATCCCTTTTTGTTTTCTAAAATATTCTGGAAGCTATATCTTTCTCTATAAATCAGACATTGGTCACCAATATTGTCAGGTGTAAGATCCAAAAAATCTCTTCACTTCTTGTTCACCTTATTTTACATTCATTATAATTCTTGTCTCTTTGACAATGGGGACTCTCCAACTGAAGTATTTCCAGAAGAGCCAAAAGAAATCCTTGAGATCCTTTTTTTCTTTGATCCACTTTATTATTGTTAGATAGTTGGCTTCTGTAAGATTACAAGAGATTTTAATATTTGAGATAAAGTATTTAATTGATGCATCTGACAAGTTCTTTAGTGGAAACCCTCCAATTTGAAATTTTAATAATATGGTGAGAGTAATAGTTGACTTGAAGATATGTGATATATGAATATATGATACAATTTGGGGTTTCTTTTACAAAACAATTTATTCTATTCCAAACCTAAAATAGTCCTTTTTTAAAATTCCCAACTTGGATTTTTTCATAAAAAAAAATTCAAAGTCAAATCATGTGTGGGAGTTTGATTCAAAAAAATGTGGGTTTTTTAAATTGCCTTTATGGCCAAAACACACAAGTAAATCAAAGTCTCTAATTTTGATTCTGAGAAGTCTTAATAAACAATTCTGTGAGCCTTAAAGGTATTTTCATATACCCAAAAGACCACAAATAACAAGATAAGATATAAATATGAATAACATAAATTTATTTATATTATCAAGATAAAAATTAAAATATAAATACAAATCTATATACAAAAATGAAAGTTCAATTATAATTTAGGATAAAAATTACATTAAATTTTAAAATTTTGAGAATGCATTTTTACTTGAAAAAATTAAGTAAAAATGAATTTTTAATAAAATTAATGAAATTGAAATATTTCTGGTAAAAATTTAAATAAAATATATTATAGCTTTTTATACAATAAATAAACTTAATAAAATTACTTCACCATTGGATTCCTCATAAAAAATAAGGTGGGGTTACTTCTGGATAAAATTTCTGTAACTCAACTCTAAATAAGCTTAAATTAAGTTTTAGTATTTTCTGCACAAAAGTTGAAAATACTCAAAACCTTAATTTAATTTACACCACATGTGGTGTTAACCATCAATTTTTGTGTTAAAATTGAGGTGTTGTGTGTAGTGTAGAATTTATGAGGAATTGAAGTATTGTCAATTGAAATGTCAAAATGTGCACATGTATTACATAAGTGAACTGTAATTTACATATGAGGTATCAATTATTCAAGTTGTGTACTGTAAAACTCAATTTAATTTTACAAGTGTATTACATGATGAGGAATTAAAGAAAAAATAAATTGGAAAGATTAATTCTGGGGGGAAAAGGTGCTCTAGCTCCAAGGGGGAGCCAGACCCCCAAACTCCTTTCTGAAAGGCAAGGGATGTCAAAATTTACTCAAAAGTTCATCACTTTTGGCCTGTAATTGAACCAGGGCAATTTTAACTGTTGCCAAGAGGTTAAAACTACCCTTAAGTTAAAACAATCTTAGTAAAAACAGTTTTGACTGGTTTCTATGTCTCTTACACACATTCTGAAATGTTTTGAAGGCTCTAGACCAGATATTACTATAGTAATGGCTGATTTAAGGGTCTAAAATGGCTAAAACCAGCCTTTTTTGGTCTAAACCAGTTTTCAATGATGCCATAATTAGCTTTTCTGTTGTCAGAGTGTTTTACACGACTGAAAAGAGTAAATTTCACTTTTGGAGTAAGAAAATTTATCGCTATAAAAGAATGTCTTCTTTGCCCCACTTTTCTATTCATGTTAGAATCTTTTCCTTTTAAAATTAGTTTAAACACTGTTAAACCAATCAATAAAAGATTACAACCACCTTTTTTATATCATTTTAAACCTTTAATTATGTGAAAAAATCATTATAATCACTGTTTGTAACTCTTATAATCACTTTTACCTCTTGAACCACCCCATAAGTGAATTAAATCATCTTTCATCACTGTTAACTTTGTCACTTTGTTTCCAAATTCACTCTAGTCACTTTTGGGTGTGTTTTCTCTTTAAATATCTTTTTAAAGACTTTGTTCTTTTATTAATTTCTTGCAGTTCTTTGCTTAATTAATTCCAATTGAAATTGCTCTTGAAGAAATTTCTTTTGTAGCCTTAAATATCTCTTGCAGAGTATTTTTGGATACATTTTTATTGTTGGTAAAACAATAAGTCTTTATAATATTATTTTTCTATACTTATAAAGTTAAAAACAATAAAGCTGGCATGTTTTCTCTTGAAAATACTATTGCATACTATTTTCCAATTATATTTTACCTTATACAAATTTTGAGGACAGGAAAAGTACTTGATTTTTAATCAAAGTTTCATATCCACACCTTACAAATTCTGAGAAGTCTTAATGAACTCATAAGCATATATATATATTATAAGGTAGAGGACCTAAAATAATATGAATTAATATATCAAAATTAGCTTAATTAAAATATACCAAAAAAAATTACAAAATCAAAATAATTAATCAATTTGGATCAAAAAGTGATTTTATTCAGATAAAGTCTATAAATCCTTCAATTTATATTCCAAAGATAATTTGTAAGTTTTGTTTGAAGATATACCATATTTAAATGTCAAAAATATTAAAGTTTTTTCTCAAAACAATTTACTCAAAGAAGATATTTTGGAAATTGAAGACCAAAAAGTACAAGCATAAAGACATCATCAATCCCTTAGAAAAAGAACTGTGAAATAAGGAAAATTAATTTTTTACAGGAAAGGATATTATTTGATATTCAAGGATATTTAAATTAAGCTTCTCTCTCCATAAATTGAAATTGATTTTACAAACTATACAACAGCATATTCTCATAATCTTAAGGCTGGGATAAATTGTTATCATGGAATTAAAAACTTTTAAGGAACCCAAGTTTCTCAAATATAATTTCATAATTCTCAAATAAATCAAAAAAATCAAGAAAGAAATTTTGGGTTGAATCCCCACTTGATTTAAATCTCACATATATCAATATTAGTTCAAAAAACACATATCTTATAACTTGATATTAGGTATTATACAAAATAAAGCATATCAAAAAAATGAACAAAGTTATTGCAATTCTCTCATATCTCATATAAAGAAAATTTAATAAAAGTTTTGGGATCTCAAATTTGACAGAAAAATCTCCAATATATATTCCCTTGTGTATCAATGGCTGGTATGGGTTTGTATAAAATAATTGAGAGGTTATAGCTACGTTGAGAATAAGCAAGGAGTAGAATGCTTTATAATGTACAATATTTAAAATCCCCTGAATCAATTTATTATGTTTTACTTCTTCCTAAAAGTGGGGATTAGTTTATAGGATAAGGTGGAACAAAATTGAACCAAAAAACTACTCAAAATTCTATGAGAGCCACCAACTTGACTTACAAAATTAAAATCAGCTTTGTCATTTGTTTGTATTTCCACTTAAGTATTGAATGTTTTTATCAATCCACAAAGATTGGAGAGGGACTAATTCAATTTAAAAAAATATAATTTAAACTGAATAAGTCCACTTCAAGTCTTTTTATCACACTTATTAAGAACTTATTTAAAATTAAGAGATCTGCCAAATGATATTTTCTTGTTTTCTTTATTGATTGATTCTTTAAGGGACACTGAAGCATGTTACATGGGTATTATTTTTAAAATGAAGTTCTAAAAATCTTGAGCTTGGATTCAAAAAAGGTAATTTAGCCATGAAAATCCAATTTCCTTTTGAAGAATTTTACATGTCTTTTTTTCCTCTTCATTCAAAATCTTCCGTTCAACTCAGTTCTAGAAATAAATTAATGCATGATTTATACTTATGAAAACTAAAGTATTTATAGAATTAAATGTGCTTATTTCATTATTTTATATTAGAAATTTTAAGCTGATTAGAAATTCTCAGAATTGTACCAAATTATAAAATTCCAAGTACAACCTATTTACAAATAAAGCTCCAAACTGCGTCCAAGCTTGATTCCAGATGTTACACTTCCTGTAATGTGCAATCACTTTAATTTTGGTGATAGTTTTTTGGATTTTTTAAAGAAATAAGCCGATTAGCTTTAATTTTTTGAAATTGAAAAAATTAGTCATTTCTCGGCTTATTATACTTATTTGATAGTTTTCTATCATTATTGTTGATTTTTGGAAGCCTAGAAGTTTGTTGGTTGAAAATTCTTTGAGGAAATGTCAAGTTTGAACACGAGAAAGTTGTCTCAAAATTCACATTATCATGAGTTTTGATTATTGATTCCTGGTTATTTTTGACCCATTGTCATTTTTTTCTATATCTTTGGTTTCATACTTAATTGCTTCAGCTTCATAATTAAATTAGCCATATTAATTCTCCATGTATAGATTCTACAAGTTCCAATGTTTTTTGTTTGAACTGGGCTAATATCAATTTATTTTCCTCATGTGATATACTTTGCTTGATAAAATATCTACTTTTTTGAAAAATATTGAAAGATGTTAAAATGATTGGTGTCATTCAATTTTTCAGGTCAGAGAAATGAAGTGTTGGTGCACTGTGCTATACAGTACAGTACATTTGTATCATTACAGTGGTCGGTGGTCGCCCCTAAACTGATTTGGAATTTTATTCCCAAAAATCCCTCATCGACTTTCAAAATTTTGTTTTCTATTTAATTCCTCGTCACCGATTGAAGGAGGCAGTCGAAATTAATGGTTTAACATACTATCAAGTGGGTTTTGTTTCGAATTGGCATTCAGATCAAATCCTTGGATTCTAAAGCTAATTATTGAAAAGTATTTTCGTTTCTAGAAGCAAAAAAATATTATTCAACTGTGCATCTCCGTGATTTATTTATGTTGAAAAGATGGAACATTCAATTCTCGATGACGGTACTACGATGGCCCATCCAGATAGGACTACTGGTGGAATTTCAAAACTGGCTGGCCTAACCTTCGGTACAGATGAAGATAGTTTTCATAGTGATGGATTCGACCATCAATTAGAAAATCAGCTCGCTGTGGGCAATGCACCCAGTCAATTCCAATTTAACAATAAAAACTCCCAAACGCCAACACAAAAGAAGAGTTTTAAAATTAAAAAATCTCAAACTTTCAATAATGATCAAAGTCCAAATCACTCAGACGATAATACTGATAGCTTGAACGATACAGATGTCATAATGGATGAGATGTCCAGTTATATCAAATCTAAACCTGGCCGAAATACCATCCCAACATCTTCCGCTCCTTTGAACTCTATCAAAAAATCAAAACCTGCTTCATCTCTTAATCCACCTCAGCCTTCGACCTCTAGATCATCAAGTCAGTTCAAGCTCAAGCAAACTAAACCCAACTCTAAACATCGTAGCCCTAATCTTCAATCTAATCTCAATCAAGACCCCCCTGACACTGGTCTAGCTGAAGACTCAATCTTAAATGATTCTGGTGCCTTTGCGCTCAGTCCTCCAAACAGTCCGGAAATCTTCAAAAGAAATAGTGGAATCATCAATTCAAATCATCAGAAAAAAACGCCAGCCGCTAGAAGAGCTTTGGCTAGTGAAGCCATTCGCGGAAAAGGCAGTCATTTAACTCTACGCGAACAAGAAAAAGTCTTATTTTTCTTTGCTTTTATAATTTTTTTACTGCTTTTCAAATACCCCATTTCAAAATTGCTCATTCTGATCTTATCATTTCCTTATTTAATTTGATCAGGTGATTGATGAAGTTAAGAAAGAAAATTTTAATTTGAAATTAAAAATCTATTTCTTAGAAGATCGCTTAGCCAAATTAGCTCCAGATCAAGTTGATTTGGCATTAAAGGAGAACGTCGAGATCAAAGTCGAGTTTCAAACCGTTCGGCAAGAGTTAAAGAGATACAAAAGGTTATTACTTGAAGCCGAAAGAGCGATAGAATTAGCAAAAGCAGAACGAGATGAATTACTTCTTCGTCAGAGTGAAGATCGCAATAATAATGGTTTAGAAGCTGAAGTCAGAACATTGAAAGAGGAGCTCGCAAACAAAAACAAAGTGACCAAGAATTTGGAGGATGAGCTACAGAGGGCAAAAGATCGACTTGTGCGATTATCATTAAAAGAGAACGTCAATGAAGTAACCTCAGCCTTCGCTAGAGATCAGAGGATTTCTCATCATAATCCAATAAACATTCAACCTACTGATGATTGGGCAAAAGAAGAAAATCTGTATGAAATCAAAAACCTCAAGAACGAGCTGACGGAGGAGCGGCAGCTGAAAGAGAATCTCTTGAGTGATAATCAAGACCTGAGACAAAGGCTGATCGAAACTAAAAATGCACTACACCATTCTCAGGATGAAGTCACTCGATTACATCGTATCGACGAATTTGGCTATCGAAGTAGTCAGATTAGTAGAGCTCAAAGTCGTCTTGATGATAATGATGATTATCTTGGTCGAAGATCTCTCGTTACTCCAATCTCAACTCTCGGTTCTGGTCAAAAAACTCGAGATTTGCGCAGGGACATAGATGAAATGCACAAGCAAATAGGAGAACTCGAAACTGAAAACGCTAGCTTACATTCTCGACTTAATAATCAAGTGTCAATGTTGTCCACACGAAGTGCCGAAAAAGAAAAGCTACAAGAACAAGTCAATAGCTTAAAGAGGAAAATTTTGGACTTAGAGGATGAATTAGACCGAGGAGAAAGAGACTTCGAAAATCTTCAACGGCGCGATGATACTCATCAAGGCGCTGCAGATGGCCTCAGAGATGTTGAGTTCAACTTTTTTTACTTACTTTTTTCATCACACCAGCATCCCACCTTTTCACCTCAAGCCCATTCGAACGGTTCTAATAACTGGGCCAACTTCCCTTTTTTATTAGGAATTAAACATGTACAGAGATAAATTGGCCTCGGCCCTCTTGACGCTTGAAAAGAAAGAGAAAGAAATTGACGAATTAAATGCCGAGTTACAAGATCGAGATAATTTGTACAACCAACAAATTGAAAAAGTTGCTCAAGAATTGGGTTCAGAGCTTGTTAATGCTCAAGCTCAAAGAAATGAACTACAAGAGGTAAAATTATTTGACGAGCTTGTTTCACTCATTTTTCCTAAACAACACTTTTACAAAAACTTGTTTTTATAATAAAATTTCATTAGCTAAAGGTTCCTTTTCTTTTGCTCAGTTGCTTGATGAGCGAGAAGACCAAATTGAGGAAGTAAGTGAACAACTGAGGGATCTTATCAATTTGCAAGAAGAAACAGACAAGTCTTTACGCGAAGTAACCCGCAGACTAAAAGAAAAAGAAGAGCAATACAATATGGTCGTTGAGGAATTGGAAACTGCTCAAGCCGATTTAAAAGATGTGAGCTTTATCCCGCTTATTTGAATGTATTTATTCTAGTCATATAAGTTGAATGAAACCTTCAAATAGCTTTATCATTAATTTTCGTTTTTATGGCTCTTCTCTTTTAGATTAGGGTCGGTAATAGGGACCTTGCAGTGGAATTTAATGAAAATGAACATCATATCACTCAATTAACTACTGAATTAGAAGAGCTTGAGCAAGAGGCGGCAAGTCAGGCAACAGTTCATGAGCAGGTCGTTACAAAATTGAAACAGGTCTTGTTACAAGTTGCCTAATCTAAACGATAACATGAACAATATCAACTGAAATCACCCCATGCTTTTCTTCTCGATTTGTTCGAACTTAGAAATTGAACAAAACCAAATCCGAGCTCATTGAGCTTACCTCGCAACATGAAGCATGTTTATCAGAAGTAAAATCGTTAAGAGAGAAAAATGAGGAATTATCCCTAAGACAGGCCGAGGTCGAGGAGAGAAAAAGGAGCGAAGCTGAGTCGAAACGTCGTTTGGAAAGAAACATCGACGAATTGGAGCGTGAACTCAGAGGGGCTCGAGAAGAAATCGAGCTTCAGATAATTGGAAACAGGAAAGAGAAAAGAGAGCTACAAGCCTCGTTTCAACAAACTTTAGATTTGAAGCAAAAAGTTAGTTTGCTTTACCAATTTTTCCAAAAAGTAATAATAATTAACAGCAAAAAAAGGAACTTTTGAGCAATAAAACTGATACTTCGCAATGATTTTTTCTTTTTTCTTTTTGACTTAAACTTATTAGTCATTATCTCAAGCTGAAGGTGATCTTGCAAACGTTAAAGGTAGATTGCAAGTTCGAGAAGAAGACTTGGAAAAGCTTCAATCAGTCTTGAAGCAATTAGAAACTGAATCAAATCGAATTAATCAATCTCAATCTAATGATCGCTTTTCACTTGAACTTGAGATTGAAAGACTTCAAAGAGATTTGAGTAGTTCGATTACAGAGCTTAATGACTCTAAAAGTGAAACTCAATCAGTTCGAAATGAATTGAGAAAGGTTCAATTAATCGTGTCTACCTTGGTAAGCGTTATTTTTGCGTTCCCTGTTTAAAGATTCTAATCAAGTTACTATGCTATCTTGGTTTTACTAGAATTCTGAAAAGGAGGAATTAAAGGATAAATTAGAAGGTGTTCAAAAATCTCGGAAAGAATTAAATGAAAAATTTGAAGAGCAAACAAAGGTTAGGCTTGAAAATTTAACTATATTCATTCCCAAGTATATTAGTAGGAAAATAATATTTCGATATCCCTTTTAAATTCTAACCTTAAAGAATTTTAGACAGGCTCAAAGTGAATTAGCAGCGACCAAGAATCGATTGCAATCGCTGGAAGATGATATAACTCAAGAGCACCATCAACTATCCAAAACGGAAAATCACCATCGCGAACAACTTAGTGAGAGGAATTCATTATTATTAATGACTTATCAATTCATTGATAAATTAATTAATAGTGGTACCGTGAATGTAAGAAAAAAAAATTCATCTCATGATGCAAAGTACCTTTGGTAAAATTTGACATGAATTTTATTTAAATGCGTCCAAAAGAGAAAGTCTGGTGCTGGCGTAGCAGACGCCAAACCATTTTCCAATTTTTCAGTTTTTCACGAAAGTTTAATGAATAAACTAAGAAGCTTAAGTACGACGCACTCTGGTTTTGAAACAAAAATTAAGGAAGTGGAAAACAAACTTGAAAAGCAATATGCGTGAGTCCAAGTCAAGAAAGGCTACTCTTTCAAATTTGGTATCTTGAGGCCTAATTTATTCGTTGTAGCGCTCTCAAGCGGCAACATGACAGCCGAATGCGACAGCTCGATCAATTGGAGACTACGATTAAAGCAGCCGCAGATACTCAACGGCAATGGCGGGCTCGACTGGCAACGAAACAAGGAGAGCTTGAGACGGCACGTGAGACATGCAATGAGTTGCAAAAACAAATCAGCTCTTTAAAACATAGGGCATCAATGACCGGTTCAAGCCCAGGTTCAATTACTTCACAGCGTCAAGCATTAAGTCGAGTCAGTAATTTGGAGAAAAGGTTGTTGGCTACTCAAAATCAATTGAAATCAACTGAAGAGAAGTTTAATGAAGCGAAAGTGAAAGTCTCAACAGTAGAATTAAGCTGGCAAGCAAGATTAAAAGAATTACAAGAAAGAAATCGCGAATTAGAAGAAAAAGTTAAAAGAGAAAGACAAGGAGCAAAAGAAAGAAAGATTGAATTAGATCAACAGGTAAATACATTAAAAGAACAAGTTGAAACAGCCGATAAGTATGGAAAAGAATTAGAATTAATCATCAAAAAGCAAGAACCTAAATAAACAAGAATTTGAATGTTGAAAAGGTGTTCTCGATTTTTTTGATAAAATTTACAAACAAAGCAAAAAAAATTGAAACCAAGGCAGAACTTTGCACCATCTAACCTCAATTGAGAAGTTTTTATGTACACTCTGTTGGGATTTTTTTATTAGGTTCATTTAATTTTTTTGAAGCTTTTTTGTTTATTGTACAATTCAAATTTGAAAAATTATAATATCATAAACATGTTATTGTTTAATGTGGATGAAAACCGTGTGGAATTTTAAATTTAATACAACATGCATGTTTGTGTTATCAATTTTTTTTATTCAAAAGTTAATCCAAAACCTCCCGCTCCATGAAAGGGGAATAGCGAGAAAGAATGTGAGGGTCACAAACTTTCATTTCTCAACAGAAATCACCGGATGTTATTAAATATTATCATTATTATCATTGAAATTGTTCTAGGCTGATTGAATTGAATCCGCGGTCTAAGCAGCACTCACTGCCTTGAAGAAGTTAATCCTAGTCTCACATTTAAGTGTAAAATGACCTTGATTGTTGAGCTAAAACTGATTCAGTATCAGTCTAAAACATTTTTACTTTTGATTTTAATTTTTTGTAGCTGAATTTAATAATTATGAAAGATGATTATTGTTTAAGCTTATAATTTAAAATAAGGCCCAGTTTATCAAATTGTTTTGAATTAATCCTGACTTTTTTTCTAGATTTATTTTGAAATAGATCTCAAATTGAGTTTCAAATAAATTTTTAAGCAATTCTTTTTTTCAAAACTCTCAGGTACCCACATTGAAATCCTTGACAAAGCAAATAAATTAATGAATATATGTCACCAGGAGCTCAAAATTGAAGATGGTCACCAGTTCTGGTGTGACTGGCTGACCAGTAATAACCTATCCCAAAAAAAATCCTCAACTATTACTTGTTGGTATTTAATAAGTAAAAAGTACAAAAAACATAAACCAGGGCGTATTTTTTGTGATCAGCTCACCAGTCATATCTTTTTACCATAATTCAATTTAGATTTTGTCATTTTTGTTCTGTAAATTTTGTTATAGAACATTTGTAGAGAGTTTTATTAATATTAATGATATTCAAAAGTGAACTTTTAATATTACTAACACAAAATCATCTTCAATTTGTCTAACTCTTAAAAAAAAATTCTCACATATTTCTTTTTTTTTTAAAAGAAAAAAAAAATCAACAAATAAAACTTCAAGATAATTCAAAATTTCAAATGAAATAAATTTTCAAATTTATTTTTAAAAAAGGTTTAATTTGATTTTTATCAGCATTTTTTTTTGTTTAAATTGATAAAATAAAAAAAGGTCATTCTGAACCATAATCAATTGTTCAAACTTATTAAATAAATCATTTTTGGGTGTATAAAACTGACAATTATCTTAAATCTTTGTTTCCATTTTGTGATCAATCCTAATGAAAACCTCTCACCAAAGATCATTCAGATCAAAATTATTTCAATCAAATCAATTAATTTGAAATAATATGATCCCAATTATGAATAATATGATAATTAAAATGAAATTTTAAATGGGAGAAAACCTATACCTTTTCATTTTTAGACTTTTATTAAAAGTTTTTAATTCTGGAAAACATTTCATAGATTTAATTGAATGAATCTGTCTGGTTTTCATTTTTATTTTATTTTTTGGGTTATTACTTGAAAAGAAAATATCTTTTGATAATTGTTGGATTATAAAGAAGATTCTGATATCAAACTTAATTATCAGGATTTCAACCAAAAGATTTTTATCACTTTCATGTTAAAAACATCCACCTCAAATAAGTTTTGATTTATAAAATAATAAGAAATAGTAGCTTTAATTTTGGTCTAAAAATAGGGTGTTGGTAAACACACATAAGCTTTTAGTAAAAATATTTAATCCCTTACATGTTTTTACCAATTTATGGCCAAAACACATAAGTGACTTATTTTTTTAAAGAAAAATTCCTCAGGCTCAGTTTTGAGAATTTTTATAATTTTTTTTTTTTTTGCCAAATTTTTTCCAACTTGGGATGTGAAGGTCCCCAAATTTTTTCAAATTTTTTTTTTTTTGCCCAATTTGGAAAAATAGCCTATTTTTTTTTTTAAAAAAAAAAAAAACATTAAAAATGTTACCACTTATGAATTTCCAATTTTTTTTTAAAAACAAATTAAGGAAAAAACCTTGATAATAAAAAACCAGAATCCCAAAATTTTGGGATTTTTTTTACCAAGACAATTGTAGGCCCAAAAAGTCCTTTTTTTAAATTTCTTTGTTAATGTTTTTAAGTAAATTAAAAACTCTATTTATGACATCAATTCAATTAAAAATTTAATTTATGACATTAGTGGAAGTGAAAGATTCCATTTGTGGCATTAAAAGTGCCATAAATGACATCAAGAATGACATATAGATTCCACTTATGGCCATAACATTGACATAAATGGAATTAGAAAATGCCATAAATAGAATTATATGGCATTAACAATGCCATAAGTGGCCTTAAAAATGTCATTTATGGCATTAAAAATTCCATATATGGAATTAGCAATGCCATTGTTAAGGCCATTTCTGCCTTTTTTAGGGCCACTTATGGAATTAAAAATTCAATTTATGGCCTTAACAATGTCATATATGGCTTTAACAATTCCATAAATGGCCTCAACAATTCCATAAATAGAATTAATGGAATCAGAAATGCCATAAATAGCTACATTTCATTTAAAAAAACACCCCTTACATGTTTTTACTATTAAATTACATGTTTTTACCAATCTCTGGGAAAACATATAAGTTTTTAATAAAAACACCCAAGGGCTTACATGTTTTTGCCAACACCCTAGAAAATCTTTTCAGCCAATTAATTTATAATATTTAATTGATGAATATTCTTTTTAATAGATAAATCGTAGGGTGCACAAAATTCACAGTATCTGAATGCTTCTTTTATTGGTATAAAAATTCTTAACTAAAGAGCATCAAGCTCAAAGGTTTTACATCAAAAATGGAAAATTAAAATGAATGGCTTTATTTTGGCTTCTAGAAGGAAATATTTATGATCAAATAATAATCAATCTGATTGAAAAATTTGTGGAAATTTAAGAGAAATATTTTTATGAACATAAAAACCAATATAAGGGGTAGTATCAAAAAATTGATGGTGGATTGAAATATTTTTTTTGGTCTTGAAATTTTTTGTTAATAATTAATCTTCATATAAGCTTATAAGACTTAAGTGATCATATATATCTGGTGAAATTTGTTGATCAAGTTTGTCACCACTCATCATAATTAAATTCAGAGGTAATCAAAGAGTATGTAAAATTAATTAAAAACTTCAATTTGTCAGTCCATTTAATATAACCTAGTTCAATTGGTAATTTGATTAAAATTTTCCCTAATTTATTTTTTTTTCATCCAAGTGAGAAATTGGGCAACTCATGCTGGAATACAAAATTGCCAATCTAATCCAGATTTTATTTTAAAATTTAGAACTCACAGGTGAGATTTGTGTTAAATTTTGTTTTTGTTTACATCTTCATTGAGAACAAGGAATATTGAACAGTGGATGTCAAAAATTTATTTATAAATTAGTAGTTTTTAATTCTCTGATAGATTAAAAGCTACTCATGGAGGGCTTTGAACTGATCTCTTAATTCTTCTAAATAATTTCAGTATAAATGAGGTCAGGCTCAAATTAATGATATTGAGGTTTGGTTTTGAGAAGTTCTTCACCTAGGATAGATTCCTGTAAGTTAATTTCTAAGCTCTGACCTGACTAATGCAAGCAAGGGTAATTAAAGAGATGTTTAAATAAATGGGAGACTTTTGAGCTACCAATATCTTCCAATAGGACTTGTAAGACCTCCAAGATAAAAGGGTTCATTGGCAACATTTGTAGAGAAAACAGAAGATGTAAGAGACAAGCTCCTTGATAAAGTTTTACTTGAACAACAAAAAATTGATTCAAAATGAGAACCAACAGAATCCTTAACAATATTCTCATGTGTACTGGTGAGTTAAGTATGAGGAATCTTTTAGATAAAGTTTGAATCATAAGATAAAGCTTCAGGTAGTCCAGCTGAATTAGAGAATTTAAACAAATAAAAAAATTGGGATAGTGCACAAGAAAGGTCCAATAGCTGTACCATCCAATGAGGTAATTCTTGGGCACTGAGACTTATAATGACCAAAAACATAAACTCATATTTCAACTTCAAAAGCATTGAAAAAAGATACTGGCAATATATGATTAAAATAATTCAAATAAATTCAAGGAAGAAATAGTTTCAAGTTAAGATTCAGGTCTATCCCACTTACTTGAAACATTCTTGGACTTAAAACATATTGAAAATATAGATAAAAAATTTGGGATCTGAATGTTCACAAGCCAATTGACCGTCAACAATTCAATAACTAGGTCCATAGTACAAAACCCCATCAAACAACTAATGGAATAAATTTACTAATTATATTTCAAAATAACCAATTCTAACTCCAAATTCTTTGGATGGTTTAGTTCCAATTCAACTCTTTAATCCTCCAGAAATCATTTAAAATTTCTGTTTGGCTAAGGATCTTTTAGATGATGATCCTTCAAGCATTCTTTTATTAGAATCTGCTATGAGAGAAGGAATAGGTAAAAAGATAAAGCTTACAGTACTGGAGTTTTTAGAAATACTCATGAACCTACCTCAAACATGGTTTCAATTGGAATATGTAGAGTTTTTAACACCGTATTATTTTTTGTGAAGAATAGATTAAGTCTAACTAACAAATTTATGAAAAGGATTTTCTTTTATTTCCTATGGGTTGAATAAATAATATAAGTTTCAGGCTTTACTTGTGGGGCTATTTTCATAGGTTCAAACAAAGACATTCTGTTATGGGATGTTTCCAGTTTTTATGGAATTCTCCTAATTTGAGAGGGAGGGTTGAGTGACCTTGGTAGATTGCTTAGAGATATTTAGTGTTCCTCAGAAATAAAGCTTGTAGAATTTTTTTTAAAAGAAATTATTAAAGCAAAAGTGATATTGGAGGTATTTAATGGTGCACAACCACATGTAAAATTTGTAAGCCATTCAGTTGAGAAAGTGATGCAAATTGGATTAAATGGATTATTCAGGGGATAAAATGAAAATTAATAAATCATCAATATTGAGATAAAAGTCAAATATTCTTGAATTTATTTTAAATTAATTGTTGAAGATGAATGATAAGTGAGAATGTAATTGATAGAAAGAAAAGGAATCAGGTAATACAGCTAAGTCATTTTAGGATTTAATAAGTTTGAATAATGAATTAGTGTGATAGTTATTGATCAAAGCTATTTTATTAATATAAAAAAACATTGAAGAATTTTTTTCATAATGATATCATAAAAAAATTTATCATTAAATATAACTCTGTTCAATTCCTACAATACTTAAAATTTGAAAAATATAGACTAAAAGAATATTAAAGGTGTTGGTAAAAACACATAAGCCCTTATGTGGTTTTGCTAGAAGTTGGTAAAAACATGTAAGGGGTGTTTTTAAATGAAATATATCTATTTATGGCATTTATGGCATTGTTAATGCCATACAATGCCATTTATGCCAATGTTATGGCCATAAATGGCATCTATATATCATTCTTGATTCCATTTATGGCATTATTATGTCATTTATGTCACTTTTAATGCCACAAATGGAATATTTTAACTTCCAATAATGTCATAAATTAAATTTTTATTTAAATTAATGTTAAAAAATTACATTTTTAATTTAATTACAAACATAAAAAAAAAGGACTTTTTGGGCCTAAAATTTTCCTGGCAAAAAAAAAAAAAAAAAAAAAAAAATCCCAAAAAATTTTTGAGCTTCTGAATTTTTATTTTTTTAAGGTTTTTTTTTTTCCCTTAAATTTTTTATTTTTTTTAAAAAAAAAAAAAAATAAATAAAAAAATTGGAAATTCATTAGTGGGAACATTTTTAATGTTTTTTTTTTTTTTTTTTTTAAAAAAAAATAGGCCATTTTTCCAAATTTGCCAAAATAGAGAGAAATTGGGCAAAAAAAAAAAAAAAAAAAAAATTGAAAAAATTTGGGGACTTTCACATCCCATGTTGGAAAAAATTTGGCAAAAAAAAAAAATATTAAAAATGCTTAAAATTGAGCCTGAGGAATTTTTTTTTAAAAAAATAAGTCACTTATGTGTTTTGGCCATAAATTGGTAAAAACAAATAATTTTATTGTAAAAACACATAAGGGCTTACATGTTTTTACTAAAACCTTACGTGTGTAACACCAACACCCTTTATTTATGTATTTTTGTGACTATCAAATTTTTATTTTTATTTTTTGATAAGTTATTTATTAAGAAAGATTACTGCTTGTTGTTTTATTTGAATATATTAATTAAATTATTATTCTTTTAAAATTAAAATTAAATAAATTTTATGATTTAATTTGTAGTCAGTCATTATTTTTCAAATTTGAGAGATTTTTTTTTACTCATGACGATGATAAGTTTTGCTTTTCTTTTTATGATAACTTCGAGTGTGAGCCTAATAAAACTCTTTTTTTCCTTGATGACGTTGAGTTATATTTTTATACTGATGTGATTGATGTCTTGAATGACTCAAGGGGAACAGAAAAGTAATTATCTGATGTCCTAGTGTAAGGCGTGGAGTCAACTTCGGATTAGCCCTTCTAAAAACTTCCAATTCAGTTAAGGTACTATCCTCAGGCTGGTTCTGTACTCTGTAGTTCGCAAAATCCTGAGCCATTTCCTCACAAACATCCCTGTTTTTTGGTGGGAGATCATAGAACACCAATGGATATGGGAAAGCGGTTCTCTAATAAGTTTGGCACTCTCGTAACAGCTCTAAGAACTATATCTTTTTTCTTGGATTTGGCTTTTAAATCTCCTTTCATGATCTTACATACTCAATACACTGGCTACGATGTTGTGCTGCTCAGCTAATAACCGAAATTTAGGGAGGTATTAACGACAATGGTGCGGCTTGTTGAAGGCTGACTTGAACGTAACAATGCTAAGACGGCGAAGCAAATTCTTCATGAAACTAGCTTTGCTTTGCACTTGTGGGGGGAGAACAGCCAAAGGACTTGTCCGCAGCTTTGATAACCTTCATTCGACAAAAGCAATCTACTTAGATCCATGCAAATCCGTAGTCACCTTAAAACTAACCAATTTTGGTCTCAAATTGTGGTCAAGATGTAGATCGATATGAATACACGCAAAACGAAGCCTTTGAGGAAATCGAGATGTCTCCACAAATCAAGATAAATATAAGCATATAAGCTCGAAAACCATGCCAGTCAAATCAAGCACCTTCAGCAGCCTGCTTTCGATCCATCAGGCTGCCGCGGATACAATTCATATGACTTTTTTCTGACTGTGGATGAGCGGGTCGATTCTGGGCTGGATCACCCCAACCACCTCCGCCCGGTGTCATTACAATCATCCGATCATGCCGGCCCATCTTGACTGTCTGTTTGCCACCTAGGAAAATGGTTCGGCTATTTAAAGTTTTTCCAACTTCTAGATCGCCATCTTCTTCTCGTCGCTGCTTAATCCATAAGTTGACTCCCACTTTGCCTGCCATGCCGCCCTCCAATCCATAAGGTCTTTGTACACGTCGCTCTGAAAGAATAGAGCACTGAATGGGTCTAAAAATCCCTTGCAACTGTTAGCTCAAACTCCCTTCTTCAATTTCAATAATTTGACGTCTACATAAATATCGTAAGCAAAGAAACTGACTCTAAAAACTCAATTTCTCGAATAACGCCATCTCCGCCACGATACTGTCCGCTTCCGCCAGAGCCTTCCCGTAAGCAAAACTTATGTAATAAAACTGGATATCTTCTTTCAAGGATTTCAGGATCCTATTGAGATGTCAAATTGAGGAAGAGCAAAAATTACTGGCGATGTCTTTTTGCGTATGCTGGCTTTTTCAAAGACGTAAAGGGTAAAAACTAGTCTCACAGTGATGCGGGTATTAGTCATATGCGTATGCACTCCACTCGTCCCATCCCATGTAGGGCCCGCGCCACTTCCCCCTGCAATCGTCTCATACTGCATGAGGTAGAATAATCAGACCAAAACTAAAAACATATCAGATGAACAAAATATAAGGTGCTAACATAACCCCACCCAACTACATGATTCCCAGATTTGTCCTTGCCTCCACTACCAAAGGTGAGATTGTTACAAGTACTTTGACTCGCTGCACAAGCCCTAAATGCTTTCAAAATCACGCCTGTGATCACTTGACTTGATTCAACATTACCTCCCACGACTGCAGCAGTGTTGCTTGGATCTAGGAAGCAATTCGGAGGTATTCGAACTTCAATCGGAGCCAAACACCCCTGGTTGAGAGGAATCTGCAGCAGCAAGTATAGAGGTGTAATTGAATGGCAAAAAAAAGCTATTAACTTTGGTAAAGGATGACTAAGGCGTAGATTTTCGACACACATCCACATTAACCATTGCTCGCAAACAATAAATGATGGTGGAGTACGTAACACTTTTGGGGGTGTTTAGATTGCCTAGTTTGCCAAAAAGTTAAATAAGAAAAAACACAAAGGGGTAAGGATGGCAAAACAAAGTTAGACATGAAGCCAAATCTAACCAATCATTTCAGGACCTGTTCCCGTAAAATCAAAAACTGCAGAGCCACAAGTCTCATCAATAGTCACAGCAAGCTCAATTGGGGTACCATCGTCCAAAAACTCTATGGCATGTAGTTTAGAGCCTCTTTCCTGAGCAACTTCTTTTAGCAAGTTGCGGACTGCCAATTCAGCATTGTCTCTAATCTGTATTGAAAACCTCAAGAAAAAAGTTTGAGCCTTGAACAGAATGAGCTCTATCATTAAACAAGCGAAAAAGGAAGCAACTGACATGGATCATGTAATCCTGGACAGTGTTTAATCCGTATTCGTTAACCAGGAGGTAAATAAGGCTGACCCCTTCAATATTACAAAGACGGGGCAAAAGAAAACCTCAACTTGGGCTCGATAAAACAAGCAAAACAGCTTTTCCCGAACCTTTGTTGTTTGCAGCAATTTGAGCCTTCAAGTCGCTTTCCACATCTCGAAAACACCGAGTTCCGGAGCAACCTTCAAATTTGGCTGGGTCTTCAACTAAATATTTGATGAGTTGTTCGCGATTGTACTTTCCTTGTGAGATAATTTTGAACGATTTAATCTGCGCTCCTTCTTGAAAAAGGTTTGTTGAAGTAGGGGGCATTCTTTAATGTGATAAGATAAACACGGACATTACTAAAACCTTTATAATTTATCACCACATTGTAACTCGCCCTCTTTTGCAAATAAAGAGCTGTTAAAAACGACTCACGATCCAGGTAGGATCCCACCGATGTCCGCATGATGAGCGCGACTGGCTTTTTTTTGTATGAATGGGAATAGAAAATTGAGCGAGTTTTAGTCAGATTGCGAGAAAGCCAAAAAATTAATGATGGGAAACTCCTTGCCTGTGAAAAACACTAAATCCTTTTTGTCAAATACCGGGGTGATAAGTGTAATATCGGGCAAATGACTAAGATATGTAGACGTTGTAAGCACAATACCATAAAACATGGAGCCAGAAATTCTGAAGGTCCAAACTACACCTTCCACCGGCGTTAGGATGATTGGCCATGATAACATCACCAGGAAAAATTTTACCTTGAAGATGCTGAATTTGATAACGAACAGCACTGCCAGCTCGGATGAGCCAACCATCATCAGTTAATGGAATGATGGAGCAAATCGGTAATTGGTGCCACACTCACAATGACATCGAACCCAAATGAACAGGTAAATGTGGAGCCTGAATTCACACATGCCACGACAGAGCACAATCGAACCCATGAGTAATGGCAAAAAGACGAAAGGAGCCTTGATGAAAAGAATGCAAACATTGGCCACTAAATCACCCTTGGGAGAGAAAATTGCGCAAGAATAATCTAGTCTTTCTCTAAAATCGAGTTCGAAGATGGGATAGATAAGATCACAAGTTTCTTGAAAGACGATTGAGTAAGATTTCACCCAATCGAATCTCATTTTGAGGCATACTTTATGTTAGTACTGATGGAAGTTTGCTGCAAGCTGCGACCCATTGCCTGATTAAATCCAACATACTTCAGCTTACACGACCAGCTTATAACGAATGCAAGAGGTCATGAACTGACTTCTGCAACAGACATGAATCCTAAAGCGAAAAATATAAAAAGTATCAAAAACGCCGAAGGGTTAATTAGTCCACCAGTTCAAGAGAAGCACAAAGGAGTATTTCATCCAAGCTTACTGTTGGCAAATAGAGACAGCAAGATCGGATCCGGTTTGGTGTTGTTTTCATAGACAGTCATCTTGTTAAAATATCTGGAATCGATGCAAAGATTGTTGTCTGGTTGGAGCTGAAATTAAAAATCTACCCTGAGGCGATATGGCCGTCGGTATCTTTCAGATTCGTCTAGGTTCAAACTTGAAGTGGTGGAACAAAGCATCCAGACTCTAGATGCCATATAAATCATCACAACACATCAGACACTCTTCCATCACATCGATCAGTACTCCAAGCCTCCAAGGTATAACCAGAAAAGCAACGAAATAACGTCTGAATGGATGATATGCACATCGCCGTTGCCGATTGGCTTGAGCGTCATCAAATTAACAAGACTTGCTCATAATTCTGCCATCAAAGCTGAGATCATTCAGTGCAAAACATCTTCAGAGTAGTAAATGAATACTGCCTAGCGTGGCGACAAGGTTGAAGAATGTGTCATATGAGCCATAATGCCTTCAATTCTGATCTTACTCAACAAGCAAGCTAAAAGCTGGCATTGGTCACACTTGTCGAATCCAAAGGCCTGGTAAGACTTTGAGGACTATGATTGTTGGAGTTTGGGTTAATCCCAATAACTAGAAGAATATTCAAGACATAAATTTTTGAATATGTTAACTTCCACAAAGTTTCAATTGTTTGAAGCTAGATTTGCCATTGTTGGAAAAATTTGAGTCCATACTAAAAAATTTCAAAATTTATTTTTGTATAATATTTTAATGATAAGATTTTTTAAATTAACAACGGAAAATGTTAACTTATGAATAAAAACCAATAATTTTACAAGTTTTTTTTTGAGAAATACTGAGAATACTAATTATATTGATCAATGCTCTAGATTTAACATCAGAAGTTGATTTAGTATGAGCAGTGGGCGTTTTTAAAGGAAAAAAATAAAAATAAAAATAAAAAATCCATTTTTTGTCACTTTTATCCAAAATGAATACTTGGAATTGAAACCTATGATTTAAATATTGTTATCATTTCTATTGATAAAAATTAAAATATTAAGTTTCTTTTTCGAAAAAAAAAATTATTAACATTTTTATTTTACGTTAAAAAACATTAATGATTCTAGGGGTTAGTAGACACACTCTGAAAATTATTTAGAATCCATTGATCAAATTCTGGTGGGTCTAGAATTTGCCTGTGCTGAACACACCCTAAAATTTTCTATAGAGTCAGGCATGTTGATATGTCACCCCAGGGTGTTTTTGGACCCTCTTTCGAGCCAAACCAACCTCCCAAAGAAAAAAAATGCATACATACAGTGAGACTGCAAAATAAACATTGTGATTATCAAAAGGTTTTTAATTCTTGATTCTAAGTATTTTTACTCTGCATAATAAGCATGTCTCAATGATAAGTCTCATTAGTAAGCATTTTTTTAAGGCAAAAGATTCAAGCAAACACTGTAATTATAAGATACAGTATGACAAAAGAGTGACAACAAACACAAATTTACAGCCAATAATTAAATACAAAAGATATAGTAATGTAATGATAATAAAGCTAACAAAAAATCAAGAATTTATTGGAGAAATTCTTCAACTTATTTTTGAATTTTGTTTTCTTCTTGAGCTTTGTGAATATCACTTTCCAGAGCTGGAAGTGCTTTCAAATGAGGCTTTCAGAAAGGATCTTTTGTTGCTGTTAGTCAACTAGAGAGATAAATTTGGATTTTTTTTTCAAGACTGGTTTACCTCTCTGAGATTCTAAAGAGCTTTCTATGTCATTCACATAATCTTCCTCAAATTAATTCTCCCTTTGAAATGATTCTTGGATATATTCATAAATTGTATGTAGGTTTGGAGTGTTAAATACAACTTTCTCATCAGATGAAAGGGCAGAAGTTTCATTTTTATTGGTCTCTTCAGAAATTGGGTTGACAACATTTTCAATACTCATCTGGAACAGCATTCCTGAATCCATAATACCTTCAAAGTAAGGCAAGTTGGTTTATTGTCTTTGGACATCTACTTTTGCTTCCCTGACGCCAGCGCTTGCATTACTTTAAATCTATTGAGTTGATTATTCAGGCGAGTAATATATTTATGTGTTTCCATATATCTGAAACTGTTTTAGAGCTTACTGAAACCCAGGCCTCATAAAAATTCTTAATAAACATGGCTTCAAGCTAGCTGATATCATAGAGATATTGAGAATCATTGTCCTTAGCTTCATCATATCAGCTTGCCACAATCTCACTAATGAGCTTTCACAGTAGTTATAATTCTTGTACAACAGGATTTAAGAAGGCTGTTTAGGTTAGGAGGGAAGAAATAAACCTTGATTTTTATCAAGTAGGCCAAGTCAGAAGCACTATTGTGGGAACTTAATTTTCCCAATATCAAGAGGAAATTTCTATTATATTGACCAAATTATAAGCACAAATTGTACAAGCATTCAGTGAATAGCAATGTTTTCATGCAAAATGTCTTGTTGAATTAACATTTAAATACAAAATGTAAGGAAAATTAATGTTCAATTCTTTCTTTCCACTGGAAAGTCTCAATGGAAACTGGCCCCAGCTTATGAGAGCCAGTGGAATTACATTCAAGAAGGTGGGGCAGTTGGGTCTTATTACCTTTTCGGAGAGACATTCTTCAAGTTTCTAGTAAGGTATTAGGAGGAATACTATGAAAAAAATTAGTTATTAAACAAATAGAAGAAAGACTTGCTGGTAAATGAGCCCAGTATCATTAGAATTATAAAAATTTTGCAATGGGTAGAGTGCTATTAAACTGAAAAGGTTTTTGAAATAATCTTCAAGTTATTAAGAAAATTCTGTTATTTCCTTTCCAAGAAAGTGAAAACTTTTGAGCCTGTACTGGGCTAAAAACAGGGCCGGTCATTGGAATTTTAGAAGTTTATTTTGATCAAATTTTTTAAAATTGAAAGCACGATAATTCAAATTTTTGTTTCTGATGATAAGCTTTCAGCTTTGAGCCTCTAATAGTCACCAAAAAAGCGCTTTATAAAGCTCTTGGTATGCACACTGAAAATGATTCTTTGTCTCACTTCGATCTTGAGATACGTTGTCAAAATTTTTATTTGATTCCTGCAGCTATTGAGATAGTGGGGCTTGCTGAGTCCCAGATTTTGGGGCAGTTTTAAGTTGACGTTTTACTAGGGTTTTTGATGGTAATCAAGGAGCTCTTTGCATAAATGGAATTAATTATAGTGATAGTAAATTCTTGGGATTTTGAAGATTTTGAAGTATGAGTTTTCTTCTTTTTATTTTTATTTGTTGGCCCTGAATATGGCTTTATCAAGTAAAAATCACTATTCAAACCTTCACTAGATTTCAAAGGACAACTCTTTGGCTCTTTGAAAAGCTATAAAATAAATTTTTCAAGTAAAAAAAGAAAGTGAATAGTCCTGATTTTCCTCATGAAGATAAGTGAGAAGCAACTCTATCCCCAATTTTCCATGATGAAGGCGCTGTTAGCCATAATAAATTCTCAAAACAGAGGTTAGAGATTTGTCTAAAAGGTACCAGATTCAATATTTCTGGTCCAGTACTAAGGGTATTGAAGGCCCTGAAAAGAGCTATACAGAATAAACTTTTTTATTCAGACTGAAATAGCCAAGGACTTTGTTGAATAGACTAGAAAATATGAGAGCCATCTATCAAGATATGTTATCATAGAAGTATTTTTATATTAATTTATGATAAAATATTTCTACACAGTCATTTATTAATGAATTAAAAAAAGAATAATAAAATTAAATTTCGAAACAAAAATATGGAGGAGTTGGAAAATTGATAAAATAGGATTTTACAAGCATATTTCCAGAATCTTCTGGAAATATGCAGTTAGCAGCAAACTATAGTGTAAATCCACAGTTACCAAAAATAAGAAATAAAAACCCATTCCTTACGTGTGAAACTCACTAATAATAGATTAAAAACTTTATTATTCGCTGTAAGTTCCCAAAAAGGAAGTGTTGATTGGTTTTTTTGTGAAAATAATGAAAACCTTTTTTTATTTAGTTTTCAAAGGGAGAAACAAAGGAATATACAATTGTTTTTTTCCAAGAAATCTTTTTGATATATTATTTTTTTCCAAAATAAAATAATTTGGGGTATCAAAACTTCTTGAATGCGTCTATTGAAAGAAATACCTTGATATGGTGAATAAAACACCTTTCTAAAAGGAACTTTTATCTTGAAAAAAATAGAATTATTCCTAAGATACATTTAAAACCTATAGCAAATACAATTTTATTCTCAAACATCTTCTGTTTCATTACAATAATCATTTTCTTCCAATTCATTTTATCTTATAGCCACATAACTCTAATTTGAAATAAATAACAAATTAATTTTTTCTTACCAGAATTTTTCTTAATATACTCAGCGCAAATAGCTTTTCTTTATATAAAATGGAATTCCCTTCCCTAAAAGCACATCCAAGTATACTCCCACACCTCAACTCAAACAGGCCAGCTACCATATAGGTACCACATGAATACAGCATAAGGGGAATTAATATTCTTGTTTTAGTAAATATAGTTAAACTCATATGAGAAGGCCTTCTTCAAGAAAAAACTCACGGCGTTGAGATTATCTAAAACCATCTTAGGATAGAATCAAAGTCAAAGGAACAACTAAGTGACAACAAAATTCATTAATGATTGAAGACCTATAGAGCCAAGTAAATGAAGACTCAGATACTACCAGACTCAAAGATATTTTGGATAAACTCAACTAAATAAAGGCTGGAATTTTCATGTCCCTGATATCATGAAATGGATTTAATTTGGTTAAATGAATTCAATTGCAATACCTCTTTTTAAAATCATAGCTGGGAAGAACTCTTGGCTCCTATGAAAATTTCCAAAAAATCACGAAAAAGCTCAATTAATCATATTATTGATGAGTTTACTGATAAACAAGCTTATACTGAATCTTATTATTGTGATATAAATGTAGTAAGTAATAAAAGTACTTTTTGTGATATTAAGCATTGGATAATTCTCAAAAAGAGGGTAAAAGATTTCTCAATTCTTAAAAATTATAATAAAAGCTTATTATTTTTCTAGTTTAAAGCCAAGAATATATCAGAAATGGAATTGCTATCATTAGAGAAGGAGATATTTTGGATGTAATTAAAAAAGGAAGATAAGATTTGGAAATATTAACAATTGAATTTCAATAAAGGGAGGAAATAGTAATTTTGAAATTTTGAGGAGGCGGATATGTAGTCCCAATAAAGGGAAAAGAGATATTAACTTGAATTTAAATTTGAATAAAAAGAAAACTATCAATAAATTTTCTTGAAAAAAATTATTCTGTGATTCTATTATTTATTTTATATCTTAAAATGTCCCTATTTCTGAGCTAGAAGCAATCAAAGGAGTATTATTTAAAAAATGAATGATTTTAGACTTATGAATTTTCCTTAATGGACGTAAAATTCAGCATTTGACTACCAATAATTTAGAAAAAGATTCTGAGTACATTGATTTTTAAATATTTCATTTCTAGAGATAAGTATTGACATATTTTCACTTTTCTTCTGAGAAAAATAAAAGCTGAAGATAATTACTTATAATATTTAGGTTTTTTTTATCCCATAGAGTAACCCACTGGGTTTATGAATTTTGTGAGCCTATCCTATATTCTGTTAATATTGAATATTATGTGGAGAAAAATGAAATTGGACATTGATAAAAAGTTTAAATAGATTCAATTCGTCTCTAATTAACACTCAATTCGAATATAAAGCTGGAACTTATCTTTTGAAATCCATTAAAATAAGCTCTAACCCTCCACTAATCTTGTGGTATTGGGAAATTAAAGAGCATTGTTCAGGCCACTATAGCTCAAATTTTAGATTTCAAAGACAAATAAACCATTGTTCTTTTCTGTTTTGATCTATCTTCTTTACATTTATCTCTGCCATCCCTTTTCCCTTTCTCATAATATTAATTCTTCGAAATATGTTTCAAAACATAACTTACTCTTTATTTCAGCCCCTAATTATCTAATTTGTATTTTGGTAACATATATTCATCCAATATAATTAAAGCTTCCAGGAACTTAAGAAAAAAGAGAATAAATCAAAATACTTTCATAAAGAATATATAAAAATCATTAATAATAAATCAAAGAGTTTCAACTGTAGAGTCAACAAACACTTGGAGAAATTTTTATCTTTTTTAACTAATCCATCAATCAAAATAATTTCAATTTAATTATGATATAGTAAAACATTTATTCTTCAAAAATAAAGTATTAGTCTTCTATTCTTAAGAAAAATATTCAACTTATTTGGATAGATTTATTTACTCTATCTCTGAAATATCTTTATCTGTATAAAGATTTTTTTAATTTCTTTCTCAGCACATATCTCAATATACATAATTTTTTCTAAGTGCTAAAAATAACTCAGCTATTATTTCTGGACTCATGTATAAATTAGGATTTAGAAAATAATCAATAAAAAATGATATTTTTTTGAAAATATAGAGTTAATTCTAATATAAGAAATGATATATAGAAATTTATCAAATTACAACAGAAATTATCAATACTTCAAAATTTCTGAGGTCACAATTTTCAACTTATTTCATAAAATTCCTTGATTGATATTATAAATAAATTTCAAAAATCAAAAGTTCCATCACTAATTCACCAAAAAAATTGATTGAGAGAATGAACCATCAAATTTTACATCAAAATTAACCTTCAATTTAAAAAAATTCTTCAATTCTCCACATAAATATGGAGATTTAAATCCTTTTACCTTTTTAATTTTGTTACAAAAAAATTAAAGCCACTTGGAAACTAGTTGAAAGAAACTTCCAAGTTAAAATAAGTGATTTTTTATTTCCTTATGAATAATTTGAATTTGAATTTTGAAAATTTTGATGGTGCAGTGAAAATACTTTGGATAGCTTTGAAATATCGAACCTTAACATCCATAAATTATGGAATTAATACTTTCTTAGGACTCTAAAATAAGCTTTCTTTTGAAAAAATTCTATATCTTAAAAATTTAATAGTTATGAGATCAGTCAGGAAAGCCAAAGTGAACTAAAATAAAATTCTTGTTGACCTCAAAAAAAAGCTGTACAGAAACATAACATCTAAAAATAAAGTTCATAAGCAACGCTATATTTTCAGAAAGAAGAGAAAAAAATACTTTTTTTTTGAAATAAAAATTGTGAATTTCCATCAAATGCTTCCTTTTAACTAAATGGTATTATAGTTCCATCCAAAAATCTAGAGGATACAGGTAGTACCTCCATTTGAATTACCTGATCCCTTTCAAGACTTGATTTCTAGTTTGGTCAGGATATCAATATATCCCCATTTCAAAAGATTGCGGTATATAAGGATACTATTCTATAGGATAATCCAAATATATCTTCCATTCATTGAGTTGAGTCCCAGTTACAGCTTTCGCCAAGGTGGCAAAGGCCCACTTCCATTCATAATAAAGGTTCTCAGTTTGAATATGCTTAATTTTTCTGGAAAATCTCGAGATTCTCAATAATATTTGGAAGGACAGGGAATGAATCTGATTTTTTTTAAGAGAATTACTTAAAGTTAATATCAAAAATAGAAAAAAGATCATCCTTTTCATAAATTGGTCAGTGATTCCTGAATTATTGTGAAATAAGATAGAACCTTTCATATAGATCCTTTAACAGTAAAAGGTGACCCTCAAGGCCATAATAATCATTTTGTGTTGGATATATTTCCTGAATCGCATCAATATATCGGAACAAATTTTAACACTTTGTTTAAATGTTAATTTTTTTTTGTCTGACTTAATTAAAAGCTTGATAGCTCCTATACAAAATATAAAATAATTATTCGAATTTTCAATGAAAATTTGAGATTTTAAAACCACCTTTTTGGAATGAAATTAGCTTTACAACATACCGGACCATGGACTGGTATTTTTCAAAAAAATATGTTTTTTGATGAAAAATTTGTGATTTTTGTGGGAATGTAGTATATTCCTTTTTTAAACCATTATTTGGATATCTTTGAAACCCCTTATTGTGAAAATTAATAGAATTTGATAGTACATAAAACAGAAAATTATTCAAATATTCTTCCTTCAATTTAAAAAAAAATTACAAGTAAAAAAACCTCAAAGCTTTATTATGATTTATTTTTAAAATCTTTCCTTAAACAGATGGATTTATACAGAAACCTTTTTCTTGTTTTTTTTTTTCCAACAATTGGGTTGATTTTTCAAACCTCAAAACACCTTTTCAAACCATGAAGAAAAATCAAAAAAAAAAATTTTTAATCATTTGAACAAAAATCTCAATCAATATTTTCAAATTTGGAGACAATTAATTTGCTTTATATTTCTCATAATAGATCAAAGATGATGGCCTTAATCAATTAAATAATTCAAATTTTAATTTTAATTTTTTCTTTTCTATTGAAATATTTCTATAATTGTAATTGAAAATTAATCAAAAAAACTATTTTAAATAATATTAATAATTTCATTTTTTTAGTTTCTTTTAAGAATTTTGATTGAATCAATTGAATTAAATTTCTTATTTCATCTTTTAAGTTTCTTTTCTTAATAGTTCAATCTGTGAATATTTCCTTTGAAAAGTAAATTTATCATTAATTAAAATTTGGAAAAATATGTCTTATATTGAATATCTCAAGATACTGCTTGTTTTTTCCTTAAAAAAACCTCAAATTATTCTTACATAGAAAATGAAAATATCTGATATACATATTTTCATATAGCTTAGAATTGAAATAAAAAATACATTGTTAATGAAAGCATGTAAGGAAGTTGGTAAAAATGAAAGTTCTTGCATGTTTTTGCTAGAATATTATAGTTTTCAGCGAAAATTTGATAGAAACACATATTAGATTCTTCTAATAATGCTTTTTTAAATCTCTTAATAATAATTTGAAAGCTATATATAAAGGAGTTTTATAATGGGTGTTGTTAAGCACATGTAATTTTTTAATGAAAACCTTTAATCTCACGTGTTTTTACCAAAAAAATATATGTTTTTACCAACACCCATTTTTATAATCATATAGATTTTCTTGGTACATGATTAAAATTTCTTGTTTATGTAAGAGTCATTATGTTAACAGTGTTATATAATTATTATTATTGAAGCCATCATAATCTGGTTAAAACAGCCAAAAAAGGATTTTAATTGCAACAATAAAAATATGCTCAATCCAAAAATAGAAAATTACACTTTTGCTGATAAAAGTTTACCTTTTCTATTGAAAAAATTATAATATTTACATAATTTTTGTTATTGAAGCAATATGATTATTATTATTGAAATAATTAAAAGCTTTTTGTTGAAAAATTAAATCTATTTTTATTGATAAAATGAAATTATTTTTATTAATGAACTGACATCATTCTTATTTATAAAAAAAAAATTTCTTTTGATATAAAAGTATCCTTCTAATAGATAAAATAAAATCCTTTTTATTGATAAGGTCAAATTATTTTTATTGATAAAATAAAATTCCTGTTATTGTATAAATAAATTTCTTGTCATTAATACAATAGAACTCTTAGTATTGATAAGATGAAACTCTTTCTATTTTGACAATAAAACTCTTTTTATTATAAAAATGATAATATTATACTTTTTAATAACACTCTTTTAATTGTTTCAATAAATCTCTTGTATTTTTTTCAATGGAGCTCTGGTAATTGTTTCAACATAATGTCACAATTTTTGTAAAATTCTTGTCATTTTTTAGTACTACAGGCTGTAGCTCATCACTGAGTCTTTTTAAACATACATTATTTAATTTCCCACTAAATTTTATTTTTAATAATATTTCCCCTTAAGAAGGAATATATTGGACTTGAATATATTCATTAAGGAACTCATTTCCCAGAATTTTCTTTGGTGAGAAATACCCTCTTTTTGAGTATAAAATTTTTCATTCCAAAAAATTCCAAAATTATTATAAGGATTTTTTTTAGGATTCTTCACATTCTCCTTTTCCTTTAGAAAGAAATTGAAGGAAATTAATAAATTGAAAACTTTTCAATGAATTTTTGGATATTTTTGGCAATTTCCCTGAATTTTTCAACCTAAAAAATCCAAAAATTAAAATTTTTGAAAACATTTGGTGTGCTTAGAAAGCCACTGATACCCAAAAGTTCCAAAAATAAAATAGGAAATCTCCAAAATATTCTCCTGGGATTTTTTTGAAAAACTGAGGGTGTCTTAGGTGTTTTCACCAGAAACTTGTGTTTTTGACTAAAATTTAGTAAAAAAATTTGAAGGCTTATGTTTCTGTACTAAAGCCTGAAATGCATTCTGCAGAACCCTAAAAATATTTCTACTGTTTATTTGAAAAATAAAATTAAGTTACAGAAAAAACATACATACTCAAGCTTTTTTTTCTATTGAAAAAATATCAACAATTTTTAACTTTTCAATAAATAAATTAAAAGAAGAAAAAAAGAAAGGTTTTTAAAGGGTGAAAAATTGAAATATTATCACTTTTTGAAAAAAAACATATATATATATATATATATGAAGAGATATTATTTGCAAACAAAAAGATGACAGAAATTAGGTTAAAAAAGGAATTTACTTGTTTATTGGATTATCAAAAACAAATAAAAAATAGATAAAGATAAAAATGAAAATATTCATTGAAAAAAAACCATATTCAAAAAGAAATTCATTAAGAAATGGCAAGTACTTCAGAACATGTATTAATTATTATTATGATTATTTCTGGTAAGAAAATTAAAGGAAAATAATATGACTTAAACAAAAAAAATCATTAAGAGAAATCAATAAATATGTTTTTTTGGAAAGATATATATATATTTATATAGAAGTATTTTGAAAATATGAGAATAAGAAGAAAATGGTAAGGAGTTTTTTCCCTTGAATAAAATCATTTCATATGTAATATATATAAATATAAATAATAATAATATTAGTTTAAGCTATTATTATTATGTTAATCAAAAACAAGACCATTATTATTTCAAAATTTACTTTTTTCTTTTTTTGGTCTGGTTTGAGAGTTATTATTACTTTTTTTCTTTTATAGAATAACAAAGAAAGTTTCTTGTTTTCTTTTTCCAAAAAAATGAAATATATATATATATATGATAATTGCAAGGAAAATATTTAATTTATTTTTTTTGTAAAAAATGAAAGAGACTCTTTTTGTGTTTCATTTTGATTTAAATAAGACCAATTTTTGTTTTATAGACTATTGAGAATTTATAAATTGTTAAGATATATATATATGAAGGATGATGTGAAGTTTAGTTTTAATAAGTTCAATATTTACAAATGAAATTAATAAAAAAATCCAAAAAAATTTTAAAAAACAATCCACGAAAAATCCACTATAAATCCAAAGAAAAACAAAAAAACAGTTTTGGTAAACACCTGTCACAGGGGCTCTTCGAAGTGAAGAGGGCCTGGCACTCAGTAAACTGGGACTCACTTATGGAGGGCTCAAGGATAGGATAAGATGAGATACACTTAAGAGTGTTAAAGATGAATTACTAGAAGAATGAATATAAGAAAAGCAGCAACAAAGAAATAAGAATAAGAAATAGAAGAGCCAACCACAAACAAGTCCAAGTCCACTGTTTCAACCTGTCAGAATGGAAAGAGAAGGGTTAATAAGGATATGGCCACCCAACTCATACTGTACAGGCGAAGAAAGAAAAAAGGGCAAAGACTAACTTAAGATTAAATAAATATAATACCCAAAATATAAGGATAAGAATATTCAGATAATAATAAATCAACTAAATTAATTAACTGGGGAAAAGTCCCCAGGGGGGAGAAAGAGGGGCTGGTATATGTGAGAATCACCAGCCCTGATCCAGAGAAGAATTTTCATGAGAATAATTGATTGTTGAATTGAGTCTGGCCAATACAGGTCCTGTACAGCTGTACAGAACCTGTACAAGAGGTGTGGTGTATTTGAGTGATCATACAGTTTCATACTGGTGTATTGAAACTGTATTGGGTGAATCCATCCTGTACAAGTATTGACAGGCTGTATTGATGTACCAAACTGTATGCATGTTTCAGAATGAAGATTGCTGAAACTGACTGCTGATGCAGATACTGGATTTGCTGATTTGAGGTGTTTGAGTGGGTGTATGAATGAATACCCTTACCCCTGATGGATGGTTGTTACAGTATCCCCCTCTTGAAACTGGTGGGCTCCTGAACACCATAATACCCTGCCACTGTTGAGTGGCATCTCAATATCCCCACATTTTTTCAAAAAATTTTCTTTTTAAATTTCTTTCCTCTTGACCATTATCCTGAAAATCTTTTATTCCTTCTTCCCTGCCAAATTCAATTGATTCCCCCTTTTCCAAGCTTGAGTGAGTATTCCTTCCAGAATATGCCATTCTCTTTTCTTTTGATTCAATCAGCCATGCCTTGGGATGTGACCTTGGGATATATCCCAGAATAAAGGCCATTGAGCACTTGTGCTCAGAAATTGGGGCCCAATGAGTATATGACTTGTACTCATTGGCCCAGACTTAATCCAATGAATGATTGCAACCTTCCTCCAAGGGGTCTTGTCCCCATTATCCAAGGAATTGGCCTCAGATAGCCCTCCAAGTGGGTTTTGGGCTGTGGCATCCATCCTGAGTGATCTTGATGGAATTTGCTTTTTATGGCCTTTTAGGCCTTTTTGGGTGCTCTGGTGAAAACCCTTGATTTAATGATTTTTGGCCTTTTTTGGTCCTTTTGGGTCTCTGGGATCCTACGGTCCGCGGTCCGTACGCCGCGGTCCGTGGTCCGTGGGCCGTACGCCGCGGACCGCGGTCCGTGGGGGCTATTGGAGGCCCCCAGGACCAAAAGGGAGCCCCTGGGCCCAAATTTGCTGGGGACCCAGGGTGACCAAGGGGCCCAGAAATGGCCCATTCCAAAATTTCACCATATATGGCCTGGATCCATTGAAGGGGTCCAGGACCATCAAGATCTTGGCCTCCCCCAGAGTTGCAGAGGAGGCCCTGGGTGATGAGTTCAGCCCCAAAGGGGTGTGAACCTTCACCTTAGAGGCTTTGAGGTGGGGCATAATTGAGTTATGGCCCCAGTTCCTTGAGTCAAATTTCTTTTTCTTGATGTGGAGTGGATTGATTCTGACGTCTTGAATCTTCTGCTTGCACATTCTTCAGTTATGAGTTCCAAACTGACTGAACTCACTGAATCTTCCCCTTCTGCACCGCCACCGTCTGTTCTTCATGGTTCTGGCGTCTTCAGTCGATTGTCTTCTCCCTCCATGGCGTCTTCTGGCCATTTTGACCCCTCCCAAACATATGATGGGTTCAGAGCAGTTGAAGTTCTTGATCCTGCCTGTACTGAGTGTTTGGCCAGGGGGAAGGATTGCTTTCAACATTACAATCCTTGATCGTCAAAATGCCATTTCTGCTTTATTGGGAAGAAGCCTTGCCGCCGTACCGGATCAACTTTGTCCCAGGTGAGGAGGCACTTATGGAGTAGGAAGGATGGGCCTTATGGGCAGGAATTCCCCATTCTTGAGGAACCTACCCCTGATGCCACTTCTGGCTTTTCTCAATGTGAGTGATTTGCATTTCTTGGTTGAATTGATGCTGATATTTTGATGTAGTGACTGGTTCTAGGCAGAGGGATGTGGCCAGATGGACTAATGTTGGAGGGCCCATTCCGATTGGTGGTAGGCCCATCCACTACAGCTCAGAAATTCCCATTTCAAGGACCAATGCTGATGGAGTGGTGAAAGTAGTGAAGAAGCTAAGAAGAATTGTTGATTCCCCATCAGATCCAGATGCTGAAGGAAGTGATGAGTTGGATGGTGAAGAAGTTCAAGTTATCCCTCATTCAAGTGGCCATCCATCCAGCAATTCCTCTTCTCAACCTCTTGCCAACCACAGATTCCAAAGCCAAGTGATTCCCAGCACTCCAAGAACCTTCCAACCAATGCTTGCTTCAATTCCTACAACCCTTCCTCCTCCATCACCAGGCCTGCCTTGAATCCAGCAGTAAGACCATCTCCAGTTCAACAGCCCAGAAACTCACCCATAAACACCTCCCGTCAACTCCAACCTGTGGCCAGCTCCAGCAGAAGAAGAGATGGATTGTCCCCTTTGCCGTTTCCTGCCGCTCAAGTATTCCAAAGAAGAGAACGTTGGCCTATCCGGGTTACCAGAGAAGATCCCAACGCGGCTAGTGAAAATAAAGATGCTGTGGCCAGATTGTTCAGGAGAGTTGATAGAAATAGCAGAGAGGTGATTATGTATGCCAATGACAGGACGATTCCAGGTACTGCTTCTGAAGAAATGGCTGCAAAATTTGCCTGGTATGAAGATGAGTTGATAAATGATTTCCAGAGAACTTTTGATGACTTGGGTAGAGATAACTAGTTTCCTTTTCCTTGTTTGTGTTTGGCTTGCCTTCTATCCCCACTCTTATAAATACTAAAAAATGAAAAATAATGGAACCTCCCAATACATGATTTGAGGAGGGGATGTTGCTGCTTTAAAGAAATAAAAGAAAAAAATTATACAAGTAAAGAAAGAAAGAAAAATAATAAGAGAAAATGAGAGTAAAGAAAGAAATAAAGAAAAATTCCTGATGGCTGGTCCTTCTTGTGGTGAGTTGCTTGATTCTGGCCAAGAAGTGTCTGAAAAATGAAAACCAAGCATTTGATGCTCACAGAGTGGCCAAGGTGATGTTTTACAAGAAGTAGAACCCTCAGGGATGCATACCAGGAGATGGAACTTACTTTCATAACTTCCACTCCCCACCAAGCACCATAAAACTGAAAAGAATTGCCATAAATGACTTCTGAGATGAATTGCCATAAATGACTTCTGAAATGAATTGCCATAAATGACTTCTGAGATGAATTGCCATAAATGACTTCTGAAATGAATTGCCATAAATGACTTGAAGTAATGAATGTCTTGAATTAAGATGATTGGCATAAAATGAAAAGATAATAAAGAAAGAAAACATTGGGCCATATCTTGATAAGGTCCAAATCGGAGGGTATTGATGTTGTATGCTTCCTGAACCTGTCCAAAGAATTGACAAGTGCTCACAAAGTGGCCAAGGTGATGCTTACAACAACATATGGGTAGAATACCCCCTTAAAGGTGCATGCCAGGAGAGGAACTTACTTTCATAACTTCTTCTCCCCACCAAGCACCATAAAATCAAACTCTTGAGGTATTTGGACCAGGCTTGTCTGGATACAATGAATGGAAATCCTTGACAAGGTCTGGTGAGTTGGTAAGGTTGGAAGCTGGTTCCCAAGTGGTTCTTTCTGGGTCTTCACTGAATCCTTTCCACTCTACAAGATACCATAATTTACCTCTTTTGAGTTTTGAGTCCAGAACCTGAGCCACTTCCCATTCTTCTTGCTCCTCCACTAAAACTGGTGGTGGCGGCAATTGATGACGATTTGGGATAGTTGAATGCCTGACTGGTTCTAATAAGGACACATGGAATACAGGGTGAACTGTCTTCCATTGCTGAGGCAACTTGAGGTGATATGCATGGCTGCCAATCTTCTTAAGAACTTCAAAGGGTCCCAACCATCTTTCTGATAATTTCTTGGTGGGTCTTGTTGTCTTGATGTTCTTGGAAGCTAGCCATACTTTGTCCCCAGGTTGGAAATCAGGTGGAATTGCCCTATTTCTATCTGCATACTTCTTGAATCTCCTTATTGCTGACTCTAATTCTTCTTTGACAACTTGCTGTACTGATTGGAGTTTTGTTGATAACTTTCCAGCAGGTGAGTCTTGAGAAATATGGATTGAGTCAAAGCTGGGATTTCTTCCATAAATAGTGAAAAAAGGTGATTGCTTGGTTGATGAATGTTCTGCATTATTATAGGCAAATTCAGCCAGAGGGAGCCAGGTGTACCAGTCATCTTGATGATAGCTGACATACATCCGAAGGTACTGTTCTAGTATCTGATTTACCCTCTCTGTCTGTCCATCTGTTTCAGGGTGGAAAGCAGTTGAAAGATCTCTTGATATCTTGAGCTGCTGACACAATTGAGTCCAGAATGATGAAACAAATAAGGATCCTCTATCACTGACAATACTGACTGGGAGTCCATGCTTGGAAAATACATGGCTAATGAATATTTGAGCTAAATCCAGAGCAGTGATTGTGCCATAAGTTGGAATGAAGATTGCCATTTTTGAGAATCTGTCCACAACTACTAAAATTGAATCAAAGTTGTTGGACAGTGGCAATTGAGTGATAAAGTCCATTGATAATGAATTCCAAGGACCAGACGGAATTGAAAGAGGCTTGAGTAATCCAAACTTCTTGTGGTGAATGTTCTTGTTTCTTGAACATTGCTGACATGAGGACACATAGTCCTTGATAAATTGATTCATGCCAGCCCAATAAAAATCCCTCTTGATGAGCTTGAGGGTCTTCTCCTGGCCAGGATGGCCAGCCAATGGTGAGTCATGACGCTTTTGAAGAATATTGAGTTGAAGTTCTTCATTGCTTGGGATTACCACTCTATCTTTGAATAATAATAACTTGGCTTGAGGTTCAAGAGAATAATCTGGAACTGATTCACCTCTTGCTAGTTGCTTGAGTATTTCTTTATAGTCTTTGTCTTGCCATACTTCTTTTTGAATCTTGTCCACTAAATCTGAGAAAATTTCCACTTTGATTGAGAAGAATCTTGACTCTTGAATTCCATCTTGCTTAAGAACTTGATGAAGATTTTGAGGATTCTTGATGATGAAGTCCACCCCCCTCTCTGGGTACACGTCGTCCCGACGTGACAAGGCATCTGGTAAAGTGGCCAGCCTGCCTGGGCGGTAAGTGATGGTGAAGTGAAACTCAGAGAGAAACTCAGCCCAGCGGGCCTGACAACGAGTAAGAACTTTGGAAGACATGAAATACTGCAAGGAAGAGTGGTCTGTCAAGACCTCAAAAGAATTGGAAAGAGAAAGAAGAAATGCTCTCCAGCGCTTGAGAGCCCAAACTATGCCAAGGAGTTCCTTGTCATGAATCTCATAGTTGAGCTCAGCTGGTAAGAGCTTGCGACTATCAAATGCAATGGGATGCTTTCCAGAGTCATTCACCTGACTCAGTACGGCGCCCAATGCATAATCAGAAGTATCAGTCTCTACTATAGTAGGTAGAGAAGGATTAAAGTGAGATAAGATAGGAGCAGAGGTGAAAGCTTCTTTGAGTGCTTGAAACTGACTAAGAGCTTCCTCATTGAAGATGAAGGGAGAATCTTTTTTAAGGAGGGAAGTGAGAGAAGTGATTTTTTTTGAATAATTTTTAATGAAACGTCGATAAAAATTGGCAAAGCCTAGAAAAGATTGAAGAGCCTTGATGTTTCTGGGCTGAGGCCAATTGAGGATTTGCTGAACCTTTGAAGAATCCATCTTGAGGCCATCACTTGAAACAACATAGCCCAAGTATTCCACACTTGAGGCATGGAATACACACTTGGAGGCTTTGGCAAACAGATTATTGTCCCTCAGTCTTTGGAGGACAGAGGCCACATGTTTGACATGTTCCTCCTCAGAACTGGAAAAGACCATAATATCATCTAAATAAACCACAACAAACACATCCAAGAAATCTGCAAATATATCGTTTACCAGATTCTGGAAAGAAGCAGGAGCATTGGTCAAACCAAATGGCATGACCAAATACTCATAACTACCATATTTGGTTCTAAAGGCAGTTAAGTGCTCATCCCCCTCTTTGATTCTCAGAAGGTTATATGCACCACGCAAATCTATCTTGGAGAAGATAGTGGAACCGTTGAATACGGTAAGAAGCTGGTTCATAGGAGGAACAGGGTATCTGTTCTTCCTAGTGACAGCATTGAGTTTGCGGTAGTCAACACACAAACGAAGACCCCCATCCTTTTTCTTGACAAAAAGGACAGGTGCTCCTGTTGAAGAGGAGCTTGGTCTAATGAAACCTTTCTCTACATTCTCTGAAATGTAGGCCCACAGTGTTTCTGACTCTTGATTTGATAGTGAGTAGATAACACCAATTGGAGGTAGAAGACCCTCCAATTCGATATGGTGATCACAGGCGCGGTGTGGAGGAAGTTTCTCTGCTTTCACCTTAGAGAATACATCCAAATATTGGTGATAAGCAGGAGGAACAACCTTCAACACAGTTTCAATTTCCTCTGGCTCTTCCTCCTCATCCCACTGCTCCTCCAGGGATGCATGAAAAGATAAGGGAGGAAGGTCCATATCCCCTTGGAAGAGATGAAGTGAAGATATGGCAACATCTTCTCCAACATCCTTTATCTCTTTGAAGACTTCATCTCTTGATGGAAGTAATGACTGAGAGGGAATTATGGAAGGGATATGGACAGAAGAAGGGATGGAAGGTGTCTTAAGTTCACCAGCCAGAGCAACACTGTTGACAGCAGTGGCTAAGTCATTACTAGTAGAAGGAATAATACCACTAGAATCCTTATGATTAGAATCATAGGTGATCAATCCATTTTTCCAATCAATAATGGGATTGAAATGGTAAAGGAAATCATAGCCCAATATCAGGTCTTCTCCTTTGGGTGAATCTATGATAAAGAAATCCCATTCAAAGCTTGGGAAGGAAGGCAAGTCAACTACCCACTTGGTATAATGGGTGATGAACAAGGCAGGGGATTCATTAGAATCAAAAATGAAAAGAGGAATCTTTTCAGGGAGCTCTGACAGAGTCAATGAGTACTTGAGAACAAAATTCTTTGCAATAAAAGAGTTTGTAGCACCAGAATCAATGAGAATACTATAAAAAATATCAGAGACAGAAGAAAAAATAAGAAATTTTAAAGATTTCTTGACACTAGTATTCAGAGTGCACAATTGTGCTCTTGAAGGAAATAAGTGAGAACCATTGAACACATCATGATTCCCACTCAGGCTTTTCCCTGCTTGCTAGGGAAGCCTCTTGATGATGACCCAGGCTTGTTCTGAGGTCTCTTGAAGCATTTTTCAATTGGGTGCTTTCCACCACAATAAGTACACAACCCCTCTTTAATCCTCCTCTCCTTTTCAGAACCAATTAATTTATTGTCCTTATTGAGGAGAGCAGCATGGGGCTTGTCCTTTGAAGATTGGAATTGCTTGCCCTTCTTGTTCTTCTTCTGGTGAGGCCTCTTTGAAGATGAGTTTTGAGGAGGCCTAGACTGATTGAATCCAATTACTGGAGGCTTCTTCTCTTGATTGCCACCCTTTTCCTTTTGCCTCTCATGATATCTTGTGTCTAATTCCAAGGTGACATCCATAAGTTCTTGAAGAGTGTCAAAAGTTCCAGGGTGAGAAGCCAATTGGTCCAACAATCTTGATGCCAATCCTCTTCTATACACATGAATGTAAGCTCTTTCCCCCCAATCTCCAATTCTTGACATTAAGCTTCTGAAATCTGCTATGTACAAGGAAACATGACCACTTTCCTTCATCCTCAGATTGTCCAACTCTTGTTCAGATTTCCTGACTTCATTGGGATCACCAAACAGAGTGAATAATTGAGATTCAAACAATGGCCAATTATTGAGGAGGTAGGAAGGGTCTTCATTGGAAATATTTGAGAGGTAGGGTTCAATCCATTTGCCAGCTCTACCAGTAAGAAAAGAAGTTGAGTACAAAACCTTCTTCCTGTCAGAGAAGAAGTTTGCTGGATCATTATGGAAAATTAGTTGACAGGATTGGATAAATCCTCTCAACTTATGAGCTTGAGTACCATCAAAAGAATCAGGTGCCTTCATGGATGGAGTCTTGAAGGCAGGGGCTTTGGAATTGTCCCTGGGGGCAACTGCTTGAGTGAGTTGTCCCATGAATTGAGTCATCTGCTCCATCATCTTGAGGAGACTTGGATCAGTTTGAGAGACAAGAGGTTGACTAGAAAGGGCTAGATTAGAACCCTGAGGCACCTCTGGAGCATTTGCCAAGGCATCTGCCACTTTAGTCTCCCCAGAATCATCCTCTTCCACAGACTCTTCCCCCTCTTCATCTTCAACTTCCCCTTGTCTTGCTCTTGCACCTTCAGACATGCCAGGGTAGCCACCCAAAAGTCCAGAAAAGGATCTTGATCTTCTAGATTTCATTCCACCTCTTCTTGAGGGTGCTGCTCCTTCCATTGGTGGTCCTCTGTCCAAGTTTGCACTCAGTTGATGAACTGATGGTGTGCGGTCAAGAGGAGCCCTTGCTGTAGGAGTGAGAACAGCTGGAATTTTCTGGGATCTAGTATTCTTTGCTGGGGGGCTATGCTGGACTGGCATTATGAAAAGAATTAAAATAACTGGATGGTATTAAGAAGAATAATCAGGCTTGGCCAAATCAATCACAATAAAATCTTGATGAATCTTGAGGAATCAATTCAAATCTTGAGGAATCAAATTCAATCAACAGTCAAATAAATTCAATCAATCAACAATCAATTCAATCAAATATCAATAATCTTGAGGAAATCAATAATCAATCAATATTCAATCAATAATCAATCAATAAGTGTCTTCACTATGAAATCAAGTCTTGAGGAATCAATCAATCAGTTCAAAATCTTCAGGAATCAATTCAATATCTTGATGAGTCAAATCAAATCAATAATCAAAATCAATTCTTGAGGATCAATCAATAAATCAAATAAATTCTTGAGGGTTCAAAAGTCAATCAACAATCCAAATGAAGTCCTGAATCAATAATCCAATCAACCAATGAATCCCAATGAATAATCCAATCAATTAACCCAATCAATAATTCCTGAATAAGACCTGAATAAAAACACAAAAAAATTTGATTTGATAAAATAGAGTGAAATGATGAAATGGTCAGCATTGATTAAGAAAGAAGAAAGGATCAATTTTCATATAAATGAAATGAATGAGATGAAAATTGATGAGAAAGAAAAATTCATAGAAAATCATGAAAAGGTCATAATTGATGAATGAGAGGAAATGAATATAAATGAATGAAAAGAAAGAATCAAATATGAGTTAATTAATTTAATGTCACAGGGGCTCTTCGAAGTGAAGAGGGCCTGGAACTCAGTAAACTGGGACTCACTTATGGAGGGCTCAAGGATAGGATAAGATGAGATACACTTAAGAGTGTTAAAGATGAATTACTAGAAGAATGAATATAAGAAAAGCAGCAACAAAGAAATAAGAATAAGAAATAGAAGAGCCAACCACAAACAAGTCCAAGTCCACTGTTTCAACCTGTCAGAATGGAAAGAGAAGGGTTAATAAGGATATGGCCACCCAACTCATACTGTACAGGCGAAGAAAGAAAAAAGGGAAAAGACTAACTTAAGATTAAATAAATATAATACCCAAAATATAAGGATAAGAATATTCAGATAATAATAAATCAACTAAATTAATTAACTGGGGAAAAGTCCCCAGGGGGGAGAAAGAGGGGCTGGTATATGTGAGAATCACCAGCCCTGATCCAGAGAAGAATTTTCATGAGAATAATTGATTGTTGAATTGAGTCTGGCCAATACAGGTCCTGTACAGCTGTACAGAACCTGTACAAGAGGTGTGGTGTATTTGAGTGATCATACAGTTTCATACTGGTGTATTGAAACTGTATTGGGTGAATCCATCCTGTACAAGTATTGGCAGGCTGTATTGATGTACCAAACTGTATGCATGTTTCAGAATGAAGATTGCTGAAACTGACTGCTGATGCAGATACTGGATTTGCTGATTTGAGGTGTTTGAGTGGGTGTATGAATGAATACCCTTACCCCTGATGGATGGTTGTTACAACACCCATAACTATTTAGTAAAAACATTTAAGCGCTTATGTGTTTTTACCAAATTATTTACAAATAATGTAATATTCTAGTCAAAGAACATAAGGGGATCCAAATATTGAAAAATATTCCCCAGGGAGAAAGTTGGAAATTTGGCTACTTTTCTGGATTTTTTGCTTCTTTGGTGCTTTAACAAAGGCACCAAATATCTTGAATATTGTTTTTTATAAATTATTTTTTCCAAATGGCCCTTTTTTAATAAAATTAATTATAAAAATTACATATTATTTATTTTCCTGATTTGTTTTGAAAGAAATGCCAGAATCTTGAGGAAAACATTATAAAAGGAATGAACTTTGGCAATTTTTTTTGGGTGGCCAAATGGGGTGTCCAAGGATTAATCTTCATATGAAGATCCCCAAAAATTTGGTTGGTTAATTCTTCTGAAGTATTAAAGTTTTATATCTTGAAGCACAAAATTATTGTGTTTCAATTATGAATAATAAGCCAATAAGCTGAATGAGTGAGGACTTGATGGAAAAACAAGAAAAACAAGACTGAGTGGAATTTCTGGGGAAAAAAATAAGGAGTGGGGATTTTCTGAAAAACAATACAGTATAAATATTAGTCTGAATCAATCTATGATACAGTGTGTTTATTTTGAGCAGGTGAATTGTTGTACAAATAGAGAAGTCTGTGCTTCTGGAATTTTCTTCCCACCCCATGGATTGGGGTTTAGCATGAAACTTCCAATTGAAAGTAATGGGTGGGACCTGAAAGCTTTTATAAATGATAATGTACAAGGGTACAAAACAAAAAAAGATTTTCAGGAATAATATGAAGATAGGTGGGTTACCATTTGGGGGACATATATTAGGGAAAGAAGAAATTCATTGGACTGTTTAATAGACAAAAACAGATCTTTCATATTTATTGGAGATTGTATACCCCATGCCAGGCATTGGCATCCACTTGCACTTTGGTGCTTGGACAACATCTTAATACCATTCTACTCTTTCCAAGTAGTCTACTACTGATGTTACTAAGGTATTAATAGATTTATAGAGCTGTTTATTTTTTTGAATTTCTTCAATTAGGTACCCTTTGAAATTAGCGCACTGGTCTTTATTTTTGTAAATGTAATAAGAAAATTCTCTGTAGCCAAAAATTCAATCAACCTGGACATTGATTTCCTTGAAAGTATTCCTTAGAATGAATATTGGTAAGTCTTTTGAGCCAGGGACCTTAATTCAATTTTTTAAGAATTAATTGAGCTGAGGAAATGATATTAATCTGTAATCTATATTGAGAAAACTCACAAACAATCTTGAGAAATCATAAATGGTGTGATGATTTCTTTGGCAATGTTCACAGGTAATATCAGTTTCAGTTTAAATGTAGAAATTTCTTGCAGGTGTGTGTTCTTTTATTTCTGAAGTTCTTCTGTTCTTGCCCACTCTTCTTGACCTTCTCAGAGTATAATCAACTTTTTGAGGGTTATTCAAATACATTATGGAGGGGAGGGATTATTATGAAGAGGATTGGGATACTTAAAAATCTTCAGAATCTTAATATTAGTCAACTTCCATTGTATGAGAGCTATGATAAAAAGGTTAAATATCCCTTTATGGTTTTCTTCTTGGGTCTTTTGAGGGGTATTGTAAGGTTTGTATATGAAACTCTTGATAATAGTAACAATATAAAGAGTACTATGACTGTCCTCAGTAGGAAAATATAATATAATAAAATGTTATACCCACAAATATATATAATTATGGAAAATAATTATATTAAAAAAAAGAAATTTAATTATTATTAAATAATTTTATAATGAGAAAAAATCTTGATAATTATAGTAAATTATAATTATTCTATTATTGCTATAGTCACTTACAATTATAACAATAAGAAGTGTAAGGCTGTTAATGAGACAATTACAAGTGGAAAATATAAATATTTAAACACTTATAAATGATATAAGTATTATTTATAAAATAATTATCACACAAACTGTGAAGAGATAATTCTTATATAAAAGCTCTATATAAAAAACTAATAATAGATGAAAAATATAGAACTTCAGAGAAAAAACTTACTTATAATATATATTTAATGCAAAAATTTAAATAAAATAATTATTATAAGTTAAAAACATGTCAAAAATCAAGATTTTGAAGATAAAACAGCTTTTTATAATGAAAAATATGACTTTAAAAGATATTTAAGATGATAATTTTATAAAATAAAATATATTATTGGTGATTACAACAATAATCTGAATTATATGATTCAATTCTTTAATTTAAATTGAATAAATGATTAAATAACTTGAGAATTACTTTAATAATAATATTTCATATGTAATAAAACTTTACCTGTTTAAATGTCTAATATAATTGGATTGATAATGATTGATTGACAAAAGCAGTGATGAATAGACTCTTTTTATGTCTACAGAGCAGCTCTCATAAATCATAGTGGATATAGAAGGTGTTTTCAGGTCAAAACTGAAGAACCATGCCTAAAAATAAGGTCCTTAACTTAAGGTAACTTAATTGGATTCCAATTTAAAGTTACCAGTGTTATTCTTAACTCCAAGTAAATTTAACCCTCATTTGGGTTAATTATTTTAAGTTTGAATATAACATAAGTTTATTTATATTAAATTTCATCACATGAACAACATGAAAATAGAGTTTCAAGCAAAAATCTCTTGAACTAAATTTTTAATCAATTTTCAAAGAAATCTTAATTTTATTTAAGTATAATTAAAAGATCAAATTTAAAGGATAATTGCCAATAAAACCTTTGTTTAAAAGATACTTAAAATTTGATTTATACAAAGATGAAATGAAATTGTAAGCTGTGCAAAATGTTCAGGGAAATCCATTGAGAATTGGATTTTCAATGAATTTTTGAAGTTATTACTATCTTTCCACATAAAATAGCAATACACACTAAACCTTAGCTTTTGATAAGGTTTTAATGCTTGTAGCCTTAAATCTTTAAGCTTATTTAGGCTTTTTAAGCTCATTTAAGATTTGACAGGTCTCAAAACTTTAATTTCAAGCCTGCATATTGGAATTTACCCTTTGGCAGCTTGAAATTCCTGTCCAAATTGGGATAAAACCAGTTTAAAATTTAAGTTTGGATCAAAGTCTAATATTAAAGTTTAAGTAAGGTTGAAAATCCTCCAATACAGGTGGAAAACATTAATTTAATTCTTGCAGATCCAAAAAGCTGGGTACCCCAGCTCTGTTTGGTCTTTTTCCTTTGTCCCACCTTTTGCATGAATTTTGTGCTTTTATTTATTTAAAGCCATACTATGGCCTTAAACCCTTTTAATTTGAGCCCATGCAGGATTTACATCCTGTATGGCAAATCTTTAGCCAATTCAGTAAATATACACAACACCTTAATTTTAACTAAAATTTTGATATGTTTGCATAAACCTTATGCAAATTTTAAATTTGAGCTTATTTAAGCTTAAATTTAACAAATTAAACTTTTTTCAAAAAAAGTTTTAATTGTACTGTGAGATTTTTAAATCTTCTAATAAAATAATAAAAAATCATTTTTGGGTATAATACCCTGTGGGTTTACCCTAGGTTATTTTTGGTGTAGAATCTAAAAATGACATAATAATTATAACTTTGTTTATCCAAAAAAAATTATACTTAATTTTTGTTATTTTTTATTATTTTTTATTTTAAATTCAATTGAAAAGTCTTTTCAAGACTAAATTAACTGTATATAAAGTTATTTGTGGCCTTATGGGTATGTCATACATACTTCACAGGCTCACAGGTTTCTTCCTCTTCTTTTGTTTTTTTTTGGGGGGGGGGAAATAATTTGAAATTTTTATGGATAACTTTCATTTTTATTCTTGAAACCTTGAGGTCTTCAACATTTATTCCTTTATTTAAGAGGGTATTCATAATAATTGGAGTCCACTTAGGTATTGGGAATTTTTTCAAGGGCCACTTTTCCAACTAAAACATCTTGAAAATGTTTCAAAATTTTATTAATCTCTTCCATTGGCCTTTAGAAAAAGGTTTTCACCAATATATTCAAATATTCTCTTGGAAATTCTTTTCTTTTATTTTCAAAACTATAATCATATGCCTTATATCCACCCTGTAAATTAAATTATATTCAAAATAGGAAAAATTCACATATCAGTCTAAAATAAAAGAAGAGAATCATTCAAAGGAAATTTCAAATTCCATTGTGGATGAAATTCTGATAATTCCAGACTGTGGTGGTTTGAGAATTCCCATTTTTTTCTTTTTTTTCAAGTTATTCCTTGATAATTATTCTACTTTATGGAATTTCTCTCTTTGGAGGGTACTTTGGTTTTGAAATTCTCAAAAGCCACTTGAAGGGAATAATTGGAGACCTTGAAATTGAGAGAACAGATGTGATGTGGGAATTTTTTGATATGGAATATCATTTATGTGAAACTTCTATTAATAATTTAAATAAATTATTCTCTGAAGGCCATTTGAAGGGCCTTAACAACCTCCAAGAGAGTACCAGTGGACCTTTGAAGCCAATTTTCAACCATTTCACAGGAACCTTCCACTCTTGAAGTTAAGCAAATACCCAAATTACAATGGTAAGTGGTACAGGCTGGAATAAAATACTCCCTCAGAGGGATTCATTTATTTTCTAAATATTCCAATACTGAAGGATTTAAAATTTACTTTTGCATTTTCTGCTAGTTTTCCTTGAATTCTTTCTCACTAAAGGAGTACATAACATGAGGAACAGAGCCAAAAAAATTGATAAAGAATTGACAAGAAAATACATCAAGGGGAGAAGATTTACTTAATTTCAAATCCTCATGAAATTTTCCAAAGCTGGAAAATAACCAATATTTTTCATCAAATGTGTAGATAAATCCTTATTTATGTTCCAAATGCAGAGAATAATATTGGAATCTAGGAATAAATTATTAAGAGAGTTTTTTGAGGTCAGGTATCTGTCAATATCAATAACTGGCTGTGGTACATTATTTTTTCTGTTGAGGACCATCTTGATATATTTCTACAAGGAATATGTGTAGGAAACTTCTGTTTCATATTTAATTAATCAGAAAGCCTCAGAAAAAGTCTTGTTGATGGAGTTGAAACCAATGATATGAAAGAGGGGAATTATGTAATTATTTTTTTATAATTACAAACCCTTGAAATTACATGGGAGAAGCTTTCAATAAGCTTAATATAAAGTTGGTTATTGAATAAAACTGAAGTAATATGAGCTTATTTATCCTTTTTAGACTCCCACCAAAGTTTTTTCTGTGAGGATGTAAATCAATGCATCAATTTGTCTTCTTCATTTAAGTTTTTATTTTTTTATTTTATTTTTTTGCTTTTATATATCTTTCAATATTACAGGTCTATGATAGTCTCTTTGACTGCATAATTTGTCTTGAATTTGCTTTGGGGTAAGAATTGATTAAAATATTTGAGAAATTTGGGATATTTCTTCCTTATTAAGCTTTCTGAAAGCAGGGTAAGCCATGATACTATCAGTGGGATCATAGTTTTTCTCTGGATTTTTTACAATAAGTGTTCAAGTGGTACTCTTAGAGTAATTTCTTGCATAAATCCTAAAAGGGCAATTCAGTTCCCTTGAGTTAATGGTTCTGGTCAGATCTATGATTATTGGGTATACCAGACCTGGCACATCCTATTTTATTGTTTAAGGGTTTTATTTAACCTTGAGGGAGTAACAAAATACCCCTCTTCTCTGGAAACATCATGAACATGCTTGCAGAGGTCCTCAACAGTATGGTATTAACCAGCAGTGGGGGTATTCAAGATTTTGTGCTGAAACAAAAGATTTATTTAATAGGAAAGGAAATATAAAAAGACTTTGTGAAATAACAGAGACAAAATTTAGAATAATGGGATGGAAAAATAACAAAAAGTGAAATGATAATGGGGGAATTTTTTTTAAAAAAAGGATAATTTTAGGGTAATTTGGAGGAAATGGCCAAAAAGGGATATTTTAGGGTAAAAGTAAAAAAATAAAAAATAAAATGGGGTTTTATTAAAGCCTTAGGGTTGTTGAAAAATATATTAAAAGAAAAGCATTTTTAAAGTGGGGTGGACACACACTTTTATCAGAGCTTTCTTGTTGAAAAAAACTTTTGTTAATGGCTTTGTCTACTTTTTTTATCAATAAAGGTTTTCTGTATTTAATTGTGATGGAAAACAGGGCCAGGGAAAAGCTTGTATGTTTATACAAGTTATCAAAAAAAATAAGAAAAAAACCTTTTTATATAATTATTATAAAAAAGTATTTTTCATTTGTATATATCTATATTTATAAAGAGGATTGGAGTATTAATTTATTTGTTTTTTTTCTATAATTAATTAGTATTGAATTTTATATTAGAAAGACATTTAATAAAAATTACCTTTTTTTTTGTTTTTTTTTCCAAAAATTCTTCATATTTTTTTTGGAAGCTTAAAAAAGAAGTTTTTTTAAAAAAAAAATTCCAGAAATATTTTCAAATACAAAAAAGAAATTTTGAAGTTTAAATTTTATATTCTTCAACTATATAGTTTTTTTCAGAGAAAAATCATTAGAGAAAAAATTTAAGATCTTTTTTGTTTCATTTCTAATAAAATAGAATTTCACTCCAAATTTCTTGTTTTTTTGAATTAAATTCAGCTATATGAAGGAATGGTAAATTTTATGTGTTTGTATTTTAAGCTCAATATATCATAATAAAATTATTAAACAGAACCAAAATCTTCAATGATATGGGATTACAGAACAATAAGAAGGTTATTTTAAACAATTAATCAGAATTGGGTTTGAAGATAAAGTTTTTTAATTTGAGCTAGTAATAAAGTGCTTCAATGGTTTTTGTTCCCTAAATGACTTTTTTCTATCTTTATACTTTTCATTATATATGTCTTTCATTATAATTGGTCTTTTCCATCCCTTTGGGACAGCAATTTTTCTTGAATTTCATTAGACTTTATGTGTTCAGAACTGAATGGACAAGCTTTTGACTTTTCTTATTCAATTGATTTTCTGTAAGATTAATTTTCTAATATACTATCATGTCATTTATTAAATTTAACAAATTAGTTATTAAACTTTAAATTAATTAATATATATATAGTGTTTATTTTTTTAATAGATTAGTTATTAAATAAATTTAAAGTAAATTTATATCAAGTATTTATTTTAACAAAATTATAAAATGTAAGTTTAATAATTCCTTTTATTTTATTCATCACACCTGCAGATTTGCCAGAGTCGGAACCAGGAAAAAAACCCAATACCTTTCATAATGCCACCTAGGAGTTGCGTATTGGTTTTAATTTCTTGTTAATTTTGAGATAATGACATTAATTTCATGATGAGGTTTTGGAGAAATTGAGAGTGGCCAAAAGAATTATCAAAAGGGGTTATTTCATATATTATGACAGGAAAAAAGGGCTTTGTTGTTTTATCAATGAGTATATAAGGATGGGGGAGCGTATTGAGAGATGGAAGTTTTAACCATGAGGCATTGGCTGACTCTTGTCAATTGAAATGGTTGAAAAGTTTTTATATCTTTTGTTTTAATGTCCAAGGTAAGACATAATCTGTTTTGAATCATGAATATGTTTTCTTTGGCTTTGTGTTAGTTTTCTTTTATTAATTGATTTGGTATTTTTATCCTCATGATGTTCTATATTTGGTTTAGTCCTAACCATGACATCAAGAGGAGGAATATTACATTCAAGATCATTCAAATCATTCTGATGATGTGCTGAATGTGGCTTAGTCCTAACCATGAAATTATCAGAATTATTTGAAGAGTGAGAGGGAGGAGGAGGTTTTTTTGAATTTCAAAGAAGAAGGAAGGGGGCTGAAATGGAATGACATTGCACAATAAACCCTTATAAATAATCCACCCCTATATCAACAAATAAATAAAAATATGAAAGAAAAATTCAAATAAAAGAAACAAGTCAGCATTCATAATGATCAAAAAAAGAACAAAAAATAATCATAAGTAAAAAATTATTATGATTTAAAAAATAAAAAAATAAAACAAAAATCATCATCAGTGATTCATGATGATGATGATAAAAAAAAGAAAAAAAATCAGCATTCATGATCAACAAAAAAAGAAAAAAGAAAATCATAAAGATTATTATGATTTAAAAAAAATAAAATAAAATCAAAATCATCATTAGTGATTCATGATGATGATGATAGAAAAAAAAACATCAGCATTCATGATCAACAAATAAAAAAAAAACCAAATAATCAAGATGATTATGATTTAAAAAAATAATAATCACAATTAAGATTATGATTTTTTAAAAAAAAAAATAAATAAATAAAAATAATCAGTATCAGAATGTTGAAAAAAAATAATAAAATAAAAAAAAAACAGCCCAAATCGATTTTGAGCCTATTAAACCCTGGAACCTCCCAGGAGCCTTTTTTGGAGGTTCCAGGGTGACTGGGGGGTGGGTGGTAATTGAAGGTGGTATTTGGAGGTGGATGGTCATGGGTGGGGGTTTTTTTGAGGAGGATGGTGATGGGTGGGGGGATGTTGGAGGTGGATGATAGCTTTAAAAAAAAAAAAGAATTGAAAGAAAATTAAAGAAAAATTACCTAGAAAAAAAAATTATTAGAACCAGTTTTTAAAAAATTTAGTTGTGAGATAAACAAAAATGACTTACCTGAGATTAAAAAGAAGAGTGTTTTTGTTTGAATAATCTAAAAAAAAGAAAAAAAATTGCAGAGTGTGGGGTGAAAAGAAAAAAAAATTCAAATAAAAAAAAAGTGTTTTTTTTGAATAATCTAAAAAAAAACAAATAAAAAAAATTAAAATCAAAAAATAATAAATCTCAAAGAAAATTAAAAATTAAAAATCCAAAATTCCAATTCCAACATAAAAAATAAAAAATAAAAATTCAAAAGGAAAAATATCAAATCAAAGATGAAAAAGGTTAAATAAAATATAACAAATCAAAATGAAAAATCAAAAAAATAAGAATAAAAAGGAAATAATGAAAAATAAGAAACATATACTGGGCATAAAATCATGATGCAAAACTTGACCAAATTTTCAAATTTGTAATGAATTGCAATTAAATCTCACAAAATAAGATCAATCACAAGTTGGTGTTCCAATTATGCATAAACATTGAATTTTCAATTTTGTAATAAATTGCAGTTCAACTTCATGACATAAGATCAATAATTACACATAAACATCAGTTTTATTTAACAAATCCCCACATATAAAATTATCACATGATGGATACCCCATATGTTATTTTTTATTGATTAATTTCAGAATGTGTTCCAGCTCTGCAATTGGCCTGCTTGATGACAATGCGGCTATGGTGAGATCCATCTGGCATTGCTTTTCCTTAAGTTCACATTCCGAATTCCACTTTTCTTTTTCAAATTCATATTTCTTGGTGTGTTGCTTCTCCTCAAACTCCAATTGCTTTTGCAACTTGACTTCTTCAAACCGTTGCTTTTCCATGGTTCTAGCTTTCTCTTCATCCCACCTCTCCCTGTCCCACTCTAAACAAGCATTTTCACTGGTCTCACAGGCTACAAATCATGCATTTTGTCCGTAGTATTGATCAGAGTTACCATAAATACAAGACATACCCTTTTGGCGTGATTCAAGCAAATTTGCATATGTTGGTGCAAACATATCCATTGGCCTTTTCCTAGAACCACTCTTGTCATTCAAGTTGGGCGTCAATGCTTGATTATGCTTTTGTGTTGAATGCGTTATGGATTTACTTTGCTGGTAAAAGGAGAAATAATCAATAATGGATTTCATAAGAATCACTCTTAAATGTACTTACCAATTAATCTTGAAGGTTTTCCTCTGAAACCAAGTTATCACCATTATTAAGCAATGGATCCAGATTGTGAGGTGAATCCAAGCGATTATTCTCCTTTAAAAAGCAAATGAGGTTTAATTATTGGAGGTAAAAAAGGGAAGAGATTATAACTTACCTTATCAAGCAAAACATCATCATCATCATCACCATTGAAACTGTCTTTTTATTGTTAATCATAGCTTGCAATGGGAGTGAAATTGGGCTTGTGGCCAAAGAGCACATCCATTTCAGAATAGAAAGGACACATACTTTCAAGCTTTTCACTCATTGATTTTTTTCCTTTACTCTCATCTTCTTCCATTATTCCAGCCCCAGTTGAATTTTCAAATTTTTTTGCTGCCATATACTTCTTGTTATATGTTTGCCATTGATCTTGGATGCTGCTTGAGCTAAGTTTTAGGTGATTTTGTGATTTTTTGTTGACCTCAATGGCCATAAGCTGAAATCCATGCTGCTTTGATGAAGGAGGTCTTCCAATAGATGTTGAACCACTAGTACTAAAGCATGACTCGAAATTGGATTTGACTGAAAGCCAATGAATTATGGTTAAATAATCTGTATGTATTAAGTGACTTGATGGATGTGGCAGGCCAGAGGTGATCTTCATATCTGACTTGATGTGTCTTGCTTTGGAACAAGGCATTATTATATGGATGAAGTATAAATGGACTGTAAGCTGTTTGGTCAGATTGTCCAAAATGGAGTGTAGAAGAATATTTTTTACAGGTTTGAATTGTGAGTACTCATTTGGGTTAGGTTTCAAACTCAAATCCCAGATGCATGGGATTTGGTCACAATATCAGGGGACTCAGTTAAAATGCCATGTGATTTACACATAAAAAACCTGGGATTTAGTGTTGGGATTTGGGTTCCAAATCTCGTGTTATTTTAAGGCAGGATTTGGTGACTTTGACACCCCCTAATAATAAGATTTAAAAAAATATATATATTCCAATTTTTTCCCTTTTTTCTTTAAAAAAAAACTGTTCAATTTTTCACTTCTTTTTTTAAAAAAAAAAAAAATGTTTAATTTTTTTTGACTTTTTTTTGTTTAAAAAAAAAATTGTTCAATTTTTTTTGACCTTTTTTTTTAAAAAAAAATAAATAAATAAATAAATAAAAATTGTTCAATTTTTTTGTGACTTTTTTTTTAAAATAAAAAAATGGTGTTGGTAAAAACACATAAGAAATTTGGTAAAAACATGTAAGCCCTTATGTGTTTTCACAAAAAACTTATGTGTTTTTGCCAGAAATTGGTAAAAACACGTAAGGGGTGTTTTTTAAATGAAACATAGCTATTTATGGCATTCATTATTCCATTAATGCCATTTATGGCATTGTTGAGGCCATTTATGGAATTTTCAAGGCCATTTATGAAATTGTTAATTCCATACAATGTCATTTAAGAAATTTTTTTAATTCCATTTATGCCAATGTTATGGACATAAATGGCATCTATATGTCATTCTTGATGCCATTTATGGCATTATTATATCATTTGTGATGTCATTTATGGCACTTTTGATGCTAAAAATGGAATTTTTTTAACTTCCACTAATGTTTTAAATTACATTTTTAATTAAACTGATTTCAAAAATGGAATTTTTCAATTTACATGAAAACATGAACAAAAAAAAAACTTTTTAATTCTAAAATTGTTTTAACAAAAAAAAATCCCAAAATTTTTGGAGGTTTATTATTTATTATTATTATTATTTTTATTCTTAAGGTTTTTTTCTCCCCTGAATTTTTTTTTTTTTAAAAAAAAAAAGAAAAATTGGGCCATTTTTACCAAATTAATAAAAAAAAAATAGAGAAATAATTGGGTTAAAAAAAAAATTGAAAATTTATAATTAGGAATAATTTTGAATGAATTTTTTATTTTTTTGATCATAAATTAGTTAAAAACACATAAAGGATTTTTTATTTTTGTTTACTAACACCTTAAAAAAATTAAAAAATTATTTAAAATTCTTTTTTAAAAAGAAAAAGAAAAAAAAAGGCAAAAAAAAAAAGGAAAATTATGTTAAAAAAAAAAAAAACTTGGTAGTAATAGTAGTAGTTGAAAAACACAACTTCTCCCTCCATCTCACTACCCTGATTTTGACAAAAATCATCACACATTTCACCAAAATACTCATCTTTTATTACCAATTAATCCTATGAAACAAAATAAGAATTCAAAAAATTAAAAAGAAAAGAAAATTTCCCACTAACATTGGTCACCAGCTGACTCCTCATCTTGCAAACTTGCTTGAAACCACCCCAGAACCCATCTTGCTCAACACAATCCCATGCCTGACCCTCTGCGTTTTTTTCCACCAACCTTTCATTAAGTCTCTCTACCTCATTTTTGTTTTTATGTGTCCTACCAATGACATTTCTAACCTCATGATTGAATACTCTATTGGAGAATATGACGGCAAACCATTCCAAGAAGAAAACGAAGAAATGGTTAACCTACTCTGATTGCTGAATAAGAAAATTGAATAAAACAACAAGAATGATGCTAAAACTCAAGCTATAACAAACAAGCTTTTGGCAGCATACAAAAAAATGAGCCACCGTATTGACTCAGTATTATTGTCAATGGAAACACTAGAAAGAAAAGTTGCTCATCAAGAAAAATTAATCAATGGCAATATCACTCACAACAAGGAAAAGAACAAAAAAATACCCAAAGGCTTCATTAAAGCCATCATCCCAAACAAGAAAAATAACAATACCAACAAAGAAATCCCTGAAAACCCCATTGACAAACCTCATTAAATTCATGCTTAAAATTTAAAACAATTAGGAAAAGTAGGGAACTATTGCAAAGCACTTCAAAAGACACCTCGTGTACCTCACCCTTTACCAGCTATCCCCAAATTCAAGAGGGTTAATTGTTTTAAATTAGCTTATATTACTCTCAGATCCAAGATTGGACCCCAAACCATTTGAAAAATTATTGGCACACAGTATCCAAACAAGAATAAATCAAGTCCTGAAAGATTTAAATGCAAAGTTTTATGAAGAAAATATATGTGTGAGTGTGGTGGTTAAATTCACTAATGGCACAATTAAATTATGCGCTAAAAACAAAGCTATCCTGGGGTGACTTTTAGATAACAAACACAAGTGGACACACTTAGCTGACCCTACTTTTGTCACCTCCTCAAACTTATACCATATCATCATTCACTTGTGCCCTGCTTTCTTTGATGTTAATGATGAAAAGGACATCTTAGAATTGTCTGAACAAAACAATATTGATTGAAAACAAATAAAAAAAGTAAGATGGCTAAAGACTCCTAATATAGAGGAAAAATACTTTTGCTCATTGGTTATTTTTCTTGTAAACAGAAATATTGCTTATGATATTATCAAAGGAGGTGACCTATTATGTAAAGGGAACTTACTCTTAGCAGCCAGATATCAACCTGGACCCCCCCAGTGCTATAATTGCCTACAAGTGGGACACTTAGCGTTAACATGCAAAAATAAACCTATATGCATCAAGTGTGGCAAAGAACATACTTTGAGAGAATATCTAAAATATCATCACTCAGCATACAGCTCTTATTGCCCTATTAAACAGGCACAGCTTAATCCACTTAAGAATAATTCCTCTCATTCCTCTCAATGAGTGCTACACCCCATGTTCAATCACTCTATGTCCAAGAAACACCAAAACATCTGTTACCCCTCCCTGCACCCAAGAATTTACCTGAATCTGCTTACCAAGAAGACTCCTTCATCTTAAATCTTAATGCCAACCAATTTTCCATTTTCCAATTGAATTTTCACAACAGAAAAGACACTACGCTTAGCGTACTTAATGCAGAACAAAAGAATTTAGTCCTTTTGTTTCAAGAACCATGGGTTTATCATGACACATTTCTCCCTCCTCCCCATAAGGCATGGGACCTCTATATACCAAAAGCCAATCCCAAAACTAGAGAAGAAAAACCCAGAACATGTGACTATGTAAAGAAACTCATTCCCACACACAGTATTACACAGTATCTGTTCATCAGTAATTTAATAACAGCCATATCCATCAATTTTTCCTCAAAAAGCAATGAATTGGTTACTCTACTTTCAATTTACAACCCCCCCCCAAGTTTGAAGGACTAGATCCATTAAAATTGGGGCTAACTTAATACTCCTTCCAAAGTTCACCCACCCTGATAGCAATAGATTTGAATCTACATAATCCACTCTGGAACCCACCATCATACCGCCATTCACATCCAGAAGCTAAGAAACTCCTCAAAATAATGGAGGGAAATAGATTTCACCTATCATCACCCTTGGGTATTCCAACATTCCTAGGCCATCATGGGTCTGCCACAACAATTGATCATCTTTGGTCTAACCCTAAAGCCAAAAACTCAATAACATTGACTCACATACAACTGAATAACCATGCATCTGACCATCAACTGATAGCAACAAACATCAGTCAGCTAGAAAGACCAGCCAAATAAGCATTAAGCTTTCAAACTTGGACCACTCCAAATTTCAGGGAAATGTTTTAGATGATCTGAAATTTATTCCATCAACAACAAAGAACATGACTATTGACAATATCAACTCTATGGTTTCCAATCTCACTGAAATCATTCAAGACAATTACCTCAAGCAGGGAAAAAGAACAAACGTTAATGCAACCAAACACAAACCATGTTGGGATGAAAAGATCTTAACACCACTAGTTAAAGGAAGAAATAAGGCGCGCAAATGGGCATTAATAGATAAAACAACCAAAGCCAGAAAATGCTACCACGTGTGGAAATTTTTTTAAAGCAGAAACCAAGAGACTAAAGAATAAAAACTGGCACAAATCTTTGGCTGAAAAATCATCAAATAATGCATTTCAAACCTACAAATTCACAAAACCAGTAAGATCGGGGAATGTACTACCTTTAAGAGACAACAGTGGAAACTTAATTTTGGACAAAAATATTAAAGCAAAAATCTTATTTGAGGGAACCTCAGTAACAAACAACCAAGCCAACACATAAGACATAAATCAGAATGTCATTAATACACCCTCCCCCTTTCCACCAATAACCACACACAAGATATCAAGAGCACTGGAAGAACTACCAAAAAAAAAAGCACCTGGGCCCGACCAAATCCTTAATGAATTATTGAGAATAGCATCTACTTCTCTGACTCTGTACCTCAAAGATGTCTCAATGGATGTCTTCAGAATGGTTATTTTCCTTTAAGGTGAAAAAGAGCCTTGACTGCTATCATCAGAAAATCAGGCAAAGATGATTATTCAGATCCCAAAGCATATCTTCCCATTTCTCTATTAAATACCCTGGGCAAATTGTTTGAGAAAATAATCAAGGATAGACTGTCCTTTTGGGCAGAACATACAGGCGCACTGGCTAATGGCCATATGGGAGGAAGACCTGGAAGAAGCATATATGATGCTTTTTTTATCCTAACTTCATGGATTAAAGCCCAATGGTGAAAAGGGAAAATAGTTATTGGTCTGTTTCTTGATGTCAGTTCTGCTTATCCATCTGTTGTAATTGATTGTCTTATTCACACACTCTCTGCAAAAAACTGCCCCTCTTATTTAATTTCTGTCACTGAATTGTTTTTTCACAATAACTCTACCATTATGAAACTAGACTCTTTCTTGTCTTACCCCATAGCTATTTTTAGAGAATTTCACCATTGAGACAGTGCTTTCCCTTTTATTATTTGTACTTTTCACTCAAAATACTTTTCATCAAAGAAAAAGTAAAAATTCTTTTGCGCATTTGCTTATTGTACATATTTTACTAGAAAGTACTGTACTCTTTAGTATTTAGAGACATTACTTTTGTAGCTTAGGATATGATAACATATGATAATATAAAAATTAATAAAAAATTAAAATTCATTAATATCATCTTTGTCGTTGTTGCTTTGCTATTGTATACTCAACACATTATCAGTACCAGCTGCTCTGCAACTGGAATTGTTTTGTTTGAATTCGTCAATTTATCTTCTTTGTATCGGCTGTGAGAAACCAGAAGAAAACAACCTACTGGTTGTATCCCAGAATCTCATCTTTATCGTACTCGTCTCGGCTGTGTGAACCCAGAGGAAGATGACCTACTGGTTGTATCCCAGCATCCCATTTGTGTCGTACTTGTATTGGATGTGTGAACCCAGAGGAAAAAGACCTACTGGTTGTATCCTAGCATTTTGTCTCCTTCTTTTTACTATTGTAATCATGTCGTCAAACAACTTAATTAGTTGGCTATTACTAACTTCTGACAATTATTTCACATGGGTAACCATGATGGAGTCAGAGCTAGATATTATTGGAGCCTTGTACTTGATTTTAGGAACTGATCAACAGTACAGAGAAATTCAAGAGAATCTCAATCGCAAGGCCTATAAATTGATCATTTGATGCTTAAACAAAGAAAATATCTCATTTGTCTCAAGTATGCTCAGTGAAGACAATAAAAGAAATGGACAGGTTCTATGGAATATGTTAAAAGAAAAATATATGTCCAATGACATTTCAAGTCAAGCTTTAGCATTCACCAAATTCAGTCAAGTAAAATTTACAACAACATTAGATTTTATTCAAGAAATTAGAACTACAGTTAGCAAGATGCAATTAGTAGGGTTTAAATTGGAAGAATCTGCATTAAGTATTAAGGTGCTCCGCAAATTACCATCAGAACTCGACTCATTTTTACGAGTAATGTCCCATGGATTTCAGAACAAAGGACTCAACTTCATTCTCAAAAAGCTAGAACAGGACTACGTACAATTCAAATTTAATGAAGATAGTTGTGAAACGGTAGCAGAATTGTATAGTCAAAAGAACAAGAAGTTCTGCAATTTTTGCAAAATGAAGAGCCACATTGAAGAACACTTCTGGAAGAAATATCCTGAAAAAAGACCAACAAATTTCATAGCTCATCATGATGAAGATGAGCCATCAATTTCATTCTAACTTGCACTGTCTCAACAGTGAGGGGGCGTGTTAGAGCATTTCACCATTGAGACGGTGCTTTCCCTTTTATTACTTTTACTTTTCATCAAAGAAAAAGTAAAAATTCTTTTGCGCATTTGCTTATTGTACATATTTTACTAGAAAGTACTGTACTCTTTAGTATTTAAAGAGACATTACTTTGTTGTAGCTTAGGATATGATAACATATGATAATATAAAAATTAATAAAAAATTAAAATTCATTAATATCATCTTTGTCGTTGTTGCTTTGCTATTGTATACTCAACACATTATCAGTACCAGCTGCTCTGCAACTGGAATTGTTTTGTTTGAATTCGTCAATTTATCTTCTTTGTATCGGCTGTGAGAAACCAGAAGAAAACAACCTACTGGTTGTATCCCAGAATCTCATCTTTATCATACTCGTCTCGGCTGTGTGAACCCAGAGGAAGATGACCTACTGGTTGTATCCCAGCATCCCATTTGTGTCGTACTTGTATTGGATGTGTGAACCCAGAGGAAAAAGACCTACTGGTTGTATCCTAGCATTTTGTCTCCTTCTTTTTACTATTGTAATCATGTCGTCAAACAACTTAATTAGTTGGCTATTACTAACTTCTGACAATTATTTCACATGGGTAACCATGATGGAGTCAGAGCTAGATATTATTGGAGCCTTGGAACTGACTTTAGGAACTGATCAACATTACAGAGAAATTCAAGAGAATATCAATCGCAAGGCCTATAAATTGATCATTTGATGCTTAAACAAAGAAAATATCTCATTTGTCTCAAGTATGCTCAGTGAAGACAATAAAAGAAATGGACAGGCTCTATGGAATATGCTAAAAGAAAAATATATGTCCAATGACATTTCAAGTCAAGCTTTAGCATTCACCAAATTCAGTCAAGTAAAATTTACAACAACATTAGATTTTATTCAAGAAATTAGAACTAAAGTTAGCAAGATGCAATTAGTAGGGCTTAAATTGGAAGAATATGCATTAAGTATTAAGGTGCTCCGCAAATTACCATCAGAACTCGACTCATTTTTACGAGTAATGTCCCATGAATTTCAGAACAAAGGACTCGACTTCATTCTCAAAAAGCTAGAACAGGACTATGTACAATTCAAATTGAATGAAGATAGTTGTGAAACAGTAGCAGCATTGTATAGTCAAAAGAACAAGAAGTTCTGCAATTTTTGCAAAATGAAGAGCCACATTGAAGAACACTTCTGGAAGAAATATCCTGAAAAAAGACCAACAAATTTCATATCTCATCATGATGAAGATGAGCCATCAATTGCATTCTAACTTGCACTGTCTCAACAGTGAGGGGGCGTGTTAGAGCATTTCACCATTGAGACGGTGCTTTCCCTTTTATTATTTTTACTTTTCATCAAAGAAAAAGTAAAAATTCTTTTGCGCATTTGCTTATTGTACATATTTTACTAGAAAGTACTGTACTCTTTAGTATTTAAAGAGACATTACTTTGTTGTAGCTTAGGATATGATAACATATGATAATATAAAAATTAATAAAAAATTAAAATTCATTAATATCATCTTTGTCGTCGTCGCTTTGCTATTGTATACTCAACAGCTATAGACAGAGGGCTCCCACAAGGGTTCCCATTATCAGTCACTCTAACCTTCTCATTAACAACTTTCTCACTTTGGATGATCAGGAAATCTCATTAGGCTTTATTGATGATGTTGCCGATTTGATATCTGGCACAACATATGAAATAACTTTAAAGAGATTTTTAGACAGAGGAAAAATTTCCCTAGACTGGGGTATAAGACATGGAGCCCTCTTTGATTGGAAGAAAGCAAAATTCATCACATTTTCACACAAAAAGATTGTGACTCCAGAACCATTTTTATTTGGTGGTCAAGAGCTCAAATTCAATAAAGAAGGCAAGTGGTTGGGGTTAATACTAGACCAGAAACTGACCTTCAAGAATCAGATAGCAAAGACCAAAGTTATCTTTACCTTTTAATATAATCAATTAGCAAGAATAATTAAGGTCACATATGGCATAAACAATCAGGAGGCCAAGCAGTTAGTCTCAGCAGTGATACAGTCCAGAGTTCTATATAACAGCCTAGTATGGTTCACCAAGAGAAACAAAAAGTCTGTTTCAGCCTTTCTAGAAACAGCTCACAATAAGTGTGTTAGACTAACCACAGGGTTTCTTAAACAAACCCCAATTGCATTTTTAAAGCATGATGGTGTACTCAAGTCACTGCTGAATTCCCATACCAGACTGGCTCACAACTATATTTATCAAGTCTGGACTTTACCACCCAATCACCCTGTTAAAAATATAGTAAAGAAAGAAATTGCAGACACTAAAAAAACCCATTCTTCCCCTATAATCTTAGTTATACAAAAAGAAAAGTTAAGCAATCTAGTGAACACCAATGTGATTGAACTAATTTACCCAAGACCTATGGCACCATGGCTACCAATCCTTAACCCCCCTTAATTTATCACTAACACTAGAAGATGCAAAGACATGAGTTAGGGATCAGATTTGGGAAGAAACAGCAAGAAAATAAATCTTTTTTTTTACTGATGGGTCATCAATACCAGGACAAGGGGTAGGAGAAGCAGTGTTAATAATAAACAAAAACAAAAACAAAACAAGATTCATTGGCAACAAATATTCCATCTCCAACTTTGAAGTGGAGCTCATGGGAATATATCTGGCTGCAGAGCTGATACAAGAAGAAATTGCAAATAATACAAACAGTAATTCAGCTGCAATCTTCAGCGATAACCAGGCAGCTTTGATCAAATCAACAAATCCATACTACTCCTCTAGTGGTCAACACATTTATGTGAAAACATTTAACAAATTAAGAAAACTTAAGGAACAAATTGAAATCAAGCTCTACTGGTGTCCAAGCCATGAAGATATTGAGGGCAACTGAAAGGTAGACAAACTAGCAAAAAAAGCCACAACCAACAAAAATATCAACAATCAAGCCATAATACCCTCAAGTCTATCTAAGCTGCAACAACTCGCAAAACAAATTATTCTTATCTTGATTCCACTGACAGAAGAAGAGAAGAAACATGTGAAATTTAAAACAGGAAGCAAAAAAATAGCAGAAAAAGGCATTGCAGCATTAATTCATCAACTGCAAGCGGGTCATGTCCCATTAAATTCCTATTTAACAATGATTAAGAGCATTCAGAATTACAAATGCCCCATATGCGGTAGGAAAGAAACCATCAATCACTTTCTATTATATTGCTATGCCTACAAAAAAGAGAGGCACAAATTTAGAAAAAGGCTTATTAAAACCAAATTCAGAGCTAACTTTTATAATTCTGAACTAATCCTTGACTCTCAAGATGCTTTTCTGGATTTAGGGTAATATATCTTTGACACCAACCAGTTTCCTTATGTCAGAAGTTACCTCGGAACCCAAGGCTATACCAAACAATACAACTACTCTCTAGCAGATTAGAGTTTAAAATGTACCATTTATACTTTTTTTTTTTTAAAAAAAAAAAGAACCCTTCCCTCTTGTTTCTTTATTTCTTCATCAATTACTTTCAAAAATAATAATAATAAATATTAACAAATAGACTAGAAAAATCATATCTATGATAATAACTCAACTCCTAACAACACTCAGAAAATGTTTTTCTGTCAACTCTATAATAGGAAAAGATAATATAGATCAACTGGAAGGCCTTTCCAGCAAATACTCATCCATCTTATCACCCCACCCACAATGGGTCACAAGAATGCAATGGGCCTGGCAAACCACATTATTATTCTATTGGTATTTAGCTCAGAGTCAATAACACATCCCCAACCCCAATTTAAATCAAAACCACCATTAAGAACAACCCTCTCCTATTAAGGGGATAGACTCAACACGGCGGAAATTCTATTTTAAGACTTTAGTCAAATACATTTCACGATAAGCTAGTATTGTATGTTATCTACTTGTACCTACTGAAAAAGCACCCACCACCTTTGGAAGCCCTAACATAATGAATATTAGTGTGATATGAGAAATTCTATATATTAATTTATTTTTGTTAAAGTTTCTTTTTTGATTAAAATGATCCTTTTTTTTTTTTTTTTTTTTGGCTTAAAAATTTGGGTAAGAAAAAGAAAAAAAATTAACAAAACCCAAGCATAGGTGAGGGGGAGGGGGAGGGGGAGGGTTGTCATGCTCATTCATGTCATTTATTTAATGTAAGTTTTAGTAATTCACTTTATTTTATTTATCTTTTTTAAATTATTATTTATTTAATTATTTAAATTTTTAATTTATAATTTTAATAAATTAAATAAATTAAAAAAATAAATAATCATTATAATTATTATTATTATTATAAAAGATAAAATGTAGATCTTAAAAAAAAAAATCAAAAAAAAAAAAAAAAAAATTTTTTTTTTTTTTTTCTTAGAAATTTGGTAAAAGAAAACAGTGATGATGATGAAGATGATTTTATTTTATTTTTATCTTTATTATTTTTTAATAATCTATATTAAAATCTTGTATTATTATATATATGTAATAAAAAAAACCCCGTTTTTAAGTTATTCAAAAAATAGAATTTTATTTGTAAACCTCATTGAGAGGACTGTAAAGTACAACTGACGCTCGCTTGTACCGTGGTTGTACCGTAGACTGAGGAAGGAGCAACATGGCATGCTTGATATGTAATTGTTTTCTTTGAATTTTACTGAAATTAAAAATGTATTTTTTAAATTTCCTTATTTTATCAAGTTGTCAAAAACTTGATTATTTAGTATTTGATTTGGGTTGGATTATATTAAAAATTAAATGAATAGATTTCAACCGATGATCTCTTAACAAGTGTTATTGTTAATCGGTTGAGGTGGTAAATTTCAACAAGAAAGATTGGTTTCGGTTTAAACAAAAGACGACTTGAAATCTTACAAACTATACAGTAATGGTATAATAATAATTTTCTCAAGTTTATAAATGAAAAGGATTGTTTTTAATGATTTGAAAGGTTTGAGTTAAGATTTAATTTACATCCGTTTTATAAATATCGCTTAAAAAGCTTTTGACAATGACGAAGCAGAATAATTATCTAAGAGTATTGTTGGAATAAATACTTTTACAAAGATTTTTTTTAAGATCAATTATTATGCGTAGGTAGTATTAGTAAAAAAGAAACCTTTTAAAAATCTCTTAAGGATATGATTTCATTTTAAGATCTTGAAAAGATTATTGCTTGTGTTTTAAATAATTTAAAAAGAAGGTCTTTTTTGAGAATTTTTTATTTTTATTTTTTATTTTTACAAGCTTTTATTCTTTTGAATGAAAATAAAGAAATAATTAAAAATCGAGTGGAGTAGAGAGTTTTTAAAATGGAACTTTTAATAAAAAAAAAAAAAAAAAAGTTAAGAAGGTTCTTTGATATGTTTAGAATGGATCGAAGGGTTGATTGAATAATTTTCTTTGATCACTAAGAACCGAATTTCCATGAATTAAAATCAAGAATAAGATGATGAGAAAGAAACAAAAGACTTACTCCAAGTAGGAGTTCCAAGAGGAGGATGAGAAAAACGAGTTGAACCCATTATTCTACGATAAGCTCTTTCAGGTTGTTTGATTGTATCAAGAGCGGTGAAGAGATTTTGTAATTGATCACTTCTCCAAGCAGGTCTACAGATTGCAAATACTTTATCTGAGATGGCCATGATATTATCTAATTTATCTGGACCTATTGAGATTGGATTTTGAAAATCGTTAAGGTTTGCTTCTTCTTCACTTGACATGTATTTTAAGTCTAAAGCGTCATCCCAATTTGGATGATTTGATTGAATAGGATGATTTAATGAGATTGAAAGGTTTTGATTTTGATTTGATGGATGAAGATTTTGAGAATGAATTGGATGATTAGATAAATGAATGTTTGATTGATTTAATTTTTTAATAAAAGATTGAGGGTCATTATTAAATTCATCTAAAGCTTTACGCCTTCTTTTAAATTTATCTTCTTTTAAGCCTCTTTTTTTATTTCTAGCACGATGAACTTCTTTTTTGATCATTTTTTTTGGGTCCATTAAATTTTCTCTTTCACGACGCATATTAGTATAAGCGCTATCGATTGCATCATCTAAATATTGCCAATCTGAAGGAGGGACTTCAGTATGTAAAGGTTTTTTAGGATCACCGGCTTCTTTGATGATAATATTACGAATTTCTTTAGCGAAATTTGTATTATTTTGAGATTGACGAATAGTTTTTGACCAATCCCACCTCCAAAGTTTAGTTTGATTATCATGATCGAAAAGTTGATGAGGTTCGAACTCAGGGAAGCAAGGTTTAGAAGTATAACCATGATAGATTCTATTTTTATTTGAACCGAATTTTGAAGATTCAGAGATTAAGAAAGTGTTTGAATTTGAAGGGGAATGATGATTTGATGAGACACCCATTAAACGAAAGACGGTAGCTCTAACTATTCTAGATAATTCAGGTTTTCTATGTTTAGCACGATTGTTGATGATGATTGGACGATCTGGGATAGAAAAGTTTGAATGATGAATGTTTTGAGATTTAAGATTTGATTGATTTAGATTGAGTTGATGATTATCTAAAGAAGTGAAAGAGGATTCTAAATGATTTGAAGAAGATTTAATTTTATGTAAATCTGAGATGACTAAAGGATCTATTGTATGAGGATGAATTGATTTTTGATGATGATGATGATTTGAAGAATTTAGCTGATCTAAAGAGGTAGGAGTAGATGAAGTATTTTCTACGGGGATATCATTTGAATTTGATCGATTAGGATAGATTGAAAGTGAATGATGAAATTCTAAATGATTATGATTTGATGATGATTTTAATTCTGAATGATTTGATTTAATTTGAGATTTTAATAAACGTTTTAGATTGATGATTTCTTTTGAGTTGATGATTAGATCATTTTCTAATTTTAAGATTCTTTGACGTAAATTGATGATCTGATGGAGATGATGAATTTGTTTTGAATGATTTGAAGGATAAGTTTTTAAGAATTTGAATTGAGAGAGGTTAAGATTTGACTTACTTCTGATTTATAAGGCGATAAGATTGAATGAATGAGTTGATTTAAATCTTGATTATTTGAAGATAATTGAGGATCAGTTTGATTGTTGATGATGGTATGATTTTGGATTAAATGCAAAGTTGATTTTAATGAATTAGAGGAAGAAGAAGATGATGATGATGATGAAGAAGAAGAAGAAGAATTTGAAGATGAAGATGAATTTGAATTTGAATTTGATTGAGAATTTGAATTTGAATGATAAGATAGATTTTGATTTGATTGAGAATTTGAAGGATTTGATTGTGAATTTGATTGTGAATTTGAAAGATTGACGATTTGATTAAAAGAAGCTGATCTTTTTAATTTTTTCTTTGAATGTTGATGATTGGTTGGATGATTTTTTGATGAATTGGGTGAGGAATGTGATGATTTATTAGTTGAATTGGATGAATTGGGTGAAATTAAAATTTTGAGATTATCGCTCTGATGGAATTCAGTTTTCGTTTTAGGATTTTTTAATAAAAAATTCATTGATTGATTAAAATTTTTTGAATTTTTTGAATTTTTTGAATTTTTTAAATTTTCTTCAATTTCATTTTCATTTTGGCTTTGATTTTGATTTTGATTTTGATTTTGATTTTGATTTTGGCTTTGATTTTGTTTTATTGAATTATTCTCTAAGCTTGGATCGATGTTGAGATTTTCGTTGAATTTTTCTGCTTCAAAAAATTTTAAAGACATCTTTTTTAAAAAAAATTAAAAAATTAAAAATTAAAAAATCAAAAAATCAAAAATCGAAATTGGAATTTGGATTTATTCTCCCCCCGAAATACCCTTATTCCCCTAATTCCCCTCATTCCCCTATTCATTCCCCTTTTTTTTTTTACAAGTTATAGTATTTTAAAGTTTTTTTCCTAAAATAAATACATACTCTAAAATTAAAGATTTTAAGTTTTTTGCTTAAAAAAACCAATATAGATATGTGTAAACTATATCATTTGATAAAAAAAATTAAATTTAATGAGGAATTTGAAAATTTGAAACAAGAGTAAATTTTTCTTTCTCTTGAGGAAAAGTATTTTTTTGTTTTGGAAATTTTATATTAAATTATCTTCAGTTTAATTTTTTTTATATTTATTAAAATTTGATTTTTTAATGTATAATTAAACCAAAAATATATTCAAAATTCAAAATTATTATCTAAAGAAGCTTATAAGCTTTTAGTATTAATTAATATTTAATTAATTCTTGAAATATTTTTAGTATGATTCCAACATTTTGAAATTATTTTCCTTTTATATCAAATTTCAGGAAATGAAGAAAAGACAAATTTCACCAAGTTTTTTAATATTAAAAATATGATTTAACTTGATATTTGTGTTATTGTATCAGATCTCTGAAATGATTAATCTCTTGAAATTATGATCTTTGAATGATTGGATAATTAAATAATAAAGTGGTTTAAAATGAGACATTATATTGTGACAGAAAAAAAATGATTTTAATGTTATAAAGTGACTCTTGAGGTGATTTTTCTCATTTTAAGCTGTCCCAGAACAAATATATTCTTTTATTTTTTCTATAAAAAGGCTCTTATTCAATGATAATAGCCATTTTTTTGGAAGATTTATAATTTAGTTCATTCTTTGATATTGTGATAGTACTAGTACCCAAGCTGAAATACATAATTCTTCTGGAAAAATAATGGATGTTCCAATTTTTATATGAATAGAAATGGTAAATTTTTAGTCCTGCTTTAATTAAAATTCAATCAAATCTTAATACCTTTTTTTTGGTATTGATCAAATTTTGTTTATTAAAAGATAGAAACCTAACAGGGATAATCCTCATAAAGAATTCAAAATTAATAATCTTAAAGTATATTTTTGAGTTAAAACTGACTGTAATTACAAATAAAATATCCCAGTCCTATCTATTCTAAAGATAAAAAATTCATTGTACTTACCCAGAATTTGGCACAGATTTCTAATATAATTTGAAACTTATTTATGGTCTTATGTATTAGGTTCACTGTTCTTCTTGAAACTGTGTAGGTTATTCCTATCATTTGTGACATTAAGCCATTAATCTAAAAGCCTAAGAAAGTTATTTCTTAGTATTTTACAAAATAAGGAATAGTCATTTCATTTTACCCAAAGGAAATCCTCAGTTAAAGTTACTTTTTTCTAGAATTATTTTTGGAAAAATTCTTCAAAAATATCATTGAATTTTTTTTTGTTACAGTAATAACCTGTTTCATCTCTAGGGAATGATTCTCTTGGGACTTTTTACATATTCTTTTATAATTATTTAACCAATTAGAAATCGTCTTCTTCTTCAAAGAAAGGTGGGGGTAAACTGTGTTTAATTTCTCAACTGTTTTATTCTTCTTTTCAATTATTTTTGTACTAGTACAACTATTTAATTTATTAAAAATTTCTTCCACTAATTAACTTGAGCTTATATTCATTTTTTTATTTATTTAGTTTTTTTAATTATTTTCCTTTTACTTCTTTCTTTAATTTTTTTTTCTTATAAAATTATTTGTTTGAATTGATAAAAAATATTAATTAGTGAATAAATTTTTTAATAAATCATTTTTAATTAAATAATTTCAATTTTGATTTTCTCCCTAATTAAATTATTTAAAATAATATTTATTTAATTATAAATATAATCTAAATATTCTATTGTTATTTTTAAACTCTTTTGATTCTTCAATTTTTTTTTCTTTTTTTCTTGGAATTAATTTATTTAACTATTTAGTTTAAGTTAAATTCAAGTTAATCAAAATTAAATTAATAAATAATTTTATTAATTATTAGAAAATTGAGATTTTAAGGTTATTGAGAAGAAAAAACAAATATTTTTTTCATTTTTTTTTTTTTTGGCTAAAAGTGAAATTTTAGGTGTACTTGGAATTTTTAGAAAAGAAATTTTGGAAAGAAAATTTATAATATAATATAAATTAGTTAAAATATTAATGTATCTTTAGAGGTAAGATTAATTTTGGTAACGGTTTATGATTTTTAACAGGTTATGGTTTTTTTGTATAAATTTTAAGAATGAAACAATCCAGTATATTGAAAACTGTAGGGGGTTTGAGAGGTATTAATTTAGATAAATTCAAATTTAAAGTGGCCTAAAATAAAAACTCAAACACTGAATTCAAATTTTTAGTTTTAGCCTTTTAAGCCCCAAATTTTTTTTCAATTTCCTTTTTCTTCATCATCCAATTATCTTCAAAAATATTTTTTTTTTTAAATTTATCAGTTTCTCCCTCTTTCAAACTTCAAATGGATTTCCCAATCTCAAAAGAAGATCATTGTTTTACTACTTAGAAAATCTTGTTTCTTTTTTTTAGCTTTATTATTATGATTTATTTAAATTAAATTAATTATTAATTAAAGAATGGAATCATCATTTCAATTATTTTTATTTATTTTTATAGGATAATTATGATAACTAAAGCTGAGTAATTTATCATCAAGGTTTTTTATTTTTAATAAAACTAAAAATTAATTTATTCTTTTTAAATATAAATTTTATTTTATTTTTTTCTTGTTTTGTAAAGAACAATTTCAATTTTTATCACAATTGGAAGCTCAAGATACTATTCTATTGCCTTGTGTCATTTTGGGTAATCTTATTTCAATTCAATCACCTATGATCTAAGAATTTATTTTTTTTATAATTTTATATTATGAAGCATTCATTACCTAGATGAAGGAACTAATTGAAGAATATCTGACCTGTAAGAAGGAGGCCTTTAAATATGAGATATAAGTCAAAAATTAAATATTTTTAAAATTAAAATAAAGGATAAAATCAAAAAATTATGAATAATGACAAAAGTTCAAAAGCTTGACTATATCTGGTCAACCTCAGAAGCTGAACAAAAAATACAAGTGAAAGATATTAAGAGTTGTCAATCAAAATCTGTTTGAAAAGTTAGAAAACATTAAAGAAATGATTAAAGTGGAAGTAAGAACCACAATTATGAAAAAGAATATAAATTAACTAAGAAAATGTTAACGTATATCTGTGAAGAAACGTTTACTCAATGATAAAAAAATGGATTTTTGACTTCCATTTAAAAGGCGAAATTTAAACTTTACTGTAAAATATTGTCAAGAAGTTATTTGGACCAAAAAATTGGGTAATAAATAAACCCAAACCAAAGTATGTAAATTACTGAAAAAGAAATACACAATAAACTTCATGAAAGTGAACCACCATTATGGTCATTTAAAAATAATTATCTGGGGTTCCTTTTGTGGAAGGTTTCAGTCCAGCTTAATTATACCTCCCACGGGGAAACAAACATCTAAAAACTGCATAAACAACATATATATCCCTGACCTCCTCCCTTTTATTAAAGAACTCAAAGAGATTGGCTTATAAAATAAAGAAGACATCATCCTCATTAAGGGTGGCTCACAAATAAATTTGGCTCAAATAAGCACAGAATTGAAATAAAACAATTAAATTCAAAAACTCATTTGGTCAGTAAAATCAACAGACCTAAATGCTATTGAGAACCTTTGTTTAAAGATAAAATACCTGGTTAGAAATTCTTACAGCCTGAGAACAATGGTCAAACTTTAGGAAGTAATCTAAATGGCTTGAAGTTCAATCACAGTCCAACATCTTGATTACCTTCTTGAATAAATTCAAAAAAGGATGAAAGCAGCTATCAACAAGAATGGTGCCTTGGTCCAATGGTATGAGTGACCTTAATATTAATAAGTTTTTATCAATTTTTTTAAAAAATTATTATTAAATCAATTTTTTTTTTTTTGTTTTTTAAAAAAAAATTTAGTATATTATTAGAAAAAAAATCATATTATAGTATTTTATTATTTAAATATTAATATTTTTCTAGTTAAAAGAATTAATTATAAATTAAATTGAATATTTTTTTTTTTTTTTTTTGGTTTAAAAATATTTACTTTTTTTTTTTTTTGATATTTTAAGAAAAAAAAAAAAAAAAAATTTTTTTTGAGAAAAATAATTATAATATAATAATATGAGAAAAAAAAAATCTTTTCTAAGAAAGTTTTTTTTTTTTTTTTTTTTTTGGATCTTTCTTTTAGGTAAATTTAATTTTTTTTGAATGATATGAAATCTAATTTTTTATTCATAAAAAGATTAAAGAAATTCAAATTTTATTGAGAGAGGGGATTAAATTTTTAACATAGTTATATATATAAAATTGAATAAAATGGTTTCCTGTTGCTTATTGAATTTATGTAAAGTAAATAATTTCAATTTCAATTTTTCTCTATAATTGTTATTAAACCTTTTAAATTTCTGTTTTTAATTTTTTTTTTTTTTTTTTCAAAAGTAATTAAGGTTTCTTATTAAAAAAAATTTAATAAATTTAGTTTTTTTTTTTTTTTTTTTTTTTTAAAAAAAAAAATTTGAATTTTTTCTTGATAAATCATTCTTAAAAAAAAATTTTAGATTAAAAAATTCATTAGAATTGAAAAAAAAAAAAAAAAAAAAATTAATAAATTTTTATTATTTTTTTGGAAGAACTTAGTGGTTGGTGAGGTAATTTAAAATAAATATAAGATTCTCAAGAAATTGAAGTGGTACCTAAAATAAAAATTGAAATTAAATTGAAATGAATTTAATTGAAAAATTATAATTCTTTTAATAGAAAGTTATAAAAAGGGGAAACTTCAATTAAAAAAAAATGAAATTGGAAATTAAAGTGATCAAATAGTACCATAAACCAAAATTTCACAAATAATTAAATTTTGAAAAATATGTAACCAGCCATTAGAAGGAAAAGAATTAATTAAAGAAATGTATCAGAAATTTACTTGTTTCCAATTTATTTAAATTTAGGAACATTACCAAATACTCCATTCAGTTCAAGCTTCTTTGCAAGACAAAACCACCACCCAGCTTAGAAATATGGGAACTTTTGGACCACCTTAAAGGTTAGCTGAAGAGATTCTCCAACAAATTTGTTTGACTCTTACTATCCACAAGAACCCTCGAGCTTTGAGCTTATGGGATACTAATTAAGCTCCTGGTAAGCATAATATTATAAAAAATGGGGAAGAAATTTCTAAAAATGAGTCATTTCACAGCAGAATATATGATTATGGGGCAAGGACCTCTGAGAGTTTAAATTTTTGAAATATTAATTAAAAAAAATTTCATGGTTTTTCCAAAGAAAATTTAATAAAAAATTTGGCTGAACTTCTACTTACTAGCTACAATGAAACATGTAATAAAGCCAGGTATCTTAGTAATAATTTGGAATTTTTCAAACAATCATTCTTGAAACACAAAATAAGTTTACAATTAAAAAAAAACTAAATATAAATTGGAGAAAATTCTCACTAAGCTTCTAGGTCTAACAAAAATCAAGCTCTAAAACAAGAAGCACGGATTGTGTTCATGAGAGGCGGCATAGTGAAATGGCTTACATGGAAGAAAGACCAATCATTAAAAAATAAAGTTAATATTAAATTTTTAATATTTAAAATTATGATAGATTAGTCAGATCATGAAACAACACATACTAGAAATTTTATATCAACTGTAGTTAAAATTCCAAAAACTGAGTTAAAAACAAATTAAAAATACAAAAGAGCACATTCACATTATTAGAAAATGGGATGATCTCAGAGATTATCGTTATAGTTTTATGAATTCCTGGCCTGGTATAAAGCACCCAAAAAATAGACTGAAGGATCTTTTTGTCCTTTATAGGTGGAAATGGTAATATTCGGATTCCAATCCACATATTTTCTTTAATTATAGCTGTGTTGATCTTTCTGAACTGAAACAAAACCAAGAGGGTGAGTTTTTTTTCACTATATCAACCTTATTTTATATGAAAGGAGGTTTTCTACCCCCTTAGGAAAAACTACCCATGATCTTCTAAATATTATTCTTATTTTGCCTAATATTTAATTAATATAAGAATTTATATATTTAGAATATAAAATAATTCACCTATAAAGAATTTTTTTTCAAAAAAACTCATTAGAATTATTAAAAAATAATATTTCTACTTTTATTATTATTATCAATTTTAATGCAAAAAAAAAAATTGATAAATCTCTTAAGTGACAATAAATTCAATTTCTCAGCTTAAAATATAAAATAATCCTGAAAAGATATATTTTAAAGAATAAAAAAATCATTAATTTAGAAATATTATCAAAAAAATATCACACACCCATACACCCATATTTATATATATATATATATAAGTAAACTTTGAAAATAAAAGGAATTTCTTTTCCCCAAAAAAATAATTTAAGGAAATTAATAAAGAAGAGTCTTTTTATCCTTTAATATAGAAAAAAAATATATTAAAATTCACTTTCAAAACAGAAATTTAAAATATTTCCCATATTAAGAAAAAAAATAAATAAATAAAATAAAATCAACTCAAAAAAAAAAAGTAAGAATTAAAACTAAAAAAAGAAGGAAATTATAAAATTATAATTTTTATAACCAAAATCAAAATTCAAAAAAAAAAAAATTATTTAGAGATAATAAATCATTAAAAAAAAAAGAAATATAAATTAATATTAAAATAAAAGTGAAAATAATATTTTTCATTTTTTTTCTAAAGAATTTAGTTTTTAAAAAAAATAAAACAAAAGTATAATAGAGAAGAAAAGATAATAGAAATAAAACTTAATCAGTCAAAAAACAGTTCAAGTAAATCAAAAAATAGAAAAATAAATTTAATAAAAGTGTAAAATAGAATAATAGAAACAAAAAGAAGATATATATATAAGGAAAAAAGAAATTAAATATGGTAACACTAATATCAAGAAATTTGGAATGATCAAGTTAGTATAAAAAGTATATTAAATACATAAGAGTATCTGGTTGAACTGTTGAAAATCTCTTTTTGAATTATAATAAATGGATCATTCAATTTTAAGTGGATTTTTCATTTAGATATATATGGTCTACTTTCCAAACCAAAACAAAATTACTAAGATAGAATTGTCTGCTCATAAAGAAGACTTGTCTTGTCTTAAACCAATACTTTACTTGTTGCCAAGGAGCCAAGACTGCTTATCAACTTTCAGTTGGCTTATTCCTAAAAACCCAGCCACCCAAGATTTTGAGCCAAAAAATATCTTTAATAGTGTAAATTTCTGTAAAAACTGCAGTATTCAGTACGGACCTTTCTGATATTATTAATAACATTGTGCAAGATAATAGAGAAGCTTGCTCTCCGGTCAGTTCCAAGTCTGTCACCTCCAATTGATGAGAGGTCAAAATTTATTACCTAATAAGATTGCGCAAGATAATAGCAAAGCTTACTCACCGGTCAGTTCCAAGTCCGTCACCTCCAATTGATGAGAGGTGAAGAAAAGAGAAACTCTGAATCTGGCCCGTGAGTGGCCTTTAAACTAAAAGATAGACAGCTGTGGAGCGTTGCGCGCGCAGCATGGTTATTTATTTACATGTTACGACTTTTTTTCTACAAGCATATTTGGTTACCGCTGCGACACAGTATCCAATACTCAACACCCTCCCCAAAAAATTGGAACATTACCCACTGATACCCAGAAAAGGAAGAGCTTTATGGATTGTCAGTCCTGACCATCTCTTGGTTAGTGTGTCAGCCTGCATGTCTGCCATTTTCACCCATGTAACTTTGATGCCGTGCTTGTGGATTGTGCCATTGACAAAGAAAAATGCTTGGTCTAGGTACCACATGCACTTCCTAGACTTGTTGTCAATTGACACTTGGACCACAGCTTGATTGTCGCAAAAGATCAATTTGTCAAAATTACCTGTAAGTTGTGTCAACTGGTTGATTGCCTGTACAAAGTGTTGCATTGAGTCGGGGAGGGCCACATATTCTGCTGCACAGGTAGAAAAAGCTACCACCAACTGTCGCTTCAAAGCCCATGGTATTAGTTCATTGCCCAGATTGATGATGAACCCTGTTTGTGATCGTTCCAAATCACCGCCCCAACCTGCATCGCTCCACAGGTTCAGTGAGAGCCTCCCCGTTGCACAGATGTATACCTCAATCATGAGCTTTGAGTAGGTAACCTACCACATGGTCCAATAGCTCCCAATGCTCAGCTGTTGGACCCATGGAGTGGCGCATGAGGTAGTTCACAGCAAAAGTCAGATCAGGCCTTGTTCCGCTGACAAGGTACGCCAGTGATCCAATGACTAATCGAAAGGGGGTTGGGTCCAAAGTCTTCACATATGATGTCATTACTCCTACCAGAAGGACAGGTAATGGCACATCGCGTCATATTAGTTGTCGGGGATACACTTCAAAAATACCTTCTGTCAAGTGCCGCTATGTCATGACTACTTCACCTTTGCCAATGACACATTCAAGCCCAAAAATTCACTCCACTTGATCAGACCATTTAATGTTGAGCTCAGCACAAAGAAATATTTCAAAATTGGATATAGTGCTTCATGAATTCAACGTGATAACACCATCATCAACATGTATCCAGATAGCAATGATGGTTACTCCGCTGTGAAAGATGTAAAGTGCTTAATCCACCTCTGTTGCAATGAAACCCAAGCAATGCAGGACAACAAACAGAAATTTCCACCAACAACTACCCGCTTGACGCATGCCATAGAGCGCCCTCTTCAACTGCAGTACCGGTAGAAATGCAATGGGCAGCTCGACAAGCATGCATTCATTGACAGGGCTGTATAAGTAAGTGCCGCTGACATCAAAAGAAGCAACATGCCAACCCTTGAGTACAGCGGTCCGTAAGAGCAGACACAGCAAAATTAAGGAGGCTGTTGGTGCATACATCTTGGCATAGTAAATTCCTGGCTGTTGCTTGTCCCCACACGCAGTGAGGCAGGCTTTGAATTTTTCCACGGTTCCCTCGAGGTTGCTCTTCAGGTCAAAAACCCAGCGATGCCAAATGGTTTTCATGCAAGGCTGCTTTGGTAGGACCTCCTAGATGTCTCTTGCGATCATCTGGTCCAGTTCTGCACGGCATGCTGCTCTCCACTCATCTTTATGCACAACAGATAGTGCCTGGCCCAAATGATTGGGTACACTGACTTCTTTCACCAAAACAATTGAATCAATTGCTCGGTTCTCCGACTCAAAATATTTTTCTGTTGGCACTTCCCCCAGCAACATGGTATTCACTATGTGCCGCAGAGATCCTTTAGTAGATGGCTGCGGGGGCATGTTGGAGGATTGAAACTTTGGGAATATCACTCTGGAAGACTGAACCATCTTGTTAGTGTTTGGTTCCCAGAGAAGCCAGCCACCAGTCAACAGAAGCTTCAAGAGCTTACATTAAATAGCCCTTGCATCAAGCTTGTGCTGTTGTTGTACAGCCAGTATGTGGACCAACACATTGGCGCCAAAAGGGTAAAGCGTTGTAATGGATGGTGCCCGGCCATACAGTTCTTGATAAGGCAAAGAATTTGTGCAGCAAGAGTTAGGAATCCGATTGTGTATGAAACACACGGAGGCGTAAGTGAACTGCCAGAAGAGTGTCGGCATCCCACTTTGAGCCATATCCCCTAGCATCCTGCTCAAGAGCTCAGCCTCGCCGTTTTCTTGCAGGGAATGAGGGAGTGATGGTCAGAAGCATATACCCAGTTTTTCCAGGGAGTCGGCAAAAGATGATGAGGTGAATTCTTGAGCGCTATTGGTCCTCAGTGCTTTGGGTGTGATTTTGGTATACACTCTCAGTTGGTTGATCACATCAAGAATCGCAGTTGGAGTGTCCAAGCACAACTTGAGTGGATAAACAATGCTGTATGTCAATACATGATCCCACACTGTGAGAAAATATTGAAACCCCTGCACATCTTTGGCAAAAGGGCCCATGACATCCGAAACCAGAAGATCGAGAGGTTTGCTCTTTGGGATGTCACTGCATGCCTTTGCAAGTTGGTGAGTACTCTTTGATTTTGAACAGACGGAGCAGTAAAAGTTTTGCCAGCATTTAGGATTTAAACTTGGTACATGTTTCTTAAGAAAAGATATTAACACCTTATTGCACACATGTCCTAGGCACTTGTGCCACTCACGTGGGCTCATGGTCTTTGAGGCGGGAAAAGATATCAGATTCATTTCAAAAGAAGCAGGGGAAGAGGACGCAGCCGCCAACACTTTGGTCTCTTCCCCGGGGACAATGTCCATCCACCAAAAATAATTTTTAAACATGGTTGATACAAGAAGTGAGAGCAATAGGTTATGAAACAGAGGCACAACACCCGCCCTACCAACAAAATTGTGCCCAATATCTTTGTCGAGAATGTGACGTCTTGACTGGTATTTTAAGGTTTATCATCTGCAAGATGGTTATGGATGAGTTGGAATCAGCAAAAAATATTCGAAAAGGAGGAATATCCCACAAAGCGGTTGAAAATGCAGGGAACCAGAGAGGTAAATGGACACACCGGTATCAATTAAAACTCAATCACAGCATAATGCTCAACAAAATTGACTTGTGACACACACTCTCGCTGGTAATTGGAGCTTGTAGGAGGTTATGTGCGACGTTCAGGAGTCACAGGGCAAGTTGCACGCCAAGGTGCTGGTGAGGATGATCTCGGGTTTGGATTTGCAACTCCCATGGTTTGTGGGCAGTCTGCATGCCAGTGGCCCATGCTTCTGCAATGAAAGCACAACCCGCCAAACTTGTTGACCAGATATTCTGGTTGTCGGCGCACCTCGCTTGTTGACGCCATTGGTTTGGAAAAGTAAGGTGAGTGAGGGAGGCTTTGGAAAGGCAAGGATCTTGGGGGTTGGACACGTGGTAGAAAAAGGGCGATGAGTGTTGGATGTTCCCACTGTTTTCTGGTGATTAATTCAAAATGACTTGGCCCACAAAAGTAGACAATGGTTTCTTGTTACCTCTCGCTATGATCGCGGAGGTGACAAGCTGATCAAGAGTAGGTGGGGCATGACACGCAGCCTGTGCCAAGAGACCTTTGAGTTCCTCTGCCTTGACCCCCAGCTTCTTGAACATGGCAAAAGATTTTTGGAGTGTAAGGATAACCGCATTGTTTGATCTTGGTTTTCCAGCCCTGTTCTCAACCAGCATACCCAGAAGGTAGCGCACCACCTTTGGTTTCTGAGAACAGTTACCCGGGCAGCACCTTGTTTTGATTGTGTCAAAGAATTCTTTTGCAGTAGTACGAGATGGGACAACCCCAATACATAGGGCAAAATGGGGTGGCAAGGTAGCATCAATGAAGTGAGAGATAGCCCTGTTCTCTTGCGGAGAGCAATTATCCAACAGGGATGGGGAATCATCGACTGAAAACTTCGAGTTGAGAGCAATTCACAGTACCCTGTTGATGCCTGCCACCCACTCAGTGAAATTTGAGCCATATCTTTGAAGGTGATTTAACCAATTGGATGCCCTATGCGGTTCTTGCATAAAGCGGTTGTAAACCAAGGAATTGACATGTGGTTTTTGAAGAGGAGAGAGTGTTGGCAGTGGGGGAAAAAGTGCCAAGCGCAGAGACTGCATCTTGGAGGCATTGGAAAGCCAAGAAGATTTGAGAGAAGAGACCTCCGACCGCAAGGAGTTTAGTAGAGAAAACACCTCCTTGTTAGAGAGAGGTTTCGCGTCTGCATTGTCATCGGCGGCTTTATTCAAATGGGTGGAACCTGAAATTGTGAAAAGGCGGCTAAAATGCTGGAGCTTGGTAGAAACAGGGCTTTTAACCTAATAAGATTGCGCAAGATAATAGCGAAGCTTGCTCGCTGGTCAGTTCCCAGTCTGTCACCTCCAATTGATGAGAGGTGAAGAAAAGAGAAACTCTGAATCTGGCCCACAAGCGGCATTTTAACTAACAACAAGACAACTGTGGTGCGTTGTGCGTGCAGCGTGGTTATTTATTTACAAGCATATTTGGTTACCGCTGCAACGCAGTATCCAAAACTCAACAATTATAATTATATCTACTGATCAATTCAATTCTAATCTTTCTTTTTTATTTTGTTCTATTTTAAAATACTGTATGATTAATTTACAAGGAACTAATACATTCAATTCATGGTGCAGCTAGGAGTGCACCAGTAATTGGCTGCATTTCATGACAGCTTCAATAGAAATTTTTGCAGTGTAAGAAGTTTTTACACTTTTCTGGAGTAAGCGCTTGTGTAATTGCATTTTCATTCTCCTTAGCTGATTCTGAACGCTTCCTTGGCTCTTGGGAGAAAACAAAGGATTTTATTGAGTGAAAACTTAATTTGATTGGGTTAAGAAAGGGTGAGTGTAGTGGAAGAAAAGCAATCTTTATTCCCTTTGAGGATTCAAGTGTTTTTTTACTTCTTCAAATCACTGCCCCTGGTGGATAGGGGCATTATCCATGATGACAATTGAATCATTGGGTATTTTGAATTGAAGCACAAGTAGAAAGAGTGCAAACTCATCACTACCAACACCCTTGGTCATCTGACCATTTGCATTGAGAATCTCATGCTAGACAAAGCCACTGTCCGAAATTGCATCAATGAGAGTTATTTGCTTAACTCTGGGAACAAAGCTGAGTACTGCATGTTGGCCTTGGTGAAAAGAATTTAAAAGATTAAAATAAAGAGAAAAAATAATAAGACAAAAGAAATGGGACACACCTGAAGGGGAATAACCAAATCCTCTTCCTGAGTGGAGATCAAAGCCCAATTCATCAACAAAAACAACTTTTTCAGTCAAGATCAAGACCACTGTAATTGACAAAGCTGGCTGTTTTAGTTAATAAGTCCTCCTTGTTCCAAGATGCAGGGATGTTTGTAACCTGCTTTCAAGTGATATCCATATCACGAAGGAGATTACTGATTGACTGGCAAGATATTTTGATTTAGAATTTCTCCTTTAAAAACTCCTTCATTTCCTTTTAAGTAACTCTTGAATTATTGTCAATAAAGTACAGCGGCTCTGTTGTCATTTCAGCTGTTATTTTTCCTTCTTGTTTCTTGTAAGTTTTCATTTGATTTGAATTTTCATTTAGAATCCAATAAAATTGGCGAGATGAAATTTTGAGGGCTTCAGAAGCTTCCTTCTGAGACATTCCCTTCTCCACAACATTTTCTTGAACCAAACTGCAAATACAAGGGCTCACAGTTGCATTGGGCTTGCGCTTTTTGTGGGTTAACTTTTCACTAATTTTCTGGCATTTTTTTTCTAATTTAGACTGGGCAGTATGGAGAATCTTTTTGTGAAAAAGTTCTTCATTTTTCTTCTTTAATTGTGAGGCTAATGGAACAATTTCTTCCTCTTCAGCCTTTATTTGAGCTTGATATAGATCTATTGATGCAGCAGATGGAGCTGAGTTAGAGCTGCTCATCTTGGTAAATAAAAAAATAAAATAAAAAAGGAAATGTTGAGCATTTTTGAGTCAGATTCTGGTCTGATTCTTTTGCAACCAGGTCAGAGGATCTTGTTGACCAGCCAAGAAATTGGCTTGCTGTGAAGTGGCTTTTAAAGCCAGATTGTCTTACTCCCAAGTGAAAAAACCAATCAACTGTACACAGCTTTACAAGCAGCCAAACTCACTTGACACACCATATTAAGAGATTACTTAAACAGCTTTATTTTACAAGAGATTATTTGTTTATTGAAAATATTTCAAATTTGGCCCCTACATCACAGATTTGAAACTTTTAAATATTTTGAAATGAAACGGTAAGCTTTTTGGAAGTTCAAGTAAGAAAATATTCCATAAATAAAACTACTAAGGTATAATTAAACTAAATCAACTTTAATTAAGCTTCTATTAAAATGGAAGTTTCATTCAATATTGTTTTATAAAATCTTCTTGAGATTGAAATGTAAATTGAAAAAATTGATACAATTTTGGGTGTTTTGATTAACTAGTATTTGATTGGGTAGCTTAGAATAAAATTATCAAAGCCACTTACAAACCCATATTCATTTAGATTAGTAAATTAATATCTGAAATTTTTTTAGAAATTAGCTGATAGAAATCTAAGTTCTCCCAAATTTATCCCAGTCCAAATTACTGCATTCAAACATACCAGGGGTTCTTTTCTTCAGGTAGGTGAGAGTAAATACTTGAAATCCCCTTAGATGTTTTGGAAAATTGAGGAAGAACATTCAGTGCTAAATTATAGGAGCTTCCAAAAATTTTGGAAGTATTTTTCAGGTAAATTATAAGTTCTGTTTTTAGTGAATATCTCATGCAGTTTATTCTTCATAATTTGCTGTGATATATTAATCTAAGATCTTTGAGATTTTGAGGGTACTCTTCCATGCTTACCTCCATATGTTGATATGAATACAGAAAATCCTCAATGGATCTTTATTTAAAATATCAATGGATATTAAGAGAATATTAAATTTAATTCTTCTGATAAAAGGAAATATAACTGGATAAGTGAGTAAAATTCATTATCAAATTGAGACCAGATAATCAAATAACAAAGGAAATTTGAGATTCAATAATCAAAAAGTGAATTCACATATTGAAATGTTGGTGGTTTAAATAGATAGTTTGTTTGTGATCGGGAAAGTAAAATTTATGAATTGGAGTTTACTTTGTGTTTATTGAATTTACTTGGTGAATTGACTTCATCTTAAAATAGTCAAAAACTTCCCTTTAATATTGATAAATGAATTCCTCATAACTGACAAATTTCTATATATAATTTCTGAAAAGATTAGAATTTCAGGTTCTACATATAAAGAACTTATTCAAAATCAAGGATTCTTTCGTTCATAGGAACCTTTTTGAGGTAAAATAAGTGAAAGAAAATAATAATTTCATAAGATTTAAATGAAATAAAAAGAATAAAATTTATTATTTTCAAATCAATTATTTGTAAAAAGGAATAATTACTCAAAATATTTATCACTTTTTTCAAAAAAATGTAAAATATTTTCCACAAATGGTGTAAAACAGAGCTTTAAGGCTATAGAAGATAAATCTAATATAATAGTAATTATGGATTGATTGATAGAATTAATTAAGGAAATTGCTATGCAAAAGAGATTTTTTAAAAATATATCAACTGGAAAGAACACCTCAAAACTAATAGATAAAATATACCTACTGAGTGAAAAAGTGTAATTTGTGGATATAAACCTTTGATAAAAATGACCTTCTATTTCTGTTCTGAAAGCTTGTACAATTAAATATTATTTGAAAAAACAGTGATATGACGCTTTTTAAAAGAAAGAAAAACTAAGATCATTTTGTTTCAATTCATCAGTAAAAAATAGTAATATTATAAACATTTTTTTTAACAAAAAATCAAAATTTATCCAAAAACACCCTAAAAGAGATATTTAAGGATATAAAGGATGTTAAAAGAGAAAAATTATTTTTGTTCAATTGAAAAAATGACAGAAATTAATCTATATGATTGAAGATTCTCTAAAGAGATTCTTGAAGAGAAATTTTTTCCAAAAAATGACCAGAGTGAATATATAAGCTGAGTGAAAAGGCTTATAGTGATGAAAGATGATTTAATTTAATTCTGGGGTGGTTTAAGTGTCACAATTATTATAATTCTTCTTCAAAGATTTTTCAAGATGAAAAATAATTGAAGAATAGTTTCTGAAATAATCTATTTATTATTTTAATATAATTAAGTAAATTTCTAAAAGTAAAAAGCTTCTAACATGAAGAGAAAAGAAGATATTCTTTTATTGCCTCAAATTTTCTTACTAAAAAATTAAAAAAACTCTCATTAGCTGTGAGAAAAATATTGAAAATAGAAAAAACAATCAAACCATCATTTAAACCTGGTTCAGAGCAAATAAGGGCTTATTTTGGAAATTTTAGGCCTATAAGCCTGGAATTACTGTAGTAATATTTTTGATTTAGTCTTAAAAACAAGTAATATTGGATTTCACACCCCTTAAAGAAGCTTAAAATAGATTTTTGAAGCATTTTTCAGCCTAAGGTTAGTTTTACCCACTTAGAAACAGTGAAACCTACTTTGTTGGTCTCAAAACCCCATCATTAATTTATTCACTGACCCTGTGAATAATACCCAAGAAAAAATAGTGTAATTTTGTTTGGATTTTGAAATTGAAAAAAAATCCAAGTATTTTTTGGCCAAGATTTTTTTCCCCCTCAAAAAACATTGTTGAAATAATTTTTACATATTCTATGAGGACCTTTATCATACTATGAATTTAAATATTTAATTTAATTGAAGATTTGTGGTATGAAACTGTAGATATACATTTCTAATCGGGAAATAAAAGGGCACTTATCTAATAAATGCAAAATTATTGAAATAATTAACCATAATTATCAATTTCTTCATAAATTTCCAACTAAAAATCAGACCCCATTTTCAACACAAAAAATTATTGTTAACACCATATTTGGTGTTAATTTAATTGAAATATAATGACTTTTAGCTTTTAATACTTTTAATAATTGAAAAATAAATTTCAAAAAATTTAAATTTCAGTTGAATAAGTTTTACCCAAAGGTGTAATGTGACTGGGAAGGCACCTTTTTTCTCACCATGTTGGTGAGTCACCACAGAACTCCACAATTTTTCACCACAATACCCAAAATAGGGCTGGCACACTACAGGACCTTCTAGACTCATTTTGAAATTTTCTCAAGATTAAAAATAATAATTCTCTTTCATTTATTATTCTTTATTCTTGAAAATCCTTCCCCATCACTCTTTTTCTTATCCTTTTTTCAATTATTATGCTAGTTCCAACAGTTTCAACCAGCTTTCTCAATTTCCCCCCTTTTTTTTGTCTCTTAATTTTTATTTGTTCAATGTGTGATTTTTCTTCCTCATGGGTCAAACCCACCACTAATAATGGGAAAAAATAGGTTTTTTTTCAATTTGCAATTTGTTTTATCAATCTTCCTTCTTCCATAGAACAGCCAAATGAACCTAATTATCAAAGTATTTCTCTTAAAAGCGCCCACATCATCTCATGAATCACATAAAGGAATCCTTCTTATAAATATCAAAATCAAAAAATCACAATAATTACAGGAAGTTTTGAATTTCCCTATTCCCCTGATTTGGGAAATGACCTGAACAGAAATGGTGACTCCTGTTCCTTGAGGAGTGAGTCCAAGGCACCCTCCAAAAATATTTTCATCCCATCAAAAAGGCTATTTCCTGAATAAATAATTTCTTTTCTTTGTGTTTTGGGATCATATTGAAAAAAAGACTCAGAACTTCAATGAAATACTTATCAAGGGGCTCATCACCTCCAATTTCCCCTTCTGTTCTGTTCAAAATTAATTTTTTCAAAAATATCAAGAAGAGCCTGTGAAATCACCCTTCACCCTCATAGGAAACCACAAAATATAATTAAATACTCTAACTAGAACTCATTCAAAGCATTTAATCTACCTATTGCACAACCTAGATTGGAAAAATAGCCTCACAATCTCACTCAATTGATGGACTGATATATATAGAAATAGTATCCATGCAATTCTTCTTTCAAAAAGGAGGGCTTTTGGAACTTCATTCATATTCTGAACCTTTCTAGAATGAAAAATACATCTGAAAATATCTTAAAGAATTTCAAAGATTATTTTGTGTCTGAAGATGTCAGTTCTTATATAATATAAACCTCAATGACTGATTCTCCTTCAGGTATTGTTTAATTCAAGGTAATTATAATCATTTGGAAGAAATTCTAATGTAGGTTAACTAGCATATTTCCTTGATGATAGCTTATGAGAAGATAATATACACATTTCAAAACGTTTTTTATATTTAGCCTGCTCAATGTGATTGAAAAAGTATCACAGAAAACACATTAATGATTTAAATAGTCAAAGAAAATCCTTGTTAATTTCTTTTGAGAATCCACATTTTGAAGTAAGAAAATGTATATTATTTGCAATGAAAATTATATATATTATGAGCCGTCAAATTTTTGTGAAACCCAATGGAATCTTATGTGAAAAGTTTCAATTGGCTCTCAATCTAATGAAGAAGGCTTTGAGAAATGTTTTGCAATCAGAAATACTCCAAATATTGATTCTCCAACAATTGCAATCCAGGTTATCAAAATGATTCATAACAAAAATAAATTTATGTAAATTCAAATACTTGTTCCACTTATAAGTAATGTAGTGAATATTATAGCTCAACTTAAGCATAGAACTGCCTGCCCGTCAGAAGTTTGGAAGGAGCTCTTGGAAATATACCTAGAAATAAAATTGATTGAAGCTTGTAAAAGATAAAATCTTTCCAAAAAAATTTAATTCTGGTGTTTAACCAAAGAGGAAGGAATTGAGATGAAAAATAATCTTTCGTAGCCTCTTTCTTACACCTTTTGTACTGAAAAATTGCAGTTTTGTGAAAAAATTCCGTTGATTACTTAAAACTTATGAGACTGCAACTTACCATGGGTTGGGGGTTGCATGAATGACTTCTGATATTATTTATTCTCAATTATTCCAGTATTGTAGCTGGAACTCCTGATAAATAAAATTTCCAGAGGTGATTCTCCCCCTTCAATGAATTGAGATACATATAATATTTTCTCTTTCTTCAGTAAAAAAATTGATGAAATTGGTACATTATTGGATTTAAATTCAGTAATTAATCCAAGCTTGCGACCTTAAAAAGCTAGAAATAAGGATTTGTGAGTATATCCCCCATTCTTCTAGGATTGAGGGAATTTTTTGATTGGTTGCACCTTCAAAGACAAAATATTGGAATATGATGTGACTTGAAACACTTTATTTGGATTCAGATTAATTTAGAACAAAAATTTCACACTAAAAAGGGAAGCAGACAAAATTATTCAACCTCAAATTCAAAATTGAAACAAATGAGGGGTTATGACTCATTCTCTTTCTAAGTGAGTTTGAGATATTTCAGGAAAGTGTTTTTGGGAGTGACACTAAGACAACCATATTAAGACCAGATTATTTAATGGAGAACTTGTTTTAATTCTCCTTTTGGGAACAAAAAAAAGAAATGTTGATTTCAAAAGTGAGAATGATGCTTTGAGACTCAATGTAAGCGGTGATGAAGGTGAATGGGATCCAGCCCAGGTTTTCTCAAAAAATGAAGATATTTCTTGAGATTATGCACAAATATTTGACTGGCTCTTTACATATTAGTTCAATATAAAATTATACTTAAAAATAATTGGGATATAATTTTTTATCTGATATAAACTCTATTCAATGGAAAATCACAGGAATCACGTGTGCCACATGCCAATGCAAAGATAAAGTGTACAATTTCAGCTGTCATTGAAGTGGAACCCCTCTGAAAAAAGGATCACCAACCACCTTACAAAGGTAAACCAATATAAATTCTCATTGGAAATAAAATATTAATATAAAATTAATATTATTCAATAAGAAAATACATAATAGATCTCATACACCTTTTTTCAAAAATTATAATTTTTTCTTATTATCAAAGAAATCCAAATTTTTTCTTATTTTTGATTGGAAAAATGAAAAATTTGCTTCTTTCTTAATTTCATTATTTTTTTTTGAATATGTTATTATATTTATTATATTACTTGAAGATTAAGCTTCAAAGAAAAAAATCTTTTCCAAAGTATTTTTTTTGTTTTCTGTGTATATAGAAATGTCTATGATGCTTACCTAAAGCTTGTAATGATTAAGGAATCTTTATTTAAAATTTGGAGCAGCTAAAGGATTAAAATGAATGTAAGAGCCCCAAAAAAATGACTATAGATATTAATTAATGTGTTTGAGAATTTGAGTTTGATTAAATGATGGGGGTTATGATATTTTATCCCTTATTTTAATGGTAATTAAACTAAATATTAATGAAAAAGATTTTGAAATGAGAAGAAAATATGTGAAAAAGAAGAGATTCTCTTATGGAATGACTTTGTAATTCAAAAAGCTATCAAGTGTTATCAAAATAAGTTAGAAGCATATTGGTTGAGAAAATCAAATTATGGAATAATTGAGAGAAGGCTTAAACCAAACAGGTCTTGTTTTAGCCATTTCAGCCCTGTAAACAAGTCATTGCTATAGTAAAAGTGGATTTAAAGGGTTGATATCACATAAGCGTAAGTGAAATCCCCGTATAACAGTTAAAAAAACTTGTTTGAGGGTAATTTTAACCTTTATCAACTAGCAAAAACTTTCCCGATTGGTATTGAAACCAAATAATAGGTTGAAGAATCTGGGGAGCCAGGGAGTGGAATACCATTTTTAACATCGCAGGTTCAATTCCTTTGTCAAAATCTTCCGTTGGTGGCTGAGCATGAGATTAGTAATCCTAGATGGGGTTTATTTCTAAATTGATGATTTAGTTCCTGTTCCTACACTGTTTTTTCGTTACATCTTCTTATTTACTGAATTATTATCTTAAGCATATCCCTCAAGTAATATTGTTTTTTCATGATTTAATTTCCTCCAATATAATATGGTTATTTCACTTATCTTGAAAATAAAATTTTATAATATTTTTTGATGAATATTATGTTTCTTCCTCATTAAGCTTTTAAATTTTACCTATAAATAAAATTCTTATTCTTCCATTATTTAATCAGGATGAAATATAACAATTTGAATTATTAAAAGCCAGAATATAGAACACATGGTCCTCAATATAATGGTTTTTTTATATCAAGCTTTTATCCTATTGATATATATCTATTTTTTTATTGAGAGGTCAAGTGTAGCTACTCCCATATCATTTTAAATTAAAATTGACATCATTTCCTTTACTCAATCTCAAAGAAAGATTCTCCAAATTACACAACAATGAAACAAAATAAATTACTTCCCTTCCTCAAATAAAATTGGCCAGGGATCGCAAAAATTCCTGGGGCTCTAGATTAAGGGCAAGAAATTAAAGATTTACATAAGAATATAGTCCTGCACACCCTAATAATACATCAGGAGGCTCATATTTTAAATTTATTAGAAATTATTTTAAAACCAAATTTAATGAGCACCTACTAAGATAAATTATTATATGAAGGATACAATTTTAATGAATTTATCAAAATTAATTTGAATACCACAGAAAATCCTTGGTTTAATCACCCCAAAGAGTTTTTATCACTGATTAATTTTGAGAGAAATTTATCTCATTTTTTCATTCCAAGAATGAACAAATAATTCTTTTCCAGGTCTCCTCTTTACAAGTTATGAAGTTTTCTGTAAATAGTTGAATTAATACTTATGTATACTCTTTGTATGCACTAAGTCTACTTGAAGGAAAATATATAAGGATATTTATTGATATATTTGAGCTCAAATTGACTTAAATATAGGAAGAAACATATAGAATTAATTAAAGTAATTATTGGAGAAAAAGAGGATATATCCAAGGTCAATCTGTGCAGTTGTGACTTCTTTACTTCAGATATTACAAAGATTCAGTTAAGTATTCAATATAACATTTCCAACTGAAATATGACATGTATTCCATTTTACAGACCCTTCTTACAATGGGTTATCCACATATAATAAGGGTGCATTGTTTTTTACATGAATTTACCCTTATTATAAAAGGTTTTAAGAGAAATCTGAAATAGGATATTATATTGAAAGGAATTAACGATTTTATCAATTAATTCACATATCAATCTTTCTTCAGAAAATAACCACATCCTTTGAAACCAAAAAAATATACCACATGGCCTTTCGAAATTATGAAAGGCATTTTGGTATTCAGTTTCCAAAAATGCATGAGTGCTCAATGTCATAGGTAGTGATTCAAGAAATGCCTCAGTCCTTTTAGAGCCCAGAAACATCCCCAGAAGTGATCCAAATAATCCAAAACTAAGACCCATTTTTGTAATAAAATGCAAATTCGGCTTTACTAAAGGAAGTGGTTTATATTATTTCTCATTTAAGATACAGAAAAAGAGATAATTTCAATATTTTAAGGGAATGCTCAACTGCCTATGAGGAAACTTCATTTATCAACTTCTACAATTTATCTCCAGTATAAAAAGACCACCTTCTCAGAATACCTCACCAATGATTTAAAAGTTTCAATTAAAAAATTTTAATTACTGTCTTTTTTGCATTAAAAATTCATTAATGTTACAGTTTCCCTTAAGAAATAATAGAAGAACATAAAGCTAATTATCTTAGTACTCGCAAATGCTTGGAGCTAATATGAAGAATATTCTCATATCTTTATTTCACTAATAAAGAAGTATTATAATCAACATGAGCCATTTGGAAATACAACAAGGTGAAAGTCTTTTTCCAAACATCTTTCGATAATATAAATGATTTAAATAAATACTTCTACAGTTATGACGTTTATGAGATACTGGTTAGTATTCATATAGCTCCAATATAGCCTATTGAGAGAGCTTAAATCCTCAACAAAGCTCTGATGTTCACAAATTAAAGTGCTTTGAATTCTGCATTGATGATGTACTCTACCTGTTCCAAAGGATTGTAACATAAATTCTTGGACCAATAACAATTTATTATGGGCTCGAATGGAATTCCGTGAGTATTTCAATAATTCTCAAACATATCTTTCCATTTGAATATATATTGTAGCCTTACCAATCTTTGAAAATCTTTATTAATTTTGGTTTTTACAAGCACATTTGACCAAAATTTCAAATCGAAAGCAGAATATTCTTAGAAGGAAAGTTCAGTTATGAATTATTAAAAAGAAAAACACCCCTATCTTAATATTGGGAAGGTAGAAGTATTTTAAATATTCTTTTTAGTTTATTTTATAATAAAATCAATGAAAAGTGGCATTCTTTTGATTCTTGGTCAAAGAGAAAAAGAATATTTCGCATTCGATTTAACTAAAAATGAGCTAAAAAGGGATAAAATTTCTTTAATTTTTTTCTAAAATAGGGATCTTTCCCAGAAAAATCACTATAGAAAGATTCACAATCTAAATATACTCATAATTTTTATCCCTTAAAGTGAAACATGTGACCATAATGGAGAAATTTTGCTACTTAAGCAAAAAATTAAGTTCTGATATCTTTTTATAGCTTTCTAAAGATTTCAAGAAAGTATCAAAAAAAAAAGATTAGTAAAAAGGAAAATGAGAAACATATTCCTAAGAATTTGTAGAAAATTTGTAAAAATCGGGTGTATTTACAAAAATATCAAATGTTCCTACAAGTACCATTGACTAATTTTTGGTATTTAATGAGCTATGCGGCCCTTTTATATCCAGAGATAGTTTCTTTAATTCAAAAATCTCATAAAATATCTTTCTTCTAATGTGCTTTCTACCTCACAATTGATCCCAAGATCCAAAGGTATCACAAGGTGGAGTTTTTTCAAATGAAAATACATGTGAAAACTCTAATTATTTACCATATAGTATATATTAATTATAATAATTAATCCAAAATCATAATTTTCATTGAAAAAGATATATTTATTGATCATATTCTCCCTAAGTATAAGAGAAAAACTAATTATATCAGTATGCAAGAAAATAAAAATGTACATAAAACAGGACTTATTTTGAAGGATTATTTCTCATATGAATCACTTTAGGACAGAGCTACCAACAATAAATCTCCTTTCAGGTCAGAATCACAAGAAGAGTGATAGAAACAGATAAATACTGAAATACTGATGACCTAGATTAAAAGGATATCATGTAATAAGAAAAAACATTGCAACCTCTTGATATTGGATTACGAAATGAAATAAAGTAAAAATTTGTTTATATATCAGACGAATTGATACTTTTTTAAGTGTTTTTATAGAAAATATATCCTTGTATAATTGACCCAGTTAAATTAAATTTTTAATCAACTAAACATCAACAGTCTTTTATTAAGAATTTTGAGTAAAATAATATCAAGAAAATTAATCTGATTGTAAAATCTTCAGTTGATCTGGTAGTGATACCCCTTGAGTAAGAGAATATCTTGCCACTAAAAACTTCAAATATTTATATCATGGATTTTATAATGAGAAATTATAAAAAAATGAAACCAAAGGAGTTTGGTTGTTTTATAGGGAGAATTAATAATAATTTAGATTTGTATATTTTTAACATATCATTTAAGAGTAATTAATAAGTTCAAAAATTGAAAAAAAGGATACACTTTCAAAGAAGAAATCAAAGCAGAAAACTGAATAAAGCTATCTGAGGCATTGTATACCCAAATATACTTTCTAAAGAAATTTTTAACAATAAAATTTAGCATAACTCCAGGATAAGGTGATTACAATACTGAAGGATGTAATTAAGATAAATCTGGGGAAGAAATTGGATAATGGACGTAAGAAGTATGTTCTAACCACATAAAAAAGGTGAACCAAAATCTATGGTAGCCAAATTAATTCCTTTCTTTAATAAGTTTCCTACCTCTGTATCCAGATGCAAAGATAGCTAAATATTAAAACCAAATAAATATAAGTAAATATATTGAATAAGAATATTCCATCTTGAAGATTAAATATAATAAATTTAAGTTTTATTTCCTATGTGAAATATAGATTTCTCCAATAATTTAACTAAATCCTTCAATTACCAACTCGTTAATTTTGGAAAAATTACTTCAAATTATAACTCCTTTCATTGAAGTAACCATATTGCTTAAAAAATAAATAGAAAAGCTTAGTATCTTAAAAAAAACTTATAAGTCTATACTTAATAATAAATACTTATAAAGTCCCAATAAAGGCTAAAAATTGTGAAAAAAGGCCCTAAAAATATACACTTATCACGCAATTTATGCAGGTCTGAGCTAGCTATATGTGTTTGTTTCTTTAATGAAATAAAAAAAATTTGGATTATTTAAAAATTTATAATGTTATATTTCGAGTAGATTATAGAATTGATCTAAAATAACAGATAAAAATAGAACTGAGAATGTATTGAATTTGGAAGTTAAATTGTATCCTGGGAATCAAAGTAATGAGACATAAAACGAAAAATTATCTTATTATGAATTATGAGCTTAGAAAAAATTAATAATAGGAAAAGATATCCAAAAATAACTCCTTGTTCAAATAAGTAGAAGCTAAAACACTTTGAGATATAGAATATAATTATAATAATAATTTAATACTAATTAATCAAAAAATGTTATGGTTGTAGGTACTGGGTTAAAATAAGTCAAATAGATTCTAAACTTTCTACATATTAATTTCTCAGATCTTGGCAAGCTAATAAGTAATAGATTCCAATGGAGCTAATAATAATATAAAGTTTATTTTAATAAAGCACCAATTTTCCACAGCTTGTGGAGCCACCATCTGAGGGACTTCAGCATCAAGTATTAAGGGTTAAAAATCTCATAATGATTCAAAGCGGGAAATGGGTTTTATCATATAATGGAGAGCTATCAAAACCTTTTTTCATTGAAAATATTGAAGATAAATTTTCAAGCTCCCAAATACCATTTCACTCCAAAGATTGAGATATATCAATATCTGCTCAAGCCCAAGCTATTTGAATGTAGATCTGAATTCAAATCTTGATGTTTGTTCAATTTTATATTGAATTTATCTACTTGATCTCTTATCTTATATAATGATTAGAAAGTATTTTTCCCTTATTTTCATTCCTAGAACCTTCATGGGAGAAGAGAAACCAATAATTTGTAACAATAATTTGTATTTGGGGAAATGGGTACAGAATTAAATATATAAATAGAAAAAAAGTTAATCCTTTCTATTTTTGAAGTAAGTTTCCTCAAGGATAAATGATAAATCCTGATGAATCTTATTACAAGGAATTGTACAAGAATTTTCCAATCCTTACACCAGCTGTATTTCTCCTCAGTTCAGAAATTTATGAATAATTTTCAAGGAAAAGGTATGACTTCTCAGATAAGAAAATGCGTGAATTGAATTATTTTTAAATGATTTTGTGTACCAATATTCTTTTTTTTGTTTCTTCTTTTCACTCTTAAAGGTTTTCTTTCCTGATATTTCCTCATTACATAAAGAGATAAAATAAAATAAACTTCAAATAACTCTAATAATTAAGTTATTTCCTTCAGAACATAATGAAAATAAATTTATAATCTCAATTATATCTTGAAAAAAATATCTTGAAATTTCTGTAGGTCGCTTGTGAAAAATGATATCTTGCAAAAACAGTTGGTTTCTTAATGTAAACCTCAAGTTAAGATAATTTCATTTAAAGAAAATTGAATTTCTTAATCAAAAATGCCAAAGCTCAAAGATGATAAGAAACAAAAGTAACTAGTCCTGAGATTCTTCACTAGTAAAAAAAGGTTTTTTGAAAGAACAGGAAAGTAAAATGATCTTCTTTCGGTTTTTATTTCATATTCGAATAAAAGGACTTCATTATAAGATATATAATTGTTAGCTCATGTAGGTATAGTGTTTCCATTGGGTTATTTTGGCATACATGAGAATCTTCATCTATTAGTCTTGATAGGGCGAGGACTTTGTATAATAATTTCAGATATGATTATTAACATTTCGAAGTGATTTATGTAGCGCATGCCATCAGGATATGTACCCAATTTTTTATATAATGGGAGTAAAATATCTCATATTCTTGTATTACGTAAGACAAGTATTATGGTTTTAGTATGTCTTTTGAAAATTCAACATAATAATCTAGTCCCAATAATTTGAAGAAAACAATCAAAAAGGGCTTTCCACCGACGTATTTGACTTTCTATAAGTTTTACTGTATCAATTCGAAAGATATTTCACTTTAAGAAAGAAGGAATTTTTCCCGGGAAGATAATAGTTATCCGTTTATTTCAAGCTACAAAGGTCGTAAAGAATTGAAAAACAACTCGGATACTTCAAAGGAAAGGATAATTCCCTTCGATCTCATCACAAAAGCTTTTGTTTTCTTCACTCCAAAATATATTCCTCATGCAGAAAATTTACAGAATCTTTCAATTTATTTTTTTATAGAGTGGGTTGAAATAATCTGTCTCATACTTAATCTGATGTTATTGAGCTTGACATTCCACCTTCCAGCCAGATATTCCCATGATGAAACTCTCTTTTTTGACAATTTAAGCTTGAATGATACCTACCAATAATAATTTATTATTCTTAAAATTAGTAAAGAGTATTATAATTCACATATTTGTTCTTGAAAGAACGGAAATTCTGCCACATGGTCAGAAGTTTCACAGATTATTTGTATATGTACCAAGTCTAAAAAATTGGCCTATTTTGTCTGCAAGTACTACTAAACAAACTGAAATATGCGGTAATGATCACCATTAATTTAAAAGCTTGAATTAATAAATAATAATTAAGGAGTATATAATTTAGCGTAATCATGACATTATGAATTGAGGAAATTTAATTCTCATGTGTACGAATACTGAAATTTTGAAGCTCCAGTATCTATTGAATCTGGGAATTGAGGAAACTGAGAAATGAAACCATTTAGTATACACTTCAGAAACAAAAAAGAACTATTAGCTGATATCAAATTTTAAGGGTAAAAACTCATCATTTAACGAAGATTCTCTGAATCCGGAGAATTTTGACTCTATATATAATATTGATTTAAGCTTATAAATCCCGGTCTTATTATTTTATTGAGTACAAAGGTGCACTATATAGCATCAAATATCTTGAAATATGATTGAGTGGGAATGAAAAAAAGGAGAATTATAAAAAAGATTAACGCACAAAGTCCTATTTATTTTGTAATAATAGCTAGGGGAGAAGTCCTGCAATACCTATTACAAAGATGGGAAGTTTGTTTTTTTTCATTCATACTTTTTGGTGTGGTTTTTTCTTTTTTCCTGAGAAAGGAAATTTCTTCATAATTATAAAGCTTACAATATTTCATTCAAATTATTAAAAAAACACAAAAGACTTACTCCTTTACAAATTCTTCAGAAATTTTTTTAGGTAGTATCTCTTTATTCTCTATTCTTATTTATTATTAATCATGGGGTTGAAAAATCCTATTGAAATTTTTTGTCTCAACCCCCATGGCTCAAGATCAATTAATCAATTGACTCCCAAATTTAATTATCTTCTTATCTCAATCTTATAGACTTATTTTTAGGAGATTTTTCTTGTACAATGTGTTTAAAAAAAGATAAAATGAGAAAGGAAAAACAAATTATTTATAATCTGAAACATTAGTTAAAATCAATCCATAGGTATTTTAGCTTACACAAATGAGTCTTTACTTTAGATTTCCCATACCCAAATCATGGGCTCAGCCAGTTCATTCATGAATGAAATAATGATATTCAGAAAGCAATTTTCGACTCATTTTTCATAATATCTTCCAAAACGAAATTTTATCTCAAATAAAAAAAGAAGATATTCTTTCTCTTCCATAAGAAAACATTTCAAGGTTTGTTGATTTTACAACCCAATTGGGAGCTCTTTAAATAAACTATTGATAGCGGATTTTTTATCTTGGATGCCAGTTTGCATCCATAAATTTAACAACTGTCTAAACTATAGATAAACTATCATATATTGACAAATGAAATCAGAATACTACGATATAAAATATTTCAAGAAAATATTTATAAATCCAACCAAGGATAGTAGCTCTTGTAAGAAAGGCTATAAATCTTTACACGTTGTAAATCCTGGTGCTGCTTATTATGTTTTAAGCACAAGCTATTTAGTACATTACCAATATCAGAATGAAAGAAACCAGTATCAGATTCATATAAAAAAGACCACTGTTTGGAATCTTTAATAATAGAGACTTTTATATATTATTGCATGAAATATTCAAAATTTCAATATCCAATTATTCAAAAGTTTGCTAGTATGATAAATTAGGATTTTCATGGGCTAAGACGAAAAATCAAGTCTTAACTGAAGAATCTACTAAAAGAGAGATTTTTTCAAATCAAAATATAATTTTTCAGTACAACAGTTTTTCAGAAAAGCTGCATTTAAGCAGTAATAAAATGATATTTCTCATTAATATTAATACTTGAAGAAGATTTATCAACTTTATTTTCACTCCGTGTGTTCTCAGAATGGGAACTAAATGGCATGCATATCGTGGGCATGTAGTCAATAGTAAGGAATAACCAACAAATGTATCTAATTATTCATAAACTTTCAGAAATTTCAAAATGAAAATATTGATACAGGAAGGTGTCTTAAAAACCATTTCTTTGATATTTGTTCCTATTATCTACTATTTCCAATTTTTAAATTATTTTCTGAAAATCTTACTTCCATCAGTCATATATAGTAAGAATTATTTCAGATCTACTTTTATTCCAACGAAGAATTTGTATCTGATTTAAATCAACATTAAAATACGCCCAATGGCTGTGATTCTTTCAGAATCCTATCAGAAATTCTTAGTAACCAACTCTCATTTTCTATAGAGCCCATATTTACTCTAAATTTCCAACAAGGGTCACGTTTTTACCATTAGATGTTAGGATACGTCAAATGAGATATATATTAAAGACAAAGATATCAGTATTCAGCCACTGTCATTGAAGCGCTTTATTGAATTCCAAGACAAAAATATCCTGAACAGCTCTTTGTTGAGATTTCATAATGGTTTTTCAGTTGTAAAATTACTACATTAGTTGTCACAAAATCTCCGAGGTAACTTAAGAGACTGAATTAATTCAAACAGAACCACAATGCCACTGATTATCACAAACTAAAGCCCAGTATTTATTCAGCTTTAATCAATTTAATAAGCAATAGGAAAATTAATGAGATCAATAAAATACGATATATAATGAAATTAGGATAAACTTCCCAAAAAGGCGCATGTTCGGTCAATTTAGCGCATTAAAGCTTCCAGATGAAAGAGAAATTTTTTCTCTTTACTAATATTTTTTTTTTCTAAATTAATCAAATAGCTAAAAAAGACCTTGGATTCCAACTACCAAATAAGGAAAAGATTATCAATAGTGTATCTATCTTAATAAGTGAAATATTCTTGTACTGAATGATATATTCTTACCTGATTTAGTCAATAAATCACTGAATTATGGATTATTGAATAAGAAGAAGCCAATGAAAGCTTTAATATTAAAACACAAGCTAATTTTTTTATGGATAAAAAAATTTAGAAAAATATGTAAGATTAAAATTACCTGTATTCAATGATGAAAGAAATTATATTTTATGAACTATAGAATAAATTATTATTCCTTAAGACCCTTTGAATGATTTAACGCTGAAAGCATTCCCATGATTCTCAAAGAGGACCTATAGAGCGAATAAAGAAAGCTCAAACCTTTGGAATATTATAGCTGACATCTTGGCTCTGGGCACCTATAACCCCTGCATCCAATAACATGAGTGAGATATTTTGATTTGAGTTTTTATAGCGAAAAAGAAAGGACCCATGAAATTTTAAACCTCTATATATTCATCATAATATTTGAATGGAATACATTTATGGGAATAAAATTCAAAAGAAAATTTATGATCTGAATCTTGATATCCCAAAAACCTACTGAGATAACTGAATTGAAGTTCATTCACTCTTCCATGAATATTATTGACAAAATTACTTAATTATAAAGAGAAAATGATAGACTTATACATAGTATAGCTTAATATTTCTCAAATAACTGATACTATATAGTCACTTTCCCTGTAAACTTGCAAGTGATAATTGGGTGTAAAAACCAAAATTATTTTGTGTACCAACTTTTATGAGAAGAGGTATAGATAGAGTTAAATGAATCTAAAACTATTAATAAGGGGCCTGAAGACATTATTTTCCCTTTTGAAAACCTTTCTCATGGGTAAGAAGCATGATGAAGTGCCCCTTGATGGTGGCTTTCACCCTGTGTTCAGATGAATGTGCTATTGTAGGGTTTTTGTAAGGTTTGTCTATGAAACTCTTGATAATAGTAGCAAAATCAAGAGTACTATGACTGTCCTCAATAGAAATATATAATATAATAAAATATTATAACCACAAATTTAAATATAATTATTAAAAATAATTATATATAAAAAAATAAATTTAATTATTATTATAAAAATATAATAATAAAAAAAATAATAATAATTATAATAAATTATAATTATTCTATTATTGTTATAGTCACTGACAGTTATAACAATAAGACTTGTAAAGCTCTTAATGAGACAATTACACATGGAAATATGAATATCAACCACTTATAAATAATATAAATATTATTTATAAAGGAATTATAACACACACTGTGCAGAAATAATTCTTATAGAATAAAATTCTATATAAAAAAACTAATACTAGATCAAAAAGATATAGAACTTTAGAGAAAACTTACTTATAATATTTATTTAATACAACAAGCTAAACAACAACAGTTATTATATTAAATAATGATTATAAGTTAAAAACACACCTAAAATCAATAATTTTAAGAATAAAACAACTTTTTATGATAAAATTTAAGATTAAAGAGTTTTTAAGAGGAATTTGTGGATTTTAAAAGATATTTAAGATGATAATTTTATAATATAAAATATATTATTGATGATTACAACAATCATTGGAATTCTATGACTTCAATTCTTTAATTTACAATTAATAAAGAATAAAATAATTTAAGAATTACTTTGATAATAAGATCTTATAAATAATAAAACTTTACCTGTTTAAATTTCTAATATGATTGGATTGATGATTAATGATGGACAAAAACAGTGATGAAAAGACTCTTTTTATGTCTTCAGAGCAGCTCTCATGATTCATAATGAATATAGAGGGCGTGCTAAGGTCAAAACTGAAAAACCATACTTAAAAACAAAGTTCTTAACTTAAGGCAACTTGTTTTGAATTCCAATTTAAAGTTACCAGTGTTATTCTTAACTCCATGTAACTTTAATCCTCATTTAAACTAATTATTTTAAGTTTTTAATAATAATAAACTTGTTTATATTAAAGTTCATCACATGAACAACTTAAAAATAGAGTTTCAAGCAGAAATCTCTTAAACTCAATTTTTAATTAATTTTTAAAGGAATCATAATTTTCTTTGAGCTTAATTAAAAGAGTAAATTTCCAGGTTAATTAACCAGGAAATTTATTTATAGAAGATACTTAAAATTTAATTTATATATAGATAATATTAAATTCTAAGCTTTGTGAAATTTTCAAGCAAATCCATTAAGATTTGGATTTTTAATGAATTTTTGAAGTTAAAATAGCAATACACACCAAACCTTAGCTTTTTATAAGGTTTTGATGCTTGTAACTTCAAATTTTTAAGCTCATTTAAGGTTTTTAAGCTTTATTAAGCTTTGACAGTTCTTAAAACCTTGATTTCAAGCCTGCATATCGGGATTTACCCTTTGGCAGCTTGAAATTCTTGTCCAAATTGGGATAAAACCAGTTTGAACTTTAAGGTTGGATCAAAGTCTAATCTTAAAGTTTAAATAACGTTGAAAATCCTCCAATATAGGTGGACAACCTTAGTTGAATCATTGCAGATCCAAAAAGTTGGGTACCCCAGCTCTATTTGGTCTTTTTCCTTTGTCCCACCTTTTTGTGTGGATTTTGCCCTTTTATTTATTTAAAGCCATACCATGGCTTTAAACCCTTTTAAATTGAGCTCACGCAGGATTTACATTCTGTATCGCAAATCCTTAGCCAATTCAGTAAATATACACCACACCTCAATTTTAACTAAAATTTTGGTAAGTTTGCATTAACCTTATGCAACTTCAAATTTAAGCTTATTTAAGCTTAAATTTGACAATTTTGAAAATATGTTGAAAAAGTTACATTAGTACTGTTAGATTCTTAAATCTTCTAATAACACAAGAAATAAGTGTTTTTGGGTATAACACCTTATGGATGTACCCTAGGTCATTTTTGGTGTAGAATCCAAAAATGACATAATATTTATAACTTTGTTTATCCAAAAAAAAGTTATACTTATTTTTTGTTATTTTTTATTTTAATTTCAACTCAAAAGTCTGTTTAAGACAAAACTAGCTGTTTATAAAATCATTTGTGGCCTTATGGGTATGTTATACATACCTCACAGGCTCACAGTTTTTTTGAAGAAAAAGGTTTTACTTTACAAATCTCTTAGTCTAGTGCTTTTATCCAAAAATTAACTTATCAATATTCATTAATTTAAAGAGGATAATGATCTTCCAAAGTCCCAAAAAGGAATGAAAAAAATCCCTTTTCACATTTAAAGAGGATATAACATTTTTTTCATTGTGAGAAAGTGGCTAAAGCTTACTGAAGGTGTACCATTTGAAAATTGAAAGGGGATATTGGTTCAATACAGGTTGTAATATAGAACATAAATTAAATCAAAAAATAGAAATCTTGGAAGAATCTCAACCCACATATTCAAGCCACTAATGTTCAGCTCAAGCCTTGATGTGGACTGTGTATACTTCTATACACTCACTGAAGTACTAAGACATGTCAGTTAAGTGTCTATAATGAATATTATTAAATATTGAAAAATTGGCTGCCACTGAAGATTAAGGTTCCCAATGTAAAGAAAATTCATTTGTGTGGTTGTAACTACCTCCTGACCAGATGATCATTATAATTTTTGACACTCAATCTCACGTATATTTTAAATAACTTATTAATAAATCAAATTAGTGACCATGTAACACCAGATATTAAGGAAAATACTCCTATTTTAGCTTTTCAAAAGATTACTTCAATAAGTAGTATCTGAAGTGAGCTGCAATACAAAAATAATAGCCATCAAACAGAACTCACAGTAATAGAAAGAGGCCAATTCTATTTGTTAGTGGCCCATTCACTCTTAAACAATTCAAGAAATTCCTTGGATCTTGGCCATAGCTTTTTCTCATTGGTATTCAAGTTCCAAAAAGAATTTTCAATATTTTTATTTGTTTTCCCTCCTGAAAATATAAAATTAGAAAGGTTAAAGGTTCAAACTCAACAAAATTATTTCACAATTCCACCAAAAAGGAAGATATTTGCCTCTAATTTGGAGCTTTTAAACACCCCTTGATACCCCTTGGCCAATTTTGAACATTGAATCCAAAAAAGTACTTAAATCTTTAAGAGTTAATCAAAAAACTAGCCAAAATTCAAATTAAACTCATTTTAATAATCATTCCATAAAAAAAATTGAAAAGCGGGTATTAATGATTCTAAAGCCTCTAAAAATAATAGCACAAATTCCAAATGCAAATACCCTTTCATGTCAAATATAAATTGTATTTCAAAAATACCAAGTGATAACCAATATTTAAGTAAATGATAAGCTTACAAGCCAATTTCAACTACACTTAATGGTAGTCCTTCTTCTCATAGGACTTCATTATTTGAGTAATAATCCAAAATAAATCAAGGATATCCAGCAAGGTGCAATTTGGAGGCATGATGCAAGATACTAACAGACCGGAAGAATATCATGAGCCATTCAAGAATACCAAGTGGAGCATATAGGATTATGTATTAATTCTTATTGAGCCTTCCAAAAAATAAATCTATTCTTCTTATTGAGCCTTCCAAAAAATAAATCTATTGTATAATCACACAAATATTATATCATAAATATCTCCAATAAAATTCAAAAAGGAAAAAAACTGCCATTTTCAAGGAAGAATTTTTGATATTCTTATTATTATTGTAAGGCATGTCTCACAATTATACAATCCTCAGTTAAGAACATTGGGGTATTTTAAAATTTGTACTTGACCTCAAAATATGAAACATGGGAAAAGACTAAAAATAAACTATTATTTTATTTACAAATGAAACAAATGATCTTTCCATATAGAAATTTTTGGACAGGATTATTCAGATTTGAGCACAAATTAGCATGGCTGTGAGGGTTAATTAAAGGACCTACCATATTTCTGAAGAAATTGATTCTTTCCTTCATGCTCATGGAGAAATGAAAAATAAATATGTGGTTTAAAATTGGATTTTTATGATATTAACCAGGAATGAAAAACCATTCTGTACTTCCGAAGAAGAATGTCCACCTATTCCCTTGGTAAAATTGAGCTTTCCTTCAAGTTGACTTTTGGAAATGAGCTGAAAACATTCCCAAAAAATGTTTTTAAAATTCCCAATCTAATTTACTTTCTGAATTGAAGCTCCTCCGTCAAGGTCAAATATTATGCTCTTCCATCAACTTCTGGACAAAAAAATATCTCAATTAATTATATTTGTTTTATAATGATCAAATGGACTTATTCCAAAAATCTTGAGTTTGAGTAAAATTTTGTGGAATTTTTATCATAATATGGATCTGTTACAGGTGATAAAATAGTAGATTTTTCTTGGAATTTTATTTGAAGAACTGAAGTGATAAATCAGCTATACTAAATGGCCAGAGATAATTCATCAAAAAAATGGAAACTATAATTCATCTCAAGAATGAGCTTTAAGAAATTGTTCTACTATGGACAAAAAAGGAATTATTTAACCAGCTCAAATTCAGTGTCCTATTCTTGGTTTTATAAAACCTTTTCCAAATATAAAATCTATTTTTTCAGAATATTATGATTTTTTGGAGAATTATTTCATGACAGATCAGGTTTATATTTTTTGAAAAAATTTACAATTATAATGCATTCAAAGATTCCCAAAAAGTTTAGCTCTTCTAATTGTTTGGGACAGAAAAAGAAGGATAAATCTAACTCCACTTACTTCAGCCATGCTATATCACTTGAACAGGGATAATGATTTAACTACTGGCTAAAATTGTGTTTTTAATCAACCTAAAATCAAAATAAAACAACTTGGAATTGGCCCATTATTAAATGAGGACTAATACAAGATTTCTGATACATCCATTCCTGAAACATTTTCACAGAGGATGAGACAAGGTAATAAAATGGTTATATCTTTACAAGATATGTATTAAAATATTTGTGGATCCTCAAAAAATCCACAAATTTGATCTTAATTAACACCCAAAGCTTATTCCCACAATATTTATAGCCACTTTATGGATTAATCCATTTCATCAAATTGAAAGCTCCCAACAGGTAAAACATTCTATCATTTTGGGTACAAAATCCTCTGTATTCACCATTAACCCTCCTATGTATGAAGCTTTTGATTCTAGGGAATAAATGAAGCCAGTCCTGAGGATTTTGTAAAATTTCCTGTAATACAATTCAGAGAGATTATTACACCAAAAGCATAGTTCTTCAATTTTATTACTACATAAGGTATGATCTCATAATATAGGAGCTACAAAAAACCATATATGTGCTATAATTTAAAAGAGGAATCTCATAAAATGAGAGAGTATATGAATCATTGACTTAACACCAAATATTTCCCAGATTTGTGTTTGATGGAACAGGAGTATTGACAGTAAATTATTGATCAAATTTGAAAGAAGGAATTCAAACCCATAAAGGAAGAAGTAGCCAAGTTATCCAATTAATGTTACCATCATGTTAAATCAATCACTCAAGACCACAAATATAACTTGAAATGTCATTATGTCTAGAAATAAAATTAAGAAGAGAGAGATTATTACCAAAAGATATATTTGGAAATAAATTTAGGCTACCAATTGGAAAGGTCCAGGAATATTGGTTTTTGATCATTCAAATAGATTTAGTGTTTAGCTATCTTGGGCAGAAACTTTCTTTTTACAAAAAAAGACACAGTTTTATAGTGAAAGTCAATTTTACTGCATATCTATTTCAACTTCCTTTAAACAGTAGTTTAAATTATTAAGCTATTAATCCCATATCTAAATGCACTCAGGGGCAATATCCCTAATTTATCTCTCTATATCTGCCTCATATTCATCAGATAATTTGGGTTTCTAACAAAAAAGATGCATTTTTAATATATTGTGTTTGTCCTTCATATTCATTAAAATCTCATATATGATTTTATTTAAGGATTGCGCTTCTCCTCAATATGATGTGGTTTGCTTTGTGTGAGGGTTCCTACTTTTTTAAAGTGAGTTTGTCATAGAAAAAACTCCCTTTATATTCATAGAAAGAAATGTAGTTGAAGCTTCTTGTAATAAAAATGGGAGGTAAAAGCACATAAGCCCTTGCATGTTTTCTCCAATTCATGGCCAAAAAATGTAAGTGGCCCCTTGTCTAGAACAAATAATTCAGGCCAAGATTTGAGGAATTATAGATTTTTTTGACACTTTTTTTCATTTGTGGGATGTTAATATTATTGCATTTTTTCATAATTTTCTTTGCCAATTTTCTCCAAATTGGCCAAAATTTCTCAAAATTAATTAAAAACCTCCCACTTATGCATTTAACCCTCTTTCAAAAAAAGAGGGGTTGATATCAAGAATAAAAAACCAGAAGCCCATAATTTTGGGAACTCATTTTGGTTGGACAAGTGTAGGCTAAAAAAGGTGTTTGTTTCATTTTTTGAATATTACTTTTTTGTAAGTACAAAAGTGACATATTCTTGATAATAAAACTGGCTTAGGGAGTATTCAGGCAATAAATAAGACTGAGAAGGTGATAGCTTGGATAACTTGTATATATATAAAATAAATATCAGTCTCAATATGAATCAACTTCCCAAATAGTGTATTTTTTCTGAAAGGGGGAAAAATATTGTGGAAATATAACATTTTGTGCTTCTTAAAATTTATATTTCCACTCCAGAGCTTGTGGTTTAGAATGAAATTTTTAATTCAAAGTAATGGGGGGACATGATAAGCTTTGGTAGTGATGAAATCAAAGGGAACAAAATGAGAAAATCTATTTGTAAAACATATTAAGATGGGCGGATTGTCATTTGGAGGACACAAATAATTTAAAATCTGTCTATGAAGCTCCTGATAATATTACTCTTAATCAAGATTAATATTACTGTTCTTATGAAATATAATAAATAAATTTGTTATAACCAGAAATAGGTGAATAATTTCTTAATTATTTCTTCCAATTTTTATACACTACCAGTCAGTATAGCAGTATTCAGCAGTTATATGCTATAATTAATTAAAATAATTATTATTAATAAAACTTCTTATTAAAATAATATGAAGATTATTTTTTATTAATAATTATCTTTCAAAAGATTTATCTCTTTTTGATGCTTTAAGAACACTAAAAAAATAAAGAAAAAAAAACTTCAAGAATTGATCAAACACCCAATAATACTCCAAAAATACCTTGAAAAGACTTGGCAGAGTTATTTGACAGATTATTTGTGGATTTAAAAGATCAAAATTGATTTATAACAGTAATAAAACAATATAATAGTTAAAAGCTGTTGGAAAAATTTTATTTCTTTGATTTAAGGCCTTTCAAATTGATTTGGAAATATGTTAAAAAATTAAAAAAATATTGAAATAATACTTAATTGTTGGTACTAATCATGAGATTAAATAATAAGGTGATGATAGAAAAAGAAGCAATAGTAGGCCTCTTTTAAGTCTGAAAGACTCACAGAGGTGTGCAATGGAGAAAAATGAAAGACAAATGAGTGAGAAAACTTTTATCCTAATTGGTTTAATTATCAAATCACTTTCAGTCATGTTAAATTATCATAATTACTTAATTAAGTCAATTTATGTGACTACCAACCCATTTATGATTAACAAATAAAGGATTTACCACTTCAAATATTCTTCTATCTCCAAATAAACATTAATTTTGAAAATTTATCAATTTTATTGGAAATTTCATCACAGGTTGTATTTTCTGTGGATTTTTGAAGATTCAGTGTTTTACATAAAATCATCAAAAATGGACTGTAGGTAAATTTTTTAATTTCAACTATGAAGTCATGATTATTTTTTGGTTTTCATGTGCACAGTCCATTTCTCTATTGGTACTGAAGGTAGAAGAAGGACTCATAAATAATTGTATTTTTGATGAATTTTTGAAGTTTTTACCTCATTTCTACATAGAAAAGCAATTAGTATAGCTACAGTTAGTTTCCATGAGGTAAATTAATTGATAATAGTCTAAAAGGGGCTTTAATTACTCTTTTTGGGTTCATTCATTGTAGATAGTTAATAATGGACATGGCTATAGGAGTCAGAGATTCTCATTACCTCCTTGTAACATCAAAATAGCAGCTTATTTGTCATTTTCTTGTCATTTAATGATATTTTAACTTTGTAAAAAGGTTACAAAAAGGCTTTAATAGAATAATTAGGAAATTATAAGACATGTATCCAACATTTAGAGCTTAAAATTCCTCAGAGGACTCAGAATCTGGGTACCCTAGCTCCCTTTGATGTCTTTTGTCCACCTTATCTATTTTCACATCAAAAATATTAATCCAGGCTGAAGACTGATATACACTATTGGTGTATAAAAGCTTTATGTAAGAATAAAGTAATTTTAAGTTCCAAAGAATGCATAACACTATTATTAGTGTATATGCATTATAGGATTCCTCACATTCCTATTATTTTGGCATGAAAGTGAGAAAAACTAAAAAATTAACAATTCTTTTATGATGTATTGATGATGTGGTGTTGAATTATTTTCCATATTACCACCTCATAGAGTTAAATTAGGCTTATTAAATATTTTGAGTGAACCTTGGTGAATTTTTGTGTTGAATCTAAATCTGGCCTTAAATTCATGGATTTACTTACAAACAAAAACATTTTTCATCTTTTCTTAAATGAAAGATTATGAATCTTGTATTTATGAATTAATTATGGTGTATTCATAGTTCAAAATCATCTTTATATTGATTGTGGTAATTTGGGTAGGCTAAATATACCTCAAGGCTTAGATTCCCTCCCACCAAAAAATAAAATTGTACTACAATTTTATCAGTGAGCTCAAAATTAAAGATCCTCAAAAAAGGGTCAATGTACAATTTCAAACCTCTTTATATTAATTAAATAAAGTAACTAAAGCACATTTATAGGAATATTCAGGCTTGTGGCCTTCTTTAATTCCTAAATATTCTCAAACTTTTATTTGAGTCAGGTATGCCTCATTCATCCAGCCATTCATCTTCATGCACTAGGTTTCTATATCTGAAAAGATATCCTATTTTATTGTTAAACCTAATTCTCCTCTCTTTGATGACTTTATTTATCTTTTGTCTTAATTCTGTTCCACTGGTGGTAAAGCTAAAGGAGTTGGGTTCCTTAAAGGAAAATGTTTCTATCATCTTTTTGATAAGGTTTAAAATTAACCACTCAATTCCACTTGAACTGCATTGCTTTCATATAATGCAACAATAACAAAAAGGCCTTAAATAAGAAGCTTTAAGTTTCTTTGGGACTTTAATATTATCAAAATTTAAGGTTGAAACTAGAGCTAAGTTCCCTACTTTGAAGTCTGGTACTTTATGACTCTTGTCCCCACTCTGGTTTTCATATTCAAAAGCATAATCCATGCTTTTTCTTGTATTATGTTTCACTTTATAAAGCATGCACTTGGAAATGGAAGATTTAGGATGAATTTCAATAAAGTATTTCCTCAGTGTATATTATGGGAGTCTTGGATTCCATCCTTTCCCTAAAATAGCAGTAGTTTGACCTGTGGTAGAATGAACATATTTTTTATATGCCAGTTCTAATGCAGATATTAAGGTGCACCAGTCATGGGTAAATCCACCTGAATCTTTGAATTATAAACCATAGGCACAGAATCTCCTTATTATTTCTTATAAAACTTGAATCATTATCTCTGCCAGCCCAAGAGCTTGAGGGTAGTATCCTGTAAAAAATGATAACTTGGTCATAAAAATCTGTGAAGATTGGTCCAAAGTGTAGATGTGAGCTTTGGGTTTCTTTCACTCAGTAAATTATTAAATAGCTCTATCCCATAGGAGGATATCTGTATCCATAGAAATGTCATCTTTATGAAATGGTATGAATATGGGAGTCTTGCTATATGTGTCTATAGTGACTAAGAAAGCATTATAACTCTTGTAGCCACTTGGAGGTAGTGCTGTGACCCAATCCATGTGAACAACTTCCAAAGGGGATTTTGGTTCTTCAATATGAATCATAAGCCCAAATTTCTTTCCTGTGCTCCTGTTTTAATTTTGGAATATTTCACAAGTATGCCAATATTAACTTCTTTCTTTTCTCCAAAATGTCCACCATGCAGAGTTCTTGACTTTCTCAATTTTCCTTTCTTCTGATAGGTGTCCAGAACAGATTCTATCATGAAATTCATAGAGAATTTTATTGATAAGAAATTTACTGAATAATGTCATTAAACAACAATGTTTAGCTCTGTGGTAGAATATGCAATCAAAAAGTTGAAATATCCCTTAATAATAGGAAGCTTTCCTTATTTAATCAAATAAATAAACCAAATCTGTGTATTTGAATCATTTATCCAGTAACGATGTCAAGATAGGGTGATTATTTCCTTGCTTTCATAGCTCTATAAATTCTTCAAAGAATTCAGTCCCAATGTCAGCTATGTTAATTACTTCAATTGGGATCTGTGGCTCTTCTTCTAGAGGTACATAAGCTGGATTATAAGGTGTATTTGCTAGTGCCCAACTGCTAAGTCCAACAGAATTCTTATATATATTTCCTTCCTTATGAGCTATTGTCATATTTCCTCTATATTATTTAATGGCTGTTTTCCACCTCAACAGTTGTCTGTTGGGTTTTTCCATATTCAGAAGTTATTTTACTTCATTAAAATTACTTACAACCTCAAAAACACTTTCATCAAGATAATAGTGTAATTTATCAAGCTCCCATACTAAACAGAAGAATTTCATTTGGCTTGCATCATATCTGGCTTTTTTTGGTTTGATATGTCTTAATATAAAAGAAAATGGTCCTTCTGTTAGTTTTTCATCAATGATTTGGACTTGGTGTAGGCCTGACCCTAATTCATCTCCACATGCATAAGTTTATAACTTGAAGGGTATATTCCAGTAAGGAATTAGGAGTAAAGGCACTTCTATATTGGCTTTCTTTATTTTCTCATATGCGTCAATTCTCTCTTGGGTCATCTCAAATACTGTCTTCTGATTGCAGATTCTATAGAGTGACTTGGCTATAATTAAAAAATATTTCCGGTGTTTTCTGTAATAACTATAAGATTAAAGAAGAAAAATCAGTTCTTTCTTATGCTGGGGTATTGGATTAAGTAACACTGCTTCCACTTTATTTTTGTTAATACCCACACTTGAGCTAAAAACAATATGTCCAAGTGTTTTGAGTTCTTCACAGCCCAAATTGCATTTCTGAAGTGAAATATTCATATTCACTTCTGCAACTTTTTCTTAATACTCTTGTAAGTCTTTCAAGGTGAAAATACCATTAATCATAACATATGATTATATCATCAATATAAATTATAAGCCAGCCTTCAGAAAATTCCATGGAAAAGATGGTATTCATCATCCTTTTATAATTAGATGAAGCATTTTTAATACCAAATAGAATTCCAAGATACTAATGAATACCACAGTGAGTGATAATTCCAAGTCATTTTTTGGCTTTTGGTGTAAATAAATTCCAATGAGAACCTTTCAATTTGTTCATTGAGGTTATAAACTTGGATTTAGACAATTGGGTCAAGGTTTCTTGGATTCTTGGAACTGGATACCTATTTAGAAGCATTTAAGTATTCAGATCTCTAAAATCTTAAGCCATCCTTGATTCATCATTATGCCAAGAAATAATAACAGGAGTTGTTACTTAAGATTCTTCATTATGGCCTGATTTTCTTAGTACACAAAGCTGTGTCAACTCTTGGGTAGGTTTTGCCACAGCTTCCCTAGCTCTGGGGCTTTCTGGGTAAGCTGGTCTTCTGAGAAGTGGACTTCATTGTCTGTGAATATTAATAGTAATGTCAATTTAATTCCCTCTGATTGCAACTAAATGTTCATTGTCTCAAGCAAAGGAATTTTTATATGTTTAAAACACATTAATAATTTCTTGCGTAATTTTTGGTGATAAGTATTGATTAATTTGTGCTTCACTAAGTTGATTTAACCCAAATTCTTCTTCATAATAATATTGACTTGAAGATAATACTGATATTTGTTTGGAAATATTGGAAAAGGAAAATTTTTGTCTTTTGTTTTCTCTAATTTTAGAATATCTATCTTTGTGGTTATTGATGTCAATATCATAGATGTTAAAGTATTCATTTCCAAGAACAATATGTTGAGAAGTATAGTTATCAATTACTACTATCTCTTTCTTCATTCTCATATTTCCTGATGGGTGTGTAAATATAAATTTAGTATCTAATATACCCAGGGGGTACATATTATCACTGGCACTACTGAATTTCACACCTTCAATTGGTAATAGATTGTTTTTCCATTGTGGAATTATTTTTTTAAGGTAGTCGTTCCCTAAAAAAGTGCAGAATTCTCCTGTGTCTACATTTACTTTGGCTTCTACATCATTCATCAATATCTAGGTAATACAAGATTCTCCAGCGGTATACTCTTTACCTCTAGCAGATTTGGTTTTACACATTCTGGAATCCAAAGTTTTGGTCAATTTATAGAATTTCTCACTATATTGTGGTAAATGAGTATGGAATTCAGTAAATTAATAGAGTGCTCTGATATTTTCAATATGGAAGTTCTCTACTGGTGTGTCTTCGGAGCTTTCAGAATCATGGTCAGATTCTTAATTATCTTAAGTGTACTGAGCCTCCTCAATGACTTGAACTTCATTGATTTTTGAATTCTTAGTGAAGTTGTTTGCTAAATTTGATGTACTCCCATATTCATGAAATTTTAAGACAGGTCTTTCAGATCTCCTATCCTCTCTGGAAGTCTTTGGCATAATATTGGTCTCAATAGGGTTTCTAGTTCAGGATTTACCAATTATTTTCCGAGTAATGATATCTTCTATTGCATCAATATAGTCTTCTGTTGAAAATGGCTCTACATATCTTCATTCTATAGCATCTTATAGTTCACCTCCACATTTTTTTAATATTTTCATATTAATCATAGAGTCAGACATATCTGTGTGTAAAGTAGATAGTCTGTCTTTCTGTTTGAGGAACCAAGTAAGTGATTTTTCTTTCTATAAATTTAAAATGGCACTTTCGAAATCCTTTTCCATCATAAAATTCCAGGAATCATTGGCCAACTTGTTTATAATCTCAGATTTCCACCAAACCCAATTATGTTTTCTATATTCTTGCCTCATCTTGTGATCACATTTCTTTGCAGTCCTGGTAAACAAATAGTGTAGCTTGGCTAACATGATTTAATCAGCTATGTGAAAGTCCTCTTGCAACATATCAATTTATTTAATGAATTCCATATGGTTATATTCAACTTCACCAGAAAATTCTGGCCATTCTTCTAGCTTGGGAATACCTCTTGTAATAATTGTATTTTCTCCTCAACAAGGGGTTATACTTTCTTTTACAGAGAGTTTTCCTTCCATTAAAGTTATGTAATTTCTGGGAATATGTGAATCACAATTATTAATTTAATTCACTTGTGCAACTATCTCCTCCTTCAATTCCTGTCTTTCATTATCACTCCTCTGAAAATCTGTGGCAAAAATATTTGTGTTATGAGCTATGTTCAAAACATGTTCTTTAAAGCTTATGAGCTGTTCATTGACATTATTAATGGAAAAATTATCCAATTAATAATTTTTCACCTCACATTTACTCTAAATTCTGTCACATGTATTTGAAATTTACCCATAAATTGAATTTTTCACTTTACATCATTCAGTGAAAGTTCTGTATTTATTTCTTAAGTAATTGATATTTGATGTTAATTATCTTGATTCTTTGTCAAAATTATTGAATTTTACATCGAAAATGGACTGAATATATCTAATTCTATCCATAATTTGCATGGGAAGGTCCTGTTCATCTTCTCTTGTTCCTTGGTTGTAAATTCCATATTGAAAACCTTGTCCATGGCTGAAGGCTCCAATTTGAGAATCCTGCACCCTTGTGGGTAACGCCTTTGCCAATCTGCTTTGCCCTTCCCTTTCCTTGATTTTTCCTGGGATGTCTCTGCTTCTTTTGAGGTCCTTTGGGGTTCCCCTTGGGGAGTTCTTCAGCTAGTTGATGCTACTGGTCCTTCTTTTTCCAAATCTGGGGTCATTTACAGTTCCTTCTTTTGGTCAACAGATGAAAGACCTTGGTTCTTCAGCCAACTATTCATTTTTTCACCTTGTCCTTGCAAGAAATGAACTCCATCTTCATAAAGCTTCTTTTCCTCTCCTGACCCAAAAATCTCTTGATGTGTAAGTAGGATTTCATAGCCCCCTTCGAAAGGCTTGGGCATATTTCCCTTTATTCTTTCTTGAATGCTATGTACCAGCTTTTGTACTGGAACTGATCTACTTCTATGGCTTCCACTTGGAATTGCTTCAACCCTTAAAAAATCACCTTGAATCAGTTCAGGCTCAGAGTTAATTTCAAAGGTTGTTGGTACAAACCTTGGGGAATGGGGAAACTTTGGAATCCTCCAAATGTTTCTTTCTTGAGAAAGGCCTGCCAGGTCTGTCCCTGTTCTTGCCTCTTCCTTTTCCAGATCCATCAGGTTGGACTGAATATTTTCTTTCATTTCTGGAATACACCGCTTTCAAAACAACTTAGGAGAAAAGTAAGAATAAAGACAAATAAAACACATCTTTTGGTGGTTTTTTGGATACCTCTGCATGAAATAAAGTTCCAATTTTGAAAACTTTCACTTCAATACTCTCTTCAGATTCTGGACTTGTAATAAATCTCTTACTGAGTTTCTTTTCAGCTGAAATATATCTGATTACATACACTAAAGAAAAGATTAAAAAAGAAAAATTATTTTTCATACTTTCAAATATTTTAAAGATTTTTTATAAGTCTTATTAGTTTTTGTATGTTAGAACTTATTCTTTTTAAAAGAAAAAAAACAAATTTCAAGATCTTTAATCAAAAATGGATTAAGTGTGACACAAAGAAGAATTTTATAATTTTTTGGAGGTGAAAAATTCACATGTAAGACAATTCAAAATTAATCCAAATTACTCAATGAAAAATATTTCCAAGAAAATTTCAAAAAAAAAACAATTTAAATTTAAAACAAAATAAAAACCTTCTAAATTAATATATTTAAAGCTTACAAGTATTTTGATTAAGTTCTCAAGGTTTGCAAAACAGGGCCAGGCCCAAAAATGTAAGATCTGTCTAGGAAACTCTTGATAATAATACTATGAATTAAGTGTACTATGACTGTTCTTATGAAATATAATAAGTGAATTTATCATAACCACAAACAAATACACAATGGATTAATTTTTTTACTTATAATACACTACCAGTGATTATGACAGGAATCAGTATTTTTCTAATAGAATCAATTACAAGTATTATTAATAAAACTTCTTATTAATATTGATTTAATTAAAAATTGTGTTTTAAAAGATTAACTCTCTCTTAACTCTTCACAAACACTAAAAATTTAGAGAGAAAAATTTAATAATTAATCAAACACTCACTAATAATCCAAAAAGCCCTCAAAAAGAATTGACAGAGTGATTTCAAGGATCATTTGTGTATTTAAAAGATCCAAATTTATTTATAACAGTAATACAGAAATGTAGTTGTTAGATACTATTGGGAGTATTTATTTCATTTTATTTAACACCTTTAAGATTTATTTGGAAATTTTTAAAACACTTAAGGAAATATTTAACTAATACTTACTTGTTGGTACTAATGATAAGATTGAATAATAAGACAATGATGGAAAAACAGAAATAGTAGGCCTCTTTTAAGTCTAAAACAGCTCACAGAGGTTTTCTATGAAGAAAACTGAAAAAACCAGTGAGTTAGAAACCTTTGACCTTAATTGTCTGAATGACTACATCACTTCTAGTCATTTGAAATTATTATAATTACTTAATTAAGTCAATTTACATGACTACCAGCCCATTTATGGTTATTAAATAAGGGATTAAAAACTGCAGATTTCCTATTATTTCAAAATAAAAATTAATTCATTAGATTTATCAATTTTATTGGGAATCACATCACATGTTGTATTTTCTGTGATTTTTTGAAGATTCAGTGTTTCACATAAAATCATCAAAACTTGACTTTAAGTAACAATTTCAATTTGAATTAGAAAGTCATACTTATTTTCTTAGTGTGGATTATCCTTTTATCAATTGGTACTGAAGGCTAAGAAGGATTCATTGATAATTGTATTTTTAATGAATTTTTGAAGTTTTCATCTCATTCCTGTGTAGAAAAGCAAATAGTATAGTTACAGCTGGTTTCCATGAGGTAAATTCATGGATAATAGTCCAAAAAGGTTTTTGATTAATATTTTTGGGTTTGTTAATAGAAAATGATTAATGATGGACATGGTTACAGGAGTCAGAGTTGCTAATTACCTCCTTGTCACATCAAAATAGCAGTTTATCTGCTATTTTCTAATTATTCAATGAGATTTTAGCTTGGTAACCAGGTTCCCACAAGGATTTACTAGAGTAATTTGGACATTATCAGCCATTGATTCAAGATTTAGAGCTGGAAATACCTCAGAGGCCTCAGAAGTAGGGTACCCTTGCTCTCTTTGATGTCTTTTGTCCCCCTCAGCTATCTTCACATCAAAAGTATTAATTCAGGCTTAAAGACTGATATCCACTATAGATGTATCAAAGATTTATGTAATAATTCAGTAATTTTAAGTTCCAAAAACATGCATAAAACTATTATTAGTGTATATGTAGCATAGGATTCCTCACATTCCTATTATTTTTGCATGAAATTGAGAAAAACAAAAAAAATTCACAATTCTTCTATGTGGTATTTATGATGTGGTGTTGAATTATTTTCCATATTAACACCTAATAGAGTTAATTTAAGCTTATTAACTCTATAGAGATACCCTAGGTGAATGTCTGTGTAGAATCCAAATTTGGCCTTAAATCTATGGACTTACTCACAAATTAAAAAGTCTTCTATCTTTTCTTAAATAAAAAATGATGAGCTTTGGATATATAAGTGACTTATGGGTTTTACATAGCTACAAGTTTATTTTTATATTAATTGTGTCCTATTTGGGTATTTAAAATATACCTCAAAGCTCACAAATGAGGGGAAAAGAAGAAATATTGGACTTTGGAGTAAAACAAACTGGTCTTTGATGCTTATTTGAAATTGGATCCTCCATATCAGGCATGGACATAAACTTGCTTTTTGGAGCCTGCAAAACATCTTCATACCACTCAATTCTTTCCTAATGAAATCTTACCAAGGGTACCAAATTTTTCACAGCTCCCTGAAGGTCTTGATTATTTTTAATTCCTTCAGCCAAGTCACCCCTAACCTCCTCCCATTAATCTTTTGTTTTTAAAATGTGATGGGCTACTGTTCTATAGCCATAGCTTTCATCACCCTGGAAATTTATGGGCTTTAATATGTATTTTAAACTGAATATTTGCAATTTTTCTGAGGCAGGTTCCTGATAAAAGTGGCTCAAAAAATTATTCAATATTTCAATTAACAAAACCTTTTACATTAAAATTAATGAAAAGCTCACAAAAAATATTGGATAATTTACCACTTTTGTTGTAATTTATTTGCAATTCTCACAGGTTAAGTTAATTGCATCATAAATCTACCAAGTTTTTGAAGGCTTTTGGGACTTTTGTTGAGAGGTTCTGCTGATATTTGTCAATATTGTGGACCTCCTGATGGCCACTCCTTATTTTCTGTATTACTAAAAGTCAATCTCTTATTACTTGATTGATTTGGATAATGTGGCTTAAAAATCTTCACGATTTTCAGATTAATTAACTTCCATACTTTGAGGTTGGGAAATTGACTGTGATCTTTAAATTGTTGTTCTGGTGAATTTTGATGGAGGTATTTCACTGCTTTTTGAGTAAATATAAATTATTTCAAACACTGAAGGATCTCTTTTATTTTACTTTTTTTCTCCTTCAGGTCTTCCAGTGGTATTTTTGGATTAAAGTTGGTCTTCATAATATTCTTTGTCCTCTTGACTCTTGAGAATTTTATCAAAAGGTACCTTTCCAGTTAAAACATCTTGAAAATGTTAAATAATTGTTTTTATCTCTTCCATTGGTATTTTTAAAAGTTATTCACCAATATATTAAAATTCTTTCAATCAATTCTTCCTTCTTTTCACAATTCTTTGATCATCTCCTTGATATCTATTCTGAGAATAATCTTCCAAAGAATATAAGTTAATGTTAAAAAAATCTAAGAAATTTGGGATGAAAAATCCTTACAGTTATATTCAACTGCCACTATTGATGTAACTCTGATAGCTTGAGCCTTTGGCTCTTAGTAGATTCCTGTTGGGTATTTTTCTTCCAAGCTATCCCTTTAGAACCACTGTATTTATTAATGCATTGTTTTCTGAGGGGAAATTTTGATTTTGAAATTTTCAAAGGCCATCTGAAGTGGATAATGAGACACCTTTCAATTGAGAGGAAATATGTGAGGAGGAAAACTCTTGACATGGACAATGATTCATTTTGAGATTCTGTTGATTATTTCAATAAACTTTGTCTTAAAATCCATGTGAAGGGATCTAATAACCTCCAGTATATTATAAGTGGAATTTTGGATCCAACGCTCAACCATTGCATGGGCACCTGGAAATCTTGAGGTGGAATCCACCGGCAGGAAAAAAAGGTTGTTGGTTCAGACAGGAATGCAGTACTCCTCTAGAGGAAGCAAGGGTTTGTCCAAATATTGCAACACTTCAGTATATTTGCCTTGCTTTTGAGGTTTCTTCCAGTTTTGGTTAAAATATTTTTCATTTAATTAACACATGAGCTGGGGAATTAATCTCAAACTCATTAATAGCCATATTAACTTAAATAAAAGTGAGTTACTTGATTCCAAAGGACCATAAAAATCTCAAAATCAGGCCCATGTCAAATTTTCTTCATGCAATGGGAAGATACAGCTTTATTGATGTTCAAAATGCATAATATGACTTTTGAATCTTGGAAGAGTTTCTGAAGACAATTATTCAAGGAAGAATCCCCATTAATAACAAAAAGTGGAGGAATAAGAATATTGGTATTGTTGACTACTTTTTTTAGTTATGGATTCAACACCAAGGTATAGAAAGATTCAGCTTTATCCTTCATAAAACCAAAAACACCATAAATGATTTTATTTTCTGAGATTAATCTAATGAGATAAAAAGTTCAATTTGTAATCATTGATTTTATGGGTACAATCCATAATAATCGCATGAGGAAAGCCTTTGAGAATCTTTATGGGAAGGGGGTGAGTGAAAAGAAGAAGTTAATGTGTCTTGTGGTATCCCTTTCAGAGGACCACACCAAATTTTTTATCATTATTTAAATAAGAGCAATAATAGGCCTGCTTCATTAAAGTTTATGCTTCTTAATTTTATTGACTTGATTTTGAATTTCTTGAAGTATTACAGGCCTTTCAGGCTCCCTCTTTCTGCATACCTGAATTTTTCTTGGCATGAGCAGTGATTAATACATCTGAGAAAAGTTTGGATGTCTCTTTATAATTGAATTTTCTGTAAGAAGGATGTTCCATGAAATTTTCAGTGGAATCATGACTGTGTTCATGATTTTTTACTTTGAGTCCAAGTGGTAATCTTGGAATATTTTCTGGAAAAAAAATTAAAATGACAGTGAAAATTTCTTGAAGTGACCCATTTTGACAAGCTCTTGTCAAAATTTTGGGTCTCAGACATATCTCAACCTATTTTATTTGATTTTAGTTCATATTTGGCCTCAAGGTGGACGCAGGAAACCCCTGTGCCCTGGCAAAACTATGAAAATGATTCCAAAAGGATCCTAAGGGTATGAAATACACCTTCAGTGGGAGGTTGGAGAGTTTTTATTTTAAAGGTTGAGGGAATTACAAAAATTAAAAAGGGGGGATTTGGAGTGTGTGGAACAAGTGAAGATCCTCTCAAAATATTATAAAAAGTGAAAAAAGCTATCAAAAGGAGAAAAAAAATGGGCATAAGTTTATGGTTGATTGAAGAGGGTTGGATGGAATTCTGGTTATTGGTAAATTTTGAATAGCTGGAAACGTTCTTTGAAAAAAGATGGGGTCTTTGTGGAAAAAATGGAAAAAATTGGCTTGGAAATATTTGATAACTTTTGTTTGAATTTTTTTTTGAAAAATCAAGTTTATTTGGGGGTGAGAAATATTGTGAAATATTTTTGGGGGGTAAAAAATCTTTGAAAAAAAAGGGCCAAGAATTCTTTTTTGAGGGAAACCTTTTGGTGTGGTTTTTTGACAGGAGTTTTTTGTTTCTTTAACTGAATAGGAGCAAAGAGAATTTCTTACATTCTCTACCAGTTTTCTTATTTTATTTTAAAAGATCCTTAATATTATTAATTATTAATATAGTCTTGATTTGGAAATTGAATAAAAAGAATCATTTGATGGCTTAAAGGGTTACTCTATGCAATCACAGTTCCAAGAAGTCCAGATTTATTTCATTTTTTTACTTCACCGGTGAAAAAATATGTTTTTTTTTACATAAGCATGGGAGCTAATGGGCATAGTCTTTATCTCAGGAGTACTTAATACTGCTTATATATTGAGCTTCTAGTCTTGGCTGAATTAAATAAGCTGAATTTCATTGCTTGATGATAATATTTTAAGCTTGAAAATTCTGTAATACATGGTAAGCAGAAGTATTAAATATTATTCATCGATGATAGTTTCTATCTATAGCTATATTTCTTAATAAAATAAATCATTTCAATTCTTACCTCTGTCTTATGGCCCACAGATATATCAGAGCCCAAAACTAGTGAATAGCTACTTTTGAGTTATGTGACATTTATTAATTAGTGGGTTGATATATTCGAATCTTTTATTCATAACTAAAAGCTGGTAGATAAAATAAAGAAATATCTTATTATCAAATTTTCCAAAATTATTAAGATATTATGTAAGAAATACATTTTTAATGGAATCTCTGTATGACACTATAACAATATGCTTCCCTGTTTTCCCCTTATGATAGTAATAAATCCCATCTGAATTTTAAAAAAACCCTTTCATGTCTGTTAAGGGAAAATTTACTGAAATAAAATACTTATTGGATGAATATTACCATTTTTGGTATCTAAAAATTCCAAGATAAGCTTTCGTTTCTTTTATCTGTAATTTTCAGAAATTTGCAAACAAATATTTTTTCTTCTGTTTTGGAAATTTTATTTTGACAAGTACCACAATTCAAATTGAGGAACATTCTGGTAGCCAAATCTCAAATCTTCTGTATTTGATATATGATGATGGAGATTATTTCTCTTTATATATTTCAAAGCAGTTCAAATATTCCTTCGTAAATCAAAAGCTCAATATAGCTTTGAGTATTTAGTCCTTTTGAAAAACCCTCCTTTTGAGAAAAAACATTTATGTAGTGCATGATATTAGTATGATATAAACCAAAAGGTGTCTTTTCAGGAATTATAAAGTTCTGAATATATCATTAATAAAAATATAAGGGGAAAATATATAAGTAAATATTTATTCAAGAGCTATGTTACGCATATTATCTATTGACTTATTTAAAGTATATGTGGAATTTTTGAAGGAAGCGTATTTATACATCTGGGAAGGTTTATGCTTAATTGAGGTAATAATTTTTATCATTAAGACATTATTTATTGAGTTCTTTTATTTTTGAATTTGAGTTTTAATTATAGTCTTTACCTTTTTAGAACTTATTTTCTTAACTTTGGATTTCACATTTTCAACTATGTGCTGTAATTGGTAGGACATGTTTCTCCCTTATTGAATATTCTGCAAGCTACAAGATAATATTTTTATTTTCTGGATCAATAAGTCCAATATCTTAAGAATGCATCATTTCATTCATTTATGCTTAAGAATGAGAGAATTTGAAGAGCTTAGAGTAATAGCTAAGAGGATTTTAGGATTTAAACACCATAAATATTCCTTGAAGACATAGCTGAAGGATTTGGAAATCCTTTTCACAAATATTTATACACAATTAAAGCTTATATAATTTGAAAATATGTATTAATGAGAGCTAGTAAATTCCAAATTATTCAATAAATACTAGAACTTGCCTTGTTTCCTTATTCAGAAGGCTTAATCTAGAAAGCTGGGGGGAATTGCACTTTTGTAAAAAACGTTTTCTTGGAGCTTATTCATTAATCTAATTAGAAAATGTTCAAAGTCTGAATTTTCTTTATTCTAGTCATACCAAGAGAATTAGAAAAAAAAGTATAATAATATCAAATCTTCAAGCCCTTTTTAATGGACAAAATGTTTATTAGACATTTTCAATATGAAGTGTAATTAAACATAAATTTTCATATTTATGTTATATATGTGAGAAACTGAATTATATTATTGGCTTGAGTCATCTTTATTCAAGTAATTCAAAAGAAATTAGATAGAATACCCTTGTAAATAAGCTTGAAATGATACACATATCATTTCATAGCCATTTGAAACTAGCTCTTAAAGAGAATATAAATAGCTCTAAAATCTTTTCTCCTTTGATTATTAAATTTAGTTAATTTTATCTGTGTAAATATCTATATTAATCAGGTTTCCCTTTGAAGATATCATCCTCCGAATAATTCCTGTACTTAGAACTAGGATTATTTTCATAAAATGATTTCTCTTTGAGTTTTAATGATGAACTCCATTATTCAGTGGATAAAGAAAAAAGTTAATTTTGATAGAATATTGTAGGACATTCATGATTATGCTAAAGATCCTTAAATAAAACTTTTCATTTATTCTTATTTCACGAGGATTATATAAACCTATATATTTTTTTCTCATTTCGGACACAATCCTCTGAGAAATGATAGAAGTAATTTCTCAGAGCTTGAGTGAGTTTTTCCTCACTTTTTGTGGTTAAATATAATAATCAAATTTAAAATCCAGGAATATAGAGTACATAAAAAGTTTTTTGACTCAGATATTCCACCAATTTTTCCTTTACTAATGCAGCACTCTTGTGGATATTATTTAAGAATTTTAAAATTAGAAAGGTAAAGGAAATTCTGTAAGTTATTTTTTCTCAAAAAAACAGAGAAGACATCATCATAAACTTTAATGCAAGAAGAGTTTTACTACCTGAGCTTATTAATATTATTTATCTTGTTTTTTTTATTCTTTTGAATTTTTGCACTTTTCTCATAAAAGCACTACACCCTTATTACAAGAATATTTTTTCAATTACTTCAGTTTTTTGGAATTTTGGAATTTTTCTATATTTTCTTTTGAAAACAGTCCAGTATGAGGCTTTGTAAATCCTCCTTGTGCATAAACGTGGACCCATATCAACCTTTTCACAGTAGGAAGATTTGAAGGCACGCCTACTTTAATTATTAAAAGGATCAAAAAGGTGCAAGAATAAAAATAAAAACTTTAAAAAAAATCATTTTCATCATAATTATAAAGAATTATGTATAGAAAATGATTATATTGAAGAAAAAATACAAGAAAAATATGATTTTTCTATATTAAAATCTAAATTTTTTTAATAATTTTTCAAAAACAATGAAACAACTAAAAACAATCAAACAAATAAAAAATTACAAAATTAAAGAAATAGTAATAAGATAATAAGAGAATAAAAATCACAAAATTCATAAAATTCATAAAAGAAAATGTAGCCTTTTTATGGTTTTTAATCTTGAACCTGGATTATTTTTGTAAGTGTTAAGGAATTCAACTGCAAGAAAGGCAAGAAATTGAATGACACCAATATCAAGGTGAGGGATTTGCCCAAAATTGGTGCCTATTTTGAATCTTGATTTTAGTTCAGGTATTCTGAAATATGATTATATCTTGAAAATAGATACCGAATTGGGTCAAAGAAAAGTTTAATTTATTTAAAGATCTTTTAAAGAGAAAAAAGCTTCAAGTGCTAGAGTATATAGTATACATAATTTGTATGAATATTATAAAAAAATAAAAGAGATTTGTAACTGATTCCCAGATTAAAATTTGATACATAAAAATTGATCTTTATAAAATTATTCACATATAGAATTATTCAAAAATGATATTTCTAAAATGCTCTAGTGGCTCAATATAATCTGTAATTCCAAATAAAAAAATATTCTGCGCTCAACATGTTTTCAATAAAGGTTGAATCTTAGACTTACTTGGGCTAAAGATACATTGAACATGGAACCCCTTCTTTTGGCTGTATCAGATTTTCCCATGGCTATTGGTATATTTATTTTTTGGTAAGTATTTCAGAAAAAATGTTACTCTTAGAATCATCTTTTATGAAAAAATATGTAATAATTATAACTTTTATTATTTTGATAATTGCTATTATTTATCAATTGATAATTCTTGCACTCTGGGATGAAATAAGATTCATAATCATCATTATTTAGGAGAATATACCTTCAAGATATCTAATTAATTATTATAACTGCTACAAGCTAAAGCCTATAGATTTTATATAATATATTCTTCATACTTCATATATTAATTCTGAAGCCAACTTTGGGCTGTAATGATTTCTTGATCAAATTGCACATGTTTATGATCAAATTTATTGTAATTTAATTTAAATATGATCACCCAGCCTTGGTTTTTAACCTCTAATTAATTAACATGGAGATGTGCTTGGATATATAAAACTATTTCTCCAGCTACTGAAAGACTTATTTAGGTGATTTTGGAATATCAAACAAATAAAAAACCTTTTCTTACTATTTTTTTACTTCAAAATTGTAGATTGCATCCAATTTATTTTCAAAAGATACAATAAATGGGGCGTTTTATCTATATATACTATGGAAAGTATCTCAAAATACATAATATCTAAAATTTGTAACACTTATTCACTCATAGATATCAGTTTTAAGCCTAAATAGAATAGATGGACACTCACTTGATTTTTGAGGCCTTACTCTCAATATAAAGAGGCAATTGAAATCTTTCATGAGTTATTATGAATGGTATTCTAATTATATGACCTAAAAAGAATCTTAAGACTTTAAATATAAATTGTAAGGTTTGACTATGAAACAATAAGTAAAAATTACTAATTTATTACTTATTGTACTCTGAATGTCCTTATAATTAAAATAAATAAGATTAAAATAATAATAATAATAAAGAAATATTATTATTATGGCGTAAAAATACTATATTATTAAATAAATATAATGATATAAATTAATATTATATGAAATTATAATATTATAAATAATATATTAATATAAAATAATTAATATATTATAAAGCTCTTTATTATTGTTACCAACAAATAATAAAGGCGTAAAAAACTGTTTCTTATAAATAAAAAACAATTAATAACAATAATATTACTAATATTAAAGTTATATATTAATATAAATACTATTTATATTAATTAAGAATTATTAAGAGTAATAATAGGAGAGAAATCATTATAATAAGATGAAATAACCTACTTTTAACACTTAAAATAATAATTTTGAGATATTTTATGCCAAAAGAATATAATACAACTTTTTCAAATTGTATTTACAATCAAAAATAAAGAAAATTACTAAATTTCTTGATTTTACGTGGAAATGAGTTTATAGAGAGATTTATGACAAAAACAATTAAAGAATTGATTTAATCACGTAAAAATAGTGATTAATATTAAGATGGTCTTTGGTCTTTAATAATATAAGAGTTTTATATATAAAGAATAAAGAAGTTACCTTTTATTTAATTGATTTAATGTTTTTGATGCGTATGAGGGGTAAATAGAGTAAAAAGAGCTCTATTTATAGTAAATACCTCCCTCCTAGAGTCCAGCAGGCTTCTAGTAGACGTGTACTGATCATATCCACTGGAATTGATCAATATTTTAAGGTTTGGAGATGATTACATCATTATCAAACCATATTACATCATTATCAAACCATATTACATCATTATTACACCATTATTTAGAGTTATCACTATAACTCTAAAGTTGATGACATCAGAGGCTTGGCAGAACCCCAAATTTCGTGGATTTTATTAGTTTTAATCATAAACTAATAGTATTCACCAATTTTATCACTCTTAAGACTGTTAAACTTAAATTAAGGCTACAGTGTGTGATCATAACTGCTCAAATTAAGCTCAAACTTTGATCCTCAATAACTTATAAGATTTACACGCTACATCAATTCAGAGAGTGAATTCTGATAGCCTGACATAACCTTATTATGCTGCCAAGAGCTTTTCATTACATCATCAAAACTCTAATTTTGATGATTTTTCTTGTAACTCATCTTTTCTGTCGAAATTCAATATTTTAAACTTCAAACCTTGATTTCAGGGGGTTATACCCTGAGTTTAGTAATAAAAATTACATCATTCTTCTCGAATGAACTAGTAGAATCCAACTGTATACTTTTTTTTAAGCTTGGAGCACTTTCACAACAAAGTGGTCAACAGCTCTGTTGATTTTTATCAATATTTCATCATAGGTTTTAACCTTGTTTATAATTTGTAAAATAAAGTTCATATCTGTGTTCTTACAGTAATTACGTGGTAACTTTATTTTTGGTTCATCATTCTATCATGTATAGTTTAGAAGATATTAGCTATGATCCTTGAATATATGCGTTGACCAAAAAAGTGCATATATTCAGGATAATTCCTTAAGTATTAACATTGGAAATTAGCTTATTAATTGTTTTATGTGTGAATTTTCATGGGGAATCCACTGGTACAATTCATTTCACATGTTGTTTTATTAGTTCTTGAGATAAATGAGTTTTTATGGTTTTTATAAGGTATTATACCCTATAATTCCTTAAATATAGACTTTACAGATATGCCATAAAAATGGTATATGTGTATTTTTCCATGGAGAATCCAATGGTATAATTTATTTTACATGTTGATTCATTGGTTTTTAAGTTAAACCAATTTTTGTACCAATTTATGGTATTTTTTGTATATTTAATTAATTATTTTTAATGTATAATTATTTTAAGCAATTTTAATATAATTATATTAAAAGTATAATTATTCTGAGTCTTTTTGTGACCTTATTGGGTATGTGGTCATATCTCAAAGGCTCACATAAATGATATTTAGGTATGAAACATTCCTTTATATTTTCAATAAATTTTTTCAGTCTCAATATACTCCACTTTCTTACTACTATTTCTATGCTAACACATTATGAAGCTTTTTGAATATGCCTTAATAAAGAAATTATTCTCAATAAATTCAAAAAATAATGAAAAAGCTTTCATTAATAATGTTTCAATTGAGATTCATATCATACCATTGAGAATTCTTTTGTGCATAATATCTGACTAATTTTTTTATTATGTTCAAACTCTCTTACATCATTCTGAAGGATGATTAGATATTTTACAGTAAAATCATTTGGTAACAAGCAAAGAGTTAATTCAAAGAATTCTCTTTCATTTAATGAAATTAATATCAAGTCTTGGAATAGAAATTATCAATTACCATTGGGTCTGTTTATAAAGAAACATCTAGATGTGGGCCATAAAGAGTACTTATAAAGGATCATGTTATATGTGCTGATAAAGTTTCTTAGAGGTAACTATAAGAATCTTTCAGTATTATTTGATAATTTAATTTTCTAAACTAGTTTCTCATAACTGAATTACCCTTAACTTGAGACCATCATCACAGGGCTTTCCCACTTGTTTTGTGAACAGATCATATTAGGGTGTGTCAAAGTCACCAAATCCCACCTTAAAATAACATGGGATTTGGCCTCCAAATCCCAACACTAAATCCTCAATTTTTCATGTGTAAATCACATACCATTTTAACTGAGTCCCCTGGTATTTTTACCAACTCCCATGCATCTGGGATTTTAGTTTGAAACCTAACCCAAAGGAGCATTCACAAGTAACAACTGTACAACATATTCTTCTACACTCCATTTTGGACAATCTTACCAAAAACCTTACAGTCCATTCATATTTCCTCATCCATATAAGAATGCCCCATTTCAAAGCAAAACACATCAAGTTGGATATGAAAATCACCTCTGGCCTGCCTCATCCATAAGGTCACTTAATCCATACAGATTATTTAACCATAATTAATTGGCTTTCAATCAAATCCAATTTTGAGTCATGTTTTGGTACTAGTGATTCAATATCAATTGAAAGGCCTCCTTCATCAAAGAAGCATGGATTTCAGCTTATGGCCATTGAGATCAATAAAACATCATGAAATTGTTTAAACCTTAGCTCAAGCAGCATCCAAGATTGATGGCAAACATATAAAAAGAAGTATATGGCAGCAAAAAAATTTGAAAAATTAACTGGGGCTGGACTCACCAAAGAAGATGAGAATAAAGGAATCAAATCAATGAGTGAAAAGCTTTAAATTATGTGTCCTTGCTATGCTGAAATGGATGCACTCTTTGGTCACAAGACCAATGTCACTCCCATTGCAAGCTATGATTTGCAAGAAAAAGACAGCTTAAATGGTGTTGATGATGATCTTTTGCTTGATAAGGTAAGTTATAATATCTTTTTCTTTTTACCTCAGATGATTAAAGCTCATTTTGATCTTAAAGGAGGATAATTGTTTCAAATCACCTCACAATCTGGATCCTTTGCTTAATAATTATGGTGACTTAGTTCAAGTGAAAAACCCTCAAGATGAATCAGTAAGTACATTTAAGAGTGATATTTATTAAATTCAATCTTTATTATTTCTCCTTTGACCAGAAAAGTAAATCCATAAAAGATTCAAAACAAAAGCATAATCATTCAATGATGCCCAACTTGAATGACAATAGTGGTTCTAGGAAAAGGTTGCTGGATATGTTTGCACCTACTTATGCAAATTTTCTTGAATCATGGAAAAAGGGTATGACCTGAAATGATCATTACTCTGATCAATCCTACTGACAAAATTCATTATTATTAGCCCCTGAAACCAGTGATAGTGCGTGTTTGGAGTGGGACAGGGAGAGTTGGCATGAAGAGCAAGTGAGCATCATGGAAAAGAAACGGTTTGAAGAAGTAAAGCTACAAAATCAAATGGAGTTTGATGAGAAGAAACACACAAAGAAACATGAATTTGAAAAAAAAGGTGGAATCGGGAATTCAAACTTAAGGAAAAGCAATGCCAGATGGATCTCACTATAGTGGAATTGTCATCAAGCAGGCCAATTATGGAGCTGGAAAATATTCTGACATTAATCAATAAAAAATAACATATTAGGTATATGTCATGTGATCATTTGATACATGGTGATTTGTCAAATACAAGTGATTTGTATTTGCAATTGATCTTATGTTTCAAAATTTAATTGCAAATTATTGAAAAATTGAAAATTTGTGCAAGTTTTGCATCATGATACTATGTGCCAAATATCAATTTCCAAGTTTGTTCCAATTGAATTTGAAGGTTCCCTCAAAATTTCAATTTTTTTGGTGAATTTTTTCCAAATAAGAGTGGGTTGGACCTTTTTTCCCAATTTTTTTGTATTTTGATCATTTTATTTTAATTTAATTAAATTGAATTTTACTCTTGTTTCCTTTTTCTTTATTGTTTGAAAATTTTAGTATATCATATTTCGTTTTTTTGGACTTTTCTTTATTTTGCTTTTGTTTTATATTTTTTTATTGTTCATTGTGTTTCTCTATTTTATTTTGATTTTCTTCTTTTTTTTGTTTGTTTTATGTTATTTTGCTTTATGTATTTCCATTCTTTTCATTTGGTTTTTGGGTTTTAGGTTTGGTTTTAATTTTCTCAATTTTTCATAATTTATTTTTATTTGTCTGGATTTTTTTGTTTTTTGGTTTTGGTAGGTTTAATTTTTTTTAAATTTTTTAAATGGGTTTTCATTTTTCTTTCTTTTGTTTACATGTTTTTTTGGTTTTTCTTTTTAGTTGATGAACCATCCTTTTCAAAAAAAAATTTTATTGAGGTGAGTTTTTTAAATTCTATTGTTTTTTTGCAACAGGATTCAAGGCAATTTATCTTGAATAATTTTTCTTTTTAGTTGGTTCAAAATCTTTTTTAATATTTTTTGGTTTTTTTAATGTCTCTTTTTTAAATTCTATTTCCTTTTTTTTGCAATGGAATTTGATCCTACTTATTTTTAAACCTTTCTCTTTTTTTGGATTAATCATCCTTGTTAAAGGATATTTTTTGGATAGAGGTGAGTTGTTCAAATGATCTTGGTTTCTTTCAACAGATTTATTTTCAACTTATTGTTGTTGGTTTTTGGCAATAGAATTTGATCCTACTTCTTTTTGAACCCCTTTTCTTTTTTGTGGATTAAGCATCCTTTTCAAAGCATTTTTTTTGGATTGAGGCACATTCTTTAAATGCTATTGGTTATTTTTAAACGGTTTAATTGCAACTTATTGTTGAATCACTCTTTTGTAAATATTATTGTTTTGAATTGAGGTGAGTTTGTCAAATTAGTTTTTTTTCCAAATTAATTTAATGCAACTGATTCTTGAATCAATTGTCTTTTTAGTTGCTTAGACATCTTTCTGTTTTGTGTCTTTTTGGATCAAGGTTTTTTATTTATTTATAGTTATTTGTTCAACAGGATGCCATCCAGCTAATCTTTCAATAAATTTCATTTTTAGTTGTTAAAACATCTTTTATTGGATTGAGGTGAGATTTGAGTGTCTATTTTGTTGTTTCAACAGGGACATCTTTGGCTTCATCACCTCCATCTCCAACCGATGTAGCCAAAGGGCTTCTCTGCTTTTCATATACGAATCGGTGGACTCGAAAGCCCTCAATCAAACAAGGTGCAAGGGTTCATGAACATCCAGCTTGACAAGAAAGAAATTACCAATAAATTCATGATAAAAATCTCTATAAAAGCTTCTATAACAGTTTCTTGAAAAAATCCCTCCAATTTCATCAGATTTAAAATCATCATCCATCAAAATTTTGCTCAAAGACCTTGCAATCTCACCAGTTTCATCAAATTTTTGTTTGTCGCTTGCTGTTTCATCAAAATTATGTCCAGAATTCATGAGTCTTCCTCCTCAATAAGATTACTTCCTCACCCAATCATTGAAGGATGGTGCGTCTCTAACCTTAAATCCTTTTCCTGTTTTTATTTATTTCGTACAATGCTAAAATATCAAAGGAAAAAAATGCAAGGTATTTGATTTCTCATTATTCATTCATTTCATCATAAACACTGCGCTAATTCATCTGTTGGCTTTTTAAGATTTTTCTAAAACATACTTCTGCCTCACTCAACAACCTGACATCTTGTTATCTTATTCTTACTCTCCCAAATCAAAAATTCATGAGTCAATCTTAATCAGTTCAGCCTCAATTTGAATCTCTAAAGAATCTTGATTCATTAATATCAATTCAGGTTGTTCCTTAGTTATGCATATCAAAACTTTAACCAATTCAGATTTCTTACGTTGGACTCATACTCTACAATCTCTTTTAGCCCTTGGCCCTTCAAATGATTCCAACATCAAACTGCGTCCTTTCATTCATCCAAGTGATCATTGTATAAATCAAACTCACTCGTCTTATAATAATCCATTTCAACGAATTCCTCCCTTTTGCTTGTCTCATAATAATCCATATCAACATACTCCTTCCTTTTGGCCAGTGGAAATCACTAATTTTAATCCTTCTTTATCTAAAATACCAATTGTCAGTCAGCTGAAATCGTTTATTTTAATCCTTCTTTATCTAAAATCCCAATTGTCAGTCTTGTTTTTTCCCCTCTTCTTATTGTCTCCAGTGTCCCTATTAATCTTTTTTTCCCTTTAAGCCTCTTGCTAAGCTTGAAGCCATTCAAAATCATTGTACAGGCTTTCTAGTCCCTCCTTCTAGAAATTCAACTACAGCTCCCCCTTCAATAGCCCCCCATAGTGCTTCTTCTGCTGTCACTTCTACCCCCATCAATCGAACTCATTGCTCAACTTCCACAATTAATGCAAAAGTAAAAGAATAAAAAATTTGCAAAAGTTATTTTCATCATCCCATCTCTTGTGATACTGATGGTGAAGAACTTTATGTAATCATCAATCAAGTTCCCACTCAGATCAACACTGGACATTCACACTTGGTTTATTTAATCCATCTTCATTGTTTAGCTATGGATTCAGACTGCTTTTCCAATTGAACTCATTCAGCACCTTTACCTTCTTCATCCCCTTCCAATTCTCATCCTTTAACTACATCAACCACTGCCAATCTCTCTTCACCAGCCCTCTCACCTTCTTCCAGTAGCCCTTCCAATCATCAAAAAAACCACTTGATTCCTAAACGTTCAGCTGCTGTGAAAACCAAAATCATCTCCAAAGATCATCCCACTAGATCCTTTCAAGCTTGCATGGTTCGTTCTTTAATTTTTTCCTCATTAATGGCCTCTAAGAGGCCATTCATTAAAATATCTTTTTTGTTTTGTTTTCATAGTCAATTCTGATCTCATTGATTTATAATTGATTTTTATTTTATTCTTTTTTTTTGCTCTTATGTTTTTCTCTTTTGATGATTATGATGATGCTAATCACTTAACATTTCCTTTTCTGTTGATCATCACTCATGTTTTTTGAATCTTTGAAAATCAAAGATGATAATTGCTTATCCTCTTCATTTTTTTAAATCATCATCATAACTGACTTATGTGTTTTTTTATTAATTTCATATTGATTTCCATTTATTATTTTATCATCCTGATCATTTTTTGAATTTTTTTTACTCCTTTTTTAATATTCCTTAATATTATGAGGATATTTTTTGCAATTTCATTCCATTTCCGACCCCTTCCATCATCCTTAAAATTCAAAAAAAAGGCCCTCCTCTCTCTCACTCTCAAACACATTCTGATGATGTCATGTTTAGGCCTAAACCAAGCTCAGCACATCATCAGAATGTTTTGAAAGATGATTGAACTATTGTTTCTCCTCTTGATGTCATGGTTAGGACTAAACCAAAGATAGAACATCATGAAGATAATAAGACCCAAAACAATTATAAAAGGAAACTAACCCAATTTCAAATACAACATATCCATGATTCTAATCAAATCATGTCTCACCTTGGCCATTCAAACACAGCATATAAGGAATTTTCAACCATTTCAATTGACAAGAAATTGGCCAATTCCTCATGGTTAAGAATTCCATCAACAAATACTTTACCCCACCCTTATGTACTCATTGATGAAACAAACAAGCCATTTTTACCTGTCATCATCTATGAAATCACCCCTTTTGAGGTTTCCTCTGGCCACTCTCAAATACTAAAAGACCTTATCATGACATTAATTTCCTTATCTCAAAATTGACAAGAAATTAAAACCAATAAGCAAGTTCTAGGTGGAATTATGAAAGGTATTAGCTTTTGACCTGGTTCTGATGCTGGAAAATCAGCAGGTGTGTGATCTTCTTTACTTATTATTTTAATAATTACTAATTAACTTCAAGCTTTTCAGGTGTTTACTCCAGAAAGGCTGGTTTGTCTCCTTTTCAAATTGAAATTGATAATATGCAATGGACCAAACTTCAAAAATATGATGAATTCATTTACTCAAGACTATCACATTTTTCCAAATCAGCCACACAAGAAAATCAGTCATTAATGGAAGCAGCCAAATTACCAAACTTCAGTCAACTTGAATGGACTTCTGCTAATCCAAAGGAAGAATTCAAATACTTTTGCAATGTCATTGTCACTCAAGATGGATTTTTCAATAAGCCACACCAAGATTTACATGATCTCAATGCATGGACTTATGATATTTTTTCTTTTGTATCTAAAAAAGATTTCCATCCCCTTCCAAATGTCTTCACCCCCTCTGGACATGGCTTTCACTTCCCCAAATTGAAAATAGAGATTGTTTTTTCAAAAAAACCTGTCATCATGGAAGTTCTTTGGAAAACATCAACAATGGTTCATCATACAAAAAAGCCTTCTCCAGCAATTATCAATCATGACAAAATAACTCATTTTTGATGTTCTTTTCAAGTCAACCATAAATTATTTAATGTAGGTCACAAATTCTTGAAAATTTTACTCACAGAAATAAATTTAAAGGTCCATGGGTAATTTGAGAGAAATGTGCAGGACCAAGAAAAAACCTAAAAAGTATTAATTTTAAGTAGTTGTATTTTCCCAATAACATCCCCACTCCATTGTATGCCATTAAAGTAAGTAAATAAATCAATGGTCTTGATGAAATTCACAATTGACTATCTTTCCATGCCACAGTAATTGGTTTAATTTTTTCATGCATATTTACCACATCTTCTTCAATGTCATTATTGTACAGATTGTCTTCATGTGGTGGATTGTCATCCTCATATAAATTAAACCATTCATCACCAATTTTTGCTAACATATTATGTAATATTGTGCAAGAAACAACCCAACTAACAAAGTATTCAATTTCATTATTATCCCTCATTTCATTTTGCATTTCCCTTAGAGAAAATCAATGCCCCTGCAAAATTACAATGGCATGCTCAATTATGACCCTTGATTTTGCTAGACATAAATTGAAAGAATAGTTGTCTTCTGCAAATCCCCTATATGCTGGAACAACCCAACAAGAACTTGCATATGCTGAATTGGCAAGTATGTACTGATCTTTTCCATAAAAGTCTTGAGGTGTTTGTGCAATTTTCATCTGTTGATATACATTTGAATCATTAAGTGACCCAGTAAAACCAACATGTAGAGCAGTGAAATATTTTTTTATATTGTAAACCAGTTGTATTGACATAGAATACCATAATTTTAAACAATCAGTAAAGAAGAAATAAAGGATAAAGATTCAAAATCCTACCTCTTTTTACAATAAAAATAGGCTTCCCCATCATTGGGGGGATGTTTTAATAATGGTATGAGACTCCCATCAATAAGCCCAATGCACCCAGGGAAGCCTTCTGCCTGAATAACTTGAGACATCTCTCTGATTTGTTCTATTGTTGGCCACACAATCATTTTCTGCTTCAACTTCATCAATATCCAGATAACTCTTTGAGTGTACAACACAACATCCCCATGGCTAATTCCAAATAACATTCCAATCTTTCCCAAAGAAGCCCAATTTCAATTTGATCCTAACCTTGATAGTGCCACATACAATTGTATTTCAGGATTGTGTTGTTTGTTTTGTGATGAGTTTTGGAAGTTTCTATCATCTTGAATTTTTTCAACCAATTCTTCAAATGATTTATGTGTGGTCCTACATAGCTGGCAAAACCTTTCAGATGATAATTTTTGTAAATCATTCATTGTATACATATAATGTGATGTATATCTTCTACAAGGATTGATGTATCTTTGTAATGCTATCATATCTAATAATACTATATCTGACTGGATATCAGAATCACTATCAGAGTTGAATGCATCAATGAACTGCGGTGAGTTTAAGGTCTGAAGTAAAGGTAGCCTGTGTGATGCCTTTGGAATGGTAAATAAAGAAACAATCTATAGCAAATGCAATTTGAAATAAAACAATTTAATAAATGACCTGTATATTCAGATTTTATGCAAGAGAAGGGAATTTTTATGAAATTTAACATGCCCTTACAGAGTTGTGTGTTGTAAAAATGTCCCTTTAAGTGAAGCTGAAGGTGGGATTTTAGTATCCAAACATGGGATTTGGTACCAAAAAACTTGGGTTTTTGTACCTCAAAATACCTCACCTCTTGAGGTGTGGGATTTCCCAAATCCCAAAATGTTAATGCAGGATTTTTCCAAAAAAGAACTTGGGATTTTGAGGGTGGGATTTGGTAAATTTGACATCCCCTATTGTAAGAATCCTTATTAATCTTTATTTAATTCACCAAATACTACCTTACTTCTATCCATCCTTCCTTATTTATATCTCTTGATATTCATAAGCCACCTATGACAGCATGAAATCCACATTTAAAATCAGCTTTTGGTATTTATTTTCTTTTTGATAGGATCATAACTGAATTTTTCCTGTATATATTTCAAATAATTAGTCTAAATAAGAAAAAGAAGAATCCTTGATTTATGGTTAAAGGTTATGGAAAAGTGAATTTTTTCTTTGAGAATATAATCATAAATTGGGGGCTTCAAACTCAAATTATAGAGACTGATTTTATTGTTTCCTTTTTTGGCTATTAGGCTTGTTATTTTTGTGAATACTCTTAATACATATTCCCCAATCGTAGATCTGTAGTAATATTTTCTAGTTTAGAATCTCTTTTTTGAGATTAGAAAGGAGCTTTATATAGTCAGTGATTTCCTTCTTAAGAATTACAAATCTGGAAAGCTGTATAATTACAGAATGATAAATCTTGAAATTTGTGTATTGTTTAGTTTTTTGAATTGAATCTCTAATGATTCAACATCACTTTTCGTATTCCCTATATGATAATTTAAATACCAATTGAAATAAATCTTATTGTTCTAATTGACATATCATGTGTTTGATTATACCATTCCCAGCTAAAATGAAATAAATTTGTCACTACTCACATCATTGGGGCTTATGAAAAAATTAAAGCAGAATATTAAATTATTCCATACCAATTAGTCCATTTCTGAAAAAAGAGTTAATGTTCATATGAATAAGGAATCCTCATAAACTTTGTAAATAAGTGATAGTAAGGAAGGTTATTGTAATCTCGCTCAATTTTTTTGAACTGGTTTTCTATTAGTCTTATGGATTTTATTGATAAGGTTTCAGGAATTTCCAAGGAGAGTTATGAGCTTGGTTGAATTTCCCTTTTTTTCTTTTTTATTAAATTTAATATTTTCAACAGTTTCTTGTAAATTTTAACTTAAAAAAAATGAAACAATTTTGATAGTTTAAATTTTTTTCTTTTTAATTACTGAATTTATGTAGGTGTAGAAGCTAACTGTTTCAACTTTTGAACTCAAATGATCTCCTATGTTGATATTCTGAATTACTATTTAAGTGAAATATCCTTTTTTATAAGAAATTAGGCTAGAAGTGAGGTATTATCACACATCATAATATATTTTTACAAAAGAATGTACAAATAGCCTCATTCCAAATTCATATATGAAATAATGCATTTTAGACTCATAATATAAGAGAATTTCCAAGTAGATCTCATTCTAGTATCCTGTTACTCATGGGCTGATTTTGAAAACAGCTGGTTCCTTTTCATATAATACCTCAATTTAAATTTGGCTTAAATTGAGTATTTACTCTTTGGGTTAACTATCTAATATCACAGTTGAGAAAGATGGTTCTGAGCTGAAATTCAAGTGAAGTTGTGAAGCTTTTTTCAGTTAATAATATAGCTAGTAACTATTATGTTGAAATATAGATAATAGTCACTCTATTAGTGAGTAAAAAAAGCTCTTCTGATCTTCCTAATATTTCATTTCCTTGAAAGACAGATCCTTGTTGTAAGTGGTTATTTCTTTAAACTTCATATTTCAAAAGCTAAATTCATTGGTACTACAGATCATTCAAGAATCCATAATTTTAATTTAACTTTCACAATTGAATTCCTTCCTTCAACCACACCAACATCAATCTTGGTTTATCATTTGACCTTGTTTTTTTAATTTACTGTCATCGAATTAGCCTTAAAAAACAAATCAGTCAATTTTTAAGAAATAAGGATATCTATTTTATTATCAATCAAAAACCTGATTCCACTTGTCTCAAAAATTTTCAATCTTGATTTTCTTATTAATTCCACTCTACTTCATTGCCCTAAAATTGAGCTATTCTCTGGGATTTATATTGGTTTTTAGTCCTCTTTCTCCTATAAATTTAGTATTTATCTCATTTTGATCTCCCACCTCATCTCCATTTTCCAAATTCTGATATATACCTTCCTTTACTTCAAAATTTCCTTCTTTTCAGTTTTAAATGATAATCATTAAAAGCTTGATAGCTTGTTAAAAAATTATCATTCTTATTTAATCTCTCTAATATAACCTTAAAAGCACATATAAATAATCTCCAATTCATCATTGTTTCTACTTTATCCTCAAATAATAATTTTATTTTACTTTTCTCAATTATTCTCATTTTTGCTTTTTTCTCACTTTTTATCTTCAATAAGCTATATTTCCTTACTTAAAGACAAAAATTTTAATTCTAATTCAAAATATTTTTTCTCCTTACCTCTTATCTAAATTCAATATTAGTTTCATTCTTATCTCCCCTTTTTTATTAATCCTTAAAAAGGTTATAAGCTTATTTTAAGTTTTTGTTGAAATATTTTTCCTTTCTTCTACTTCCTTTGTCACTTTTAATAATCTATCCTAATTCCCCCCCCCCTTAAAAACTGATAAGCTTCACTATTTAAAATGAAAACAATTTTCTCAAAAACTTTGAACTTATTTCTAATAGAATGATATTGAGAAAATATTGATCTGTCATGTCACAAAATTCTTTTCAGAATACCCACCTTTTTTTTGAATTATAATTTATCTAAATAAATTCACTAAGATAGTTTTTTTTTTTAATTTACATAAATCTTTTAGTTATTAACAAAAAAACTAAAAAATATAATTTCTATTCTAATTAAATTTTAGGTAATTTCAAAAAATCTTTTTTTTTTGACTTCTTTCTCATACTTGTTTATTTTTTCTAGGTAACTGAACTACAGAATCACCAAAAAAAAATTAGAATTTATTTTAGGGATCATAAAAGAAGGTGACATTCTTAAAAACCACACCTTTTTTGTAAGTGTTATTTTTTTTTTCAGGGTATGAAATTAGTAGTTACTATTATTATGAACATGAAAAACATATCATTAAGTATATATAAGACTGGATGTTTAAATTTGGGATATTTTAAATAAAAAATAAATAAGAGAAAAGAAAATACAATACATATAATTTCATCATCAAATGATATTATGAATTACTTATTGCTAAGATTTAAGCTTGACTTCTGTATAGTTTTTAAAGAAATTAGGTGGAAGGTTATTTTTCCAATACTTTCTAATTCCCTTCAAGGAAGATATCATTTCTTAGTAAAATATCTTATGTTATATTGAGCTTCCATGAGTCTATTTAGATTACTGATTAACCCTGATATACACAGAATCCAATTAATCCTAAGGGTTATTGCCCTTTTCTACTTATCAAATCCTGAACTATCTCCCTTTGTAAAGCAGGTATTTTCTCAGATGACAAATAGTTACTCACAGTAGGTATTTTTTGAAACCTCAGAAGATTTAGACTCTGACTTAACTTGAGGTACGGGCTTCTTATGCCAATGACCTTTTGGCCTCAATTTGATATATGGTTTAATTCCTTTGTTCTCCTTGTTGAACTCTTTACTGGGTAGTTTTTTCAGCTTTCCAGATTGTATCCCACAGTAAGTAATGAATATGTATGACTGTTATTCCTCATAATGAAGTTAGCATAGCATCAGGTAAATGACTCAAAGCTCAACTAAGTTGCAGATGTAATACCTGGAGTTTTGGCTGAGTGCTCTATTTACTGCATCACAGTATGACTGCAAGCTACAAATATACTACTTATCCAGCTTTACTTGTTAATTTTAAACAATCAGTAAAAAAGAAATAAAGGATAAAGATTCAAAATCCTACCTCTTTTTACAATAAAAATAGGCTTCCCCATCATTGGGGGGATGTTTTAATAATGGTATGAGACTCCCATCAATAAGCCCAATGCACCCAGGGAAGCCTTCTGCCTGAATAACTTGAGACATCTCTCTGATTTGTTCTATTGTTGGCCACACAATCATTTTCTGCTTCAACTTCATCAATATCCAGATAACTCTTTGAGTGTACAACACAACATCCCCATGGCTAATTCCAAATAACATTCCAATCTTTCCCAAAGAAGCCCAATTTCAATTTGATCCTAACCTTGATAGTGCCACATACAATTGTATTTCAGGATTGTGTTGTTTGTTTTGTGATGAGTTTTGGAAGTTTCTATCATCTTGAATTTTTTCAACCAATTCTTCAAATGATTTATGTGTGGTCCTACATAGCTGGCAAAACCTTTCAGATGATAATTTTTGTAAATCATTCATTGTATACATGTAATGTTATGGATATCTTCCACAAGGATTGATGTATCTTTGTAATGCCATAATATCTAATAAGATTATATCTTCCTGGATATCAGAATCACTATCAGAGTTGAACGCATCAATGAACTGCAGTGAGTTTAAGGTCTGAAGTAAAGGTATCCTGTGTGATGCCTTTGGAATGGTAAATAAAGAAACAATCTATAGCAAATGCAATTTGAAATAAAACAATTTAATAAATTACCTGTATATTCAGATTTTATGAAAGATAAGGCAAGTTTTATGAAATTTAAAATTCCCTTATTGAGCTGTGTGTTGTAAATATGTCCCTTTAAGTGAAGCTGAAGGTAGGATTTTAGTATCCAAACATGGGATTTGGTACCAAAAAGCTTTGGTTTTTGTACCTCAAAATACCTCACCTCTTGAGGTGTGGGATTTCCCAAATCCCGAAATGTTAATGCAGGATTTTTCCAAAAAAGAACTTGGGATTTGAAGGGTGAGATTTGGTAACTTTGACATCCCCTATTGTAAGAATCCTCATTAATCTTTATTTAATTCACCAAATACTACCTTACTTCTATCCATTGTTCCTTATTTATAAGCCACCTTTGACAGCATGAAATTCACATTTCAAATAAGCTTTTTTTGGAATTTATTTTCTTTTTGATAAAATCATAACTGAATTTTTCATGTATATATTTCAAATAATTAGTGTAAATAAGAAAAAGAAGAACCCTTGATTTATGGTTCAAGGTTATGGAAAAGTAAATTTTTTCTTTGAGAATATCATCATAAATTGGGGGCTTCAAATTTTGAATTATGGAGACTGATTTTATTGTTTCCTTTTTTTGGCTATTAGGCTTTTTATTTTTGTGAATACTCTTAATAATTATCCCCCAATCATAGATCTGTAGTAATATTTTCTAGTTTATAATCGTTTTTTTGAGATTAGAAAGGAGCTTTATATAGTCAGTGGTTGCTTTCTTAATAATTACAAATCTCAAAAGTGGTATAATTACAGAATGAGAGATCTTGAAATTTGTGTATCATTTAGTTTTTTGAATTGAATCTCTAGTTATTCAATATCACTTTTAGTATTCCCTATTTGATAATTTAAATACCAATTGAAATAAATCTTATAATTCTAATTGACAAATCATGTGTTTGATTATACCATTCCCAGTTAAAATGAAAAAAAATTGTCACTACTCACATCATTGGGGCTTATGGAAAAATTAAAGCAGAAGATTAAATTATTCCATGCTAATTAGTCCATTTCTGAAAAAAGAATTAATGTTCATATGAATAAGGAATCCTCATAAACTTTGTAAATAAGTGATAGTAAGGAAGGTTATTGTAATCTTTCTTAATTTTTTAAACTGGTTTTCTACTAGCTTTATGGATTTTATTGATAAGGTTTCAGGAATTTCCGAGGATAGTTATGAGCTTGGTTGAATTTCCCTTTGTTTCTTTTTTATTAAATTTAATATTTTCAAAAGTTTCTGATAAATTTTAACTTAAAAAAACTGAAACAATTTTAATATTTTAAATTTTTCTTTTTGATTACTGAATTTATGTAGGTGTAGAAGTTAATTGTTTCAACTTTTGAACTCAAATTATCTCCTATGTTGATATTCTAAATCACTATTTAAGTGAAATATCCTTGTTTATAAGAAATTAGGCTAGAAGTGAGGTATTACCACACATCATAATATATTTTTACAAAAGAATGTACAAATAACCTCATTCCAAATTCATATTTGAAATAATGCATTTTAGACTCATAATATAAGAGAATTTCCAAGTAGATCTCATTCTAGTATCCTGTTACTTGTGGGCTGATTTTGAAAACAGCTGGTTCCTTTTCATATAATACCTTAATCTAAATTTGGCTTAAATTGAGTATTTATTCTTTGGGTTAACTATCTAATATCACAGTTGAGAAAGATGGTTCTGAGCTGAAATTCAAGTGAAGTTGTTAAGCTTTTTTCAGTTAGTAATATAGCTAGTAACTATTATGTTGAAATATAGATAATAGTCACTCTATTAGTGAGTAAAAAAAGCTCTTCTGATCTTCCTAATCTTTCATTTCCTTGAAAGACAGATCCTTGTTGTAAGTGGTTATTTCTTTAAACTTCATATTTCAAAAGCTAAATTCATTGGTACTACAGATCATTCAAGAATCCATCATGTTAAATTAACTTTCACAATTGAATTCCTTTCTTCAACCACACCAACATCAATCTTGTTTTATTATTTGACCTTGTTTTTTTAATTTAATTTCATCAAATTAGCCTTAAAAAACAAATCAGTCAATTTTTAAGAAATAAGGATATCTATTTTATTATCAATCAAAAACTTTATTCCACTTGTCTCAAAAATGTTCAATCTTTATTTTCTTATTAATTCCACTCTACTTTGTTGCCCTAAAATTAAGCTATTCTCTGGGATTCATATTGGTTTTTAGTTCTCTTTCTCCTATAAATTTAGTATTTATCTCATTTTGATCTCCCACCTCATCTCCATTTTCCAAATTCTGATATATACCTCCCTTTACTTCAAAATTTCCTTCTTTTCAGTTTTAAATGATAATCATTTAAAGCTTGATAGCTTGTTAAAAAATTATCATTCTTATTTAATCTCTATAATATAACCTTAAAAGCACATATAAATAATCTCCAATTAATTATTATTTCTACTTTATCCTCAAATAATGATTTTATTTTACTTTTCTCAATTATTCTCATTTGTGCTTTTTTCTCACTTTTTCTCTTCAATAAGCTATATCTCCTTACTTCAAGACAAAAATTTCAATTAGAATTTAAAATATTCTTTATCCTTACCTCTTATATAAATTCAATATTAGTTTCATTCTTATCTCCCCTTTTTTATTAATCCTTAAGAAGGTTATAAGCTTATTGTAAGTTTTTGTTGAAAGATTTTTCCTTTTTTCTACTTCCTTTGTCACTTTTAATAATCTATCCTAATTCCCCCCCTTAAAAACTGATAAGCTTCACTATTAAAAATGAAAATAATTTTGTCAAAAACTTTGAAATTATTTCTAATAGAATAATATTGAGAAAATATTGATCTGTCATGTCACAAAATTCTTTTCAGAATACCCACCTTTTTTTTGAATTATAGTTTATCTAAATAAATTCACTAAGATAGTTTTTTTTTAATTTACATAAATCTTTTAGTTATTAACAAAAAAACTAAAAAGTATAATTTCTATTCTAATTAAATTTTAGGTAATTTCAAAAAATCTTTTTTTTTTAACTTCTTTCTCATACTTGTTTATTTTTTTCTAGGTAACTCAACTACAGAATCACCAAAAAAAAATTAGAATTTATTTTAGGGATCATAAAAGAAGGTGACATTCTTAAAAACCACACCTTTTTTGTAAGTGTTATTTTTTTTTCAGGGTATGAAATTAGTAGTTACTATTATTATGAACATGAAAAACATATCATTAAGTATATATAAGACTAGATGTTTAAATTTGGGATATTTTAAATAAAAAATAAATAAGAGAAAAGAAAATACAATACATATAATTTCATCATCAAATGATATTATGAATTACTTATCGCTAAGATTTAAGCTTGACTTCTGTATAGTTTCTAAGTAAATTAGGTGGAAGGTTATTTTTCCAATACTTTCTAATTCCCTTCAAGGAAGATATCGTTTCTTTGTAAAATATTTTATGTCATATTGAGCTTCCATGAGTCTATTTAGATTACTGATTAACCCTGATATACACAGAATCCAATTAGTTCTAAGGGTTATTGCCCTTTTCTACTTATCAATTCCTGAACTATCTCCCTTTGTAAAGCAGGTATTTTTTCAGATGACAAATAGTTACTCACAGTAGGTATTTTTTGAAACCTCAGAAGATTTATACTCTGACTTAACTTGAGGTACGGGCTTCTTATGCCAATGACCTTTTGGCCTCAATTTGATATATGGTTTATTTCCTTTGTTCTCCTTGTTGAACTCTTTACTGGGTAGTTTTTTCAGCTTTCCAGATTGTATCCCACAGTAAGTAATGAATATGTATGACTGTTATTCCTCATAATGAAGTTAGCATAGCATCAGGTAAATGACTCAAAGCTCAACTAAGTTGCAGATGTAATACCTGGAGTTTTGGCTGAGTGCTCTATTTACTGCATCACAGTATGACTGCAAGCTACAAATATACTACTTATCCAGCTTTACTTGTAGTATACTTTTTTATACTACCAGTCTTTCTACTTTTGCGCGGAGGGAAACAAAAGACTGAAAAGTACTCACAAATTGGAATATTTGCAGTTTCAGTTAGCACTGCCTCTTCCTATTGTCAGGATTACTGCAGTTAGAGTGTAGCTGATAGTGATTAATACTGCAAGAATCATTCTGAAGCTATGCAGTGCCCATCCATATGTACCCGGTAGCCATCCTGGCGCTTCTCAATTTAAAAATTCATTGTCTACCAACAGGCACCAGGTTTTCTTTATGGGCTCAAAACGTGTTGCATAAGCCCTTAAAACTATTCATCTCATTAGCATTGAAAGACAAATGATATTACAAGGTTTTAATTTATAAACATAAATAAGGAATTTCTTCCTTTCAATGTTTTCGCATGTGAACCAAAAAAACATGAGCGGATGCGACAAAATTTGAAACAAAGTGTTAAAAATGTAAGAAAGAGATATGCAAAATAAAACAAAAAAAATGAAAATATAACTATTGAGATAAGCGGTCATACATATGTGGCTCAAGAGTGAGTAGGTTTTTTTTTTTGCTTCAAAAAACAAACTTTTGATCAAGCTATGAGGCAACATGACTGTCATAAAAAAGAAAAGGTGAGTCAGTTTGGCTCTAGACTGCCTTCAAGAAGGCAGGGGGAATGGGAAGAAATATGCGCATTGGGTTTTTCTCCCTTCGAATGAAACATGGGTTCAGACCTATACATACATTTTGTTTTTTAGCGGTTTTATAAAACATTTTAGATTGACTGCTGAGCGCGTTTGAACGTTCAACCAGACTATCCAACTTTTCGCCTCTTTCCAGGACAGATTCAATAGTCTTATGCTAAGCAAAACAGAGATGAGATCATTTGGTAAGAGACTGAATTGAACTAAAGGATGGGACACAGATGAAGGCCTACAAGGACGATTTTTGTTTCATCTAATTCTTGTTGAACCTTCAAGATGGTATCAGCTTGTTTGGGATCTTGATACTTTACTAAATATTCATTTAATGAGTTATTGAATCCAATGCTCCCCACAAGATTGTTGCTTCCTGATGACGATGCAGATTGAAAATTGATAGATTTCCATTTGGATTGAGGAACTTTGACTGCAAACTCGTCCAATATTTTATTCAGTAGAGAAAATGCTACCCGGACTGGATACTCTTCGTCACTGATCAAGATTCCGACTAAATTATCATTTGATTTGAAGTAAGAATGAGCCAAGTAATTGTTTTCCTGTACTGATTGTCGTTGACCGGAAGACGTGCGTTCAGCCACGGTCTTTGAGAAAAAATTCAAAAACTCTCCGATGCTTATTTTTAACCAATTTTCAAACACGACAAAAAAAACAAATCGCTCATTGGTCAATGCACATTTTTATTTAACCCATAGAAATTCAAAAGGGAATAAAAGTTTACATACCTGCCTCTTTGAAGAAAACTAAATGATGATAAATCTGACGCCTGAGCAAGTGGCACGGCTGAATGATGATCGAGCAAAAAAACGAATAAGTATCCCTTCTCATCTCATTCGAACTTTATGGGGTGGTTGCTTCCGATCTCACTCACCTGGTGGCTTGTGAGGTTGCTCGATGGCCAAGATCTGTATCGACAGTACCTTCATGCTGCAATGATTGTTTTTTCTTTAGCAAGAGCTGAATTGCAAGTGAATTCTTTCCAAGATAAGTGATAGAATTTGAGAAGGAGGCTGATCGTTGGTGGATCGATCGGTGCTTACTCCCACCAGCGGACATTTGGCCTCAACTGACCATCTCCGCCGAGCTAGTCATCAAGCGGGCCGGTCTTTGCGCGGTGGGCGGTAGCCCGACCAATGAAAGAAGCTTTTTGTCAGCAGCAACCCTAATAAACTGATCAGTCCAGCCAGTTGGTGCCTCTTGAAAACGTGTCCTTCAGCCTTGAAGCTTCAAAAAAAATTCAAAATATAATATATAATTCAAGTATTAAATAAGGAAAAAATTTCTTATTTACATATTTTTCATTTCAAAAGAAAGACTACTGAATTTTTATGTTCTAAAATTACTGCTTAACGTGAAACCAATCAGTGTGAGCATGCATGCAATTCAAGGTATAGGTGATAAGTTTTTTTTAATTCTATAAGAATAATTGAGGTTAAATATTTTGTTTATTTTTAATTATTCATATAAAATGTATAAGTAAAGGTAGTTTTTTCTTTGTGCCAGAGAAGTTCCCAATTTCATGCTTCTAGCTGTCAGAAAGACAAGCAAACATCAGCCAACCAAAGAAATCCAAGATTTTTTATTCAAAATTTGGGGAATTGATAGTACCTTTTAATAAAGTTAATCAAAAAAAACTTTAACTAAATCACATTTTAAAGAATAAAATTGAAGCCAAAATAATAAAAATTTATTAGAATGAACCTTTTGCCAAGCCATTTTTTGATTTAATATATGACAAACTTGGCTTTGATGCTTAGTCAAATAAACAACCAAAAAGGATTCAAAAATAAAACTCAATAAAAAAAGGAAATTTTCTTAGGAAAAATTGGTTAAGGAATAATCAAGATAAAGAGAATTTATTTGAACAAAAATTAAAATTCAATTAGTGGCCAGACTTTTTGTGAATTTCATTGCAGAAATTTTCCAATTTCATTTCATTTCTCATTTTGGGATCTGAAGAAGTATTTATTTGGACTCAAGAAGAATGAACTGAATAAACTCCTAATCCAAAGATATTAATATCATAGTTTATAAATATAATATTACTTCATATAACTAGTTGAGTATGACAGCCTGTAATATTGACAAGATGCAGAAATAGATAGAAATTTTCACTCATAACATTATTTATAAAGAATCTTTGGACTATTTTATTCCCTGAAATTTAAATAAATGATATAAAGACAAGAAAATATTATTCTTCCATAAAAACAAAAAAATGAGCTATCCTACATGTATATAGTTCTTTTTCTGAAAAAAAATTTATAATAATTGCTATAGGGAATTCTTAGAACCCTCAAATATAATACTATATCTTTTTTGGTCAAAGCCTACATTTAATTTCCAAAATCTGGGAGCTCCAACCTCTCATTAAAAATGGTATTTAAGCTTGAAAAATACCATATTATTGGGGACATAATATTATTTTTTCCAACAAAATACCACATTTATATTCACCCTTTTTAACTATTCTTCGATTAAAAAACTCTTATGACCAAAAAAATTAATCATTTTTGATTAAAACTCCCTTATATCTATCAAATAAGCTTATCAAAAAGATTTACATATATAATCCAAACCCAAAAATCTCCCAAAAAAATTAATTTCAATGATTGATCTAGGAACTTCACTCATTGAATCATATTATTTATCTTTAAGTTAATAAACATATTATTTTATTACTTCAAACTTTAGAAATTCACTACATGCGTCCTCAGAGCTTCAATATTTCACCACAAAAATAGAAATAAATATATATAAATAAAATTAATTTTAAAACTTGGTTTGAATATAAAGCAAGCCGAGAATTTTAAAATAGATATATTTAGGGTGTTGGTAAACACACGTAAGCCCTTACGTGTTTTTACTAAAAACTTACGTGTTTTTACCAATTTATGGTAAAAACACGTAAGTGACCTTAATTTTCAAAAAAAATTCCTCAGGCTCAGTTTTGAGGTTTTTTTTAATTTTTTTTGCCATATTTTTCCCGACTTGGAATGTCAATAAGCACAAATCTTTTCAATTTTTTTTTTTTGCCAAATTTCACAAATTTGGCCAATATGCCAAAATGGCATATTTTTTTCAAAAATTCATTTAAAATCTTCCCACTTATGAATTTCCTTCATTTTTTTTAAAAAATAAAGGGTTCAATGTGAAGAATAAAGAACCAGAATCCCATAATTTTGGGAATTTTTTTGGGTGGGACAAGTGAAGGCGCAAAAAGAGTTTTTTTTTCAAATGTTTTTTCCCGTCATTGTAATATGCCTATTTTTAAAAAGTGAATTTAATAACTTCCCACTTATGAATTTCCTTCATTTTTTTTTAAATTAAAGGGTTCAATCTGGACAATAAAGAACCAGAAGCTCATGAATTGGGAAAATTTTTTGGGTGGGAGCACAAGTGAAGGCGCAATGGGTGTTTTTTTTAACTGTTTTTTTTCTTGTGTGTAATATGACTATTTTCAAGTACAAAAGTTCCACATGTTTGATAAAAAAGGAGACTGAGGTGGGATTTAAGCAATAAAAATGACTGAGGAGGGGGATAATTGGCATAAATTGTATATACAAAAATCATTCAATCAGAATCAACCTCCAAAATAGTGGGTCTTTTCTGAGAGGGGGGAGGAAGATTGGACAAATACAACATTCTGTGTTTCTTAAATTTATCAGCCCACCCCAGGGTTCGTGGTTGGGCATGAATCTCCCAGTTCACAGTAATGGGGGGGACAGGATAAACTTTAGAAATGATGATGTCCAAAGGAACAAAATGAGCACAACTATTCAAGAAGCAAATGAAAATGGGGGGATTATCATTTGGAGGACAGAAATAAGGGAAAAAAGAAAAAGATTGGGCTGTGGAATAAAAGAAAACTGGTCTTTTATACTTATTTGCAATTGGATCCCCCATGTCAGGCATGGACATCCACTTGCTTTTTGGAGCCTGGCCAACATCTTCATACCATTCAATTCTTTCCAAATAAGAGGATACTGAGGGAATTAAGGTGTTCATGGCTTCATAAAGGTCTTGATTTTGTTGAATTTCTTCAGCCAAGTCACCTCTGACATCAGCCCATTGATCTTGAGTCTTGTAAATGAAGTGGGATACTGTTCTGTAGCCACAATTTCCATCACCCTGGACATTGATGGCCTTGAAGGTGTATTTCAATATAAACTTGGTCAAGTCTTCTGAGCCAGTTATCTGATAACATAAGTTCAAAAAATGAATAAATATCAAAATAAACAACATAAAACTACATTAAAAAGAATCAGAAACTCACAAACAGCTTGGAGCATTCATCACTTGTGTGATAGTTGCTTTGACAATGCTCACAGGTCAGGTCAATTGCATCATAGATATTCAAACTGGTGGAAGGCTTGTGTGATTTTCTTTGTGATGTTTTGCTTCCAATTGCCAATCTTCTGGACCTTCTAAGGGTTACTTCTGATTTATTTAATTCAGTTGCTGAGGGTAGTGAATCTGATGAACTGATGGATTTAGATAATGAGTCCTCAGAATCTTCAGAATCTTCAGATGAGTCCACTTCCATAATTGGAGAGGGGACATTTGACTGGGATCTGGAAGTTGTTGTGCTGGTCACTTTTGATGGGGGTCTTCCTCTTCTCTTGGTTTGACTCTCAATGATTTCAAATCTTGAAGGTTCTCTTTTGTTTTTATTCTTGGCTCCTTGGGGTCTTCCACGGATATTCTTGCATTCTAGAGGGTCTTCATAATATTGATCATTGTAAGATGTGACTATGAAACTGATGATAATATTACTATTAATCAACAGTACTATGTCTGTTCTTATGAAATATAATAATAAAAATTATTATAACCACAATTAAATAATTATAAAATTATTTCTTTCACGTGTTATACACTACTAGTGATTATAACAGTGAGCAGTAATTGTCTACAAGAATCAATTACAAGAAGAATTTAATAATAAAAACTTCTTTTATTAAAATAATAAAATTATTTTAATATATAATTATCTTTTACAAGAATAATTATAAAGATAATTCTTGAAGAAAACTATTACTAGAGAAAAACTTTAAGAATTAAAGATAAATGACTCACTAATACTCCAAAGAACTTATTGAAAGATAAGAGTAGAGAAATTTGACGTAGAATTGTGGATTTAAGGGATCAAGATGATTTATAACAGTATTACAACAATATATAGTTGGATTCTATGATTTCACGTCCTTCTGATTGATTCTGAAAGATTTAAAACACTTAAGAATAGCTTGAACTAATACTTACTTGTTGGTAATAATGGTTTAATAAATTTATAAGATGATGATACGGAAAAAACAGCAAGAAGAGGCTTCTTTTAAGTCAACAACAGCTCACAGAGGCGTGCCATGGAGCAAAATGAAAAACCAGTGAGTGAGAAAACAATAAACCTTTTTGGATTATTGATTGCATCATCTGTTGTCACGTAAGATTATCATAATTACTTAATTGATGCTTTTACGTGACTACCAACCCCAATATGGTTAGGAATAAAAGGAGTAACATCTGTAAATATTCTTTTATTCTAAAATAATCATTGATTTCTCAAAGTTATCAATGTTATTGCCAATTTCATCACAGGTTGTAATTACTGTGAAATTTTGAAGATTCAGTGTTTCACGTAGAATGGTCAAAAATGGACTGTAAGTAAAACTTTTAATTTTACTAGTAAAACCATAATTCTTTTTGGTTGTACCATAGATAATACAGTTCTTCATTGGTCCTGAAAGTTTCAGGAAGATTCATTAATAATTGTATTTTTAATGAATTTTTGCAGTTCTCACCTCATTTCTACGTAGAATTGCAAATCGCAGTATTTTGCTGGTTGCTATGAGGTAAATCAATGAATATGGGTCCCAAAAGGGTTTTAATTACTCTTTTGGGGTTTATCCATGGAAAGTCATTAGTAATTGACATGGTTACAGGAGTGTAAGTAGCTCATTACCTCCTTGGCACGTCAAAATAGCAGGTTATTTGCTATTTTCTGGTGTTTTACAGTAGTTGTAACTCGGTAACCAAGTTCCCAAAGAGTTTTAGTTTACCAATTGGGCCAAGATGAGCCATGGATCCATGCTTTGGAGCTATCCACGCCTCTGAGGCCTCAGAAGTTGGGTACCCTGGCTCTCTTTGATGTCTTTTGTCCCCCTTGCTTATTTTTTACGTCAAAATAGTAATTTAAGCTTAAAGTGAGATATCCACTATGGGTGTACCAAAAGTCCATGTAAGAATACCATGATATTAAGTGCTCAAAACATGCATAACACTATTTTTAGTGTATATGTAACATGGGATTTCTCACTTTCCCATTATTTTGGCTAAAAATCAAGAAAAACAAAAATTTTCACGGATCTTTTATGTGGTATTAATGATGTGGTATTGAAGTATTTTCCATTTTACCACCTCAAATACTTAAATTGAGCTTATTCACTCTATGGAGCTACCCTAGGTGAATTTTTGTGTAGAATCCAAATCTGGTCTTAAATCCATGGATTTACTTACTCAATAAAAAGTTATTCATCTTTTCTGAAATTGAAAATGATGAATTTTGGATATATGCATGACTTATGAGTTGTGCATAATTCAAAATTTCTTTTTAAGATAATTGTGGCCTATTTGGGTATGTAAAATATACCTCAAGGCTCACATTCCCTCCCACCAAAAAATAAAATTGTATTACAATTTTATTAGTGATAAAAGAATAAGGCCCCAAAAAGGGGGTAATGTCCACTGTCCAACCTCTTTTCCTTACTCAGATCAAGTAATTTAAAGCACATTTATAGACATATTCAGGCTTGTGGCCTTCTTTCATGTCTAAATCTTCTTAAGAGTTTATCTGAGTCAGGTATTTCTGATTCTGCCATCCATTCATCTTCATGTACTGGATTTCTATATCTGACAAGATATTCTCTTTGATTTTTACCCCTAAGTCTCCTTTCTTTGATGACTTTCTTAATCTTTTTGTCTTCATTCTGTTCCACAGGTGGTACAGTTAAAGGAGTTGGGTTTCTTAAAGGAAACAATTCTTTATCAGCTGGTTGATAAGGTTTTATCAAGCTGACTGGAAATGTGGGTTGTTTATTTTCCAATTCACCACTCAATTCCACTTGAACTGCATTGGTTCCATGTAAAGCAACAATAACAAAAGGTCCTACATAAGAATCTTTAAGTTTCTTTGGGCCTTTGATATTATTAAAATTCAAGGTTGAAACTAGAACTAAGTCCCCTACTTTGAAGTCTGGTACTTTATGACTCTTGTCCCACTTCTGTTTTGCATAATCAAAAGCATCATCCATACTTTGTTTTGCGTGGTGTTTTACTTTATCAAGCATTAATTTGAAGCTGGAAGCTGTAGGATGAATGTCAATCAAGTCTTTCCTCAGTGTGTCTGCTGGGAGTCTTGGATTCCATCCTTTTTCTAACATAGCAGGAGTTTGTCCTGTGGAAGAATGGACTGATGTATTGTATGCCAATTCTAATGCAGGTATCAAAGTGCACCAGTCATGGGTAAAGCCATCTGAGTCTCTGAATTCTAATCCATTAGCACAAAATCTCCTGATCATGTCTTCTAAAGTTTGAATCATCCTCTCTGCTAGCCCATCTGTTTGAGGGTGATATGCTGTAGAGAATGATAACTTAGTCCCAAACAATCTATGAAGATTGGTCCAAAGTGCAGATGTGAACTTGGGGTCTCTGTCACTTATGATATTCTTAAATAACCCTGTATGAGAAATAACTCTACTCCATAAAAGAAGAGCTGTATCCATAGCAGTGTCATCTTTATGACATGGTAAGAATATGGGAGTTTTGCTATATCTGTCTACAATGACTAAACAAGCATTATAACTTTTGTCACCACTTGGAGGAAGTGCTGTGACCCAATCCATGTGAACAACTTCCCAAGGGGATTTTGGTTCTTGAATATGGATCATCAATCCAAATTTCTTGCCTGTACTCCTGTTTGCTTTTTGGCATCTATCACAGGTATGGCAATATTCAATGGTTTCTTTTCTCCAAGATGGCCACCATGCACAGTTCTTCACCTTTTCAAGTGTTCTGTCTTCTGATAGGTGTCCAGAGTAAATGCTATCATGGCATTCATGAAGAATGGTATTGATGAGCAATCTACTACACAGTGTCATTACACAAGAATGTTTTGTTCTATGGTAAATAATCCCATCAAACAAGTGAAATCTTCCTTCAGAATAGGAATTTTTCCAAACTTCATCTAGTGCATTAACCAAAGATGTGTCTTTGCAGTCTTTATCCAATAAAGAAGTCAAGATATGGCAATTCTTGTCTTGTTTATAAGACTCTCTGACCTCTTCAAAGAATTCAGTCCCAATATCAGTTATGTTAATCCCTTAAATTGGAATCTGTGGTTCAGCTTCCAAAGGTACATAAGCTAGGTTATCAGGAGTGTTGGCTAAAGCCCATCTACTAAGTCCATCAGCATTTTTGTGAATGTTTCCTGCCTTATGAACTATAGTCATGTTTCCTCTATATTCTTGAATGGCTATTTGCCATCTCAACATATGTCTGTTGGGAGTTTTCATGTTAAGAAGTGATTTCACGGCATTACAGTCAGTTATCACTTCAAAAACACTGCCATCAAGGTAATAGTGTAATTTCTCAAGTGCCCATACCAAACATAAGCACTCCATTTGGCTTGCACCATATCTGGCTTCTGTTGGTTTGATTTGTCTTGAGATATAACAAACTGGTCCTTCTGTAGGTTTGTCATCAATAATTTGGACTTGGTGTAGGGCTGCCCCTAATCCATCTCCACATGCATCAATGTACAATTTAAAAGGAATATTCCAGTCAGGCATGAGGAGTAAAGGTGCTTCTGTAAGGGCTTTCTTTATCTTCTCATAAGCTTTAATTCTTTCTTGTGTCATCTCAAATACAGTCTGTTGATCACAGATTCTATAGAGTGACTTGGCTAAAATTGCAAAATCTTTCAAGTGTTGCCTATAATAACTAGCAAATCCAAGAAAAGACATCATTTCTTTTTTATTCTGGGGTATTGGCTTAAGTAACACTGCTGCTACTTTATTCTTGTCAATACCCAAGCTCAAACCAGAAACAACATGTCCTAATGCTTTGAGTTCTTCAAAACCAAAATTGCATTTCTTAAGTGAAATTTTCATGTTCACTTCTGCAACTTTATGAAGTACTCTTGCAAGTCTTTCAAGGTGCAAAGACCATGAGTCAGAACATATGATAATATCATCAATATAAATGATAAGCCATCCTTCAGACAATTCTGTGGGGAAGATGGTATTCATCATTCTTTGATAATAAGATGGAGCATTCTTAATGCCAAATGGCATTCTAAGATACTCAAAAATACCACAGTGAGTGATAATTCTAAGTAATTTCCTAGCTTTAGGCGTCAAAACATTTTGATGGAAGCCTTTTAATGCATCCATTGATGTTATATACTTGGCTTTAGACAATTGAGTCAAGGTTTCTTGAATTCTAGGGATTGGATACCTATCTGGAACTGTGTAGGTATTCAAAGCTCTAAAATCTCCAACCATTCTTGACTTATCATTATGCCATGCAATAATAACAGGTGTTGTCACTTCAACTTCCTCATTATGGCCTACTTTCCTTAGCACACCAAGTTGGATCAACTCTTGGATATGTTTTTCCAAGGCCTCTCTAGCTCTGGGACTGGCTGGATAAGCTGGTCTTCTAAGTACTGGAGGATATGGTCTATCAATATTAAGAGTAATATCAATTTCATGTCCCCTTATAGCGCCTAATGGTTCATTATCAGATGCAAATGCATTATTGTATGTATATAATACATCAATAAGTTCATTCCTCATCTTTTGTGACAATGATGGATTAATTTGTGCTTCAACAAGTTGTTTAGACACAAATTCATCTTTGTAAGTATCTTTGACAGAAGATACTAAAGATATCTGTCTTGGCATATTGGAGAAAGCAAATTTTTGCCTTTTGTTATCTCCAATTGTGAAATATCTGTCTTTATGGTTATTTATATCAATACCATAAATATTTAAGTAATCATTTCCAAGAATGATGTGCTGAGATGTGCAATTATCCATTACTACAATCTCAGTTTTCATTCTTACACTTCCTGCTGGATGTGGGAATACAATATTAGTGTCCAATATTCCCAAGGGGTACATATTGTTACTGGCACTACTGAATTGTACACCTTCTATTGGTAATAGATGGTTTTTCCATTCAGGAAGTATAATTTGGAGATATTCTTTGCCAACACAAGTGCAAAATGCCCCTGTATCCAAATTTACTTTGGCTTCAATATCACTCATCAGAACTGATGTGATACAGGATGCTCCAGCAGTATAACCCTTTCCTCTAGCAGGTTTTGTTTTACACATTCTGGCATCTTGGATATTGATCAGGTTGCAGCAATCCTCACTGTACTGTGGCAAGTGGGTATGGACTTCTGTGACTTCAAAGAAAGCTGAAATGTTTTCAATGGGATAGTCCTCCACTGGTGTATCTTCAGAGACTGCAGAATCTTGATCAGACTCTTCTTTCTCCTCAGTACACTGAATTTCTTCAATGACTTGAACTTCATTGATTTTTGTCTTCTTAGGGCAAGTGTTGGCTAAATGTGAAGTACTTCCACATTTATGACACTTCAAGACAGGTCTTTCTGGTCTTCTTTCCTCTCTAGGAATCTTTGAGACTATTTTGGACTCTATTGGGTTTCTAACCCAAGCTTTACCAATTCTTGTTCTGGTAATGATATCTTCCATAGCATTAATGTAGTCCTCTGTTGAACAGGGTTCTACACATCTGCTTTTGATAGCATGTTCTAGTTCTCCTCCACACTTTCTTAATATTTTCATATTAATCATAGTGTCAGACATATCTGGGTGTAAAGCAGATAATCTGTCTTTTTGTTTGAAGAACCAAGTAAGTGGTTTGTCTTTTTCTGAGTTAAAAATGGCACTTTCAAAAGCATTTTCCATTTTAAACCTCCAAGAATTATTAGCCCATTTGGTAATCACTTCAGATTTCCACCAAGACCAGTCATGTTTACCATGATCAATCCTCATTTTGTAATACCATTTCTTTGCAGTTCTGGTAAACAAACAGTGTAATTTTCCCACTATGATTTCATCAGGTATATTAAAGTCTTCTTGCAACATATCAATATGGTTGTATTCTCCTTCACCAGAGAATGTTGGCCATTCTTCTATTTTGGGAATATCTCTTGCAGAGTAGGCATTTTCTCCTAAGAATGGAGTCAAACTTTCTTTGACAGAAAGTTTTTCTTCAGTCAAAGGTGTAGAATGTCTTGGCATATGTGGTTCATGATTCTTATGAATTTGCTCCACACTTGCAATTATATCATTCTTCAATTTCTGCCTTTCACTGTCACTTTTTTGCTAAATGTATAGCAAATTGATTGGTGTTCTTAACTATTTGTAAGACATGGTCTTCAAGAGTTTTAAGTCTATCATTTACTTTAAAAATGGAAAGATCCTCTGTGTCATTATTTTGACATTGGTTCTCAATTCTTTCACAAGCATTGCTAATTGACTCAAGGGTGACAGTTGTCAATTTATGCCAATCAGAATGTTGCTTGTCATTTTTCTTTAAATCATTGATGTCTAATGTAATTTGCTTTAACTTTGACTCAAGTTTGCCAATTTCTACACTAATACTTCTATGTACATCATTTATTTGCGTGGAAAAGTCCTGTTCATCCTTTCCTGCTCTTTGGCTGTGAATTCCATAAGAGTTCTGGCCATATTGAAGACACTGTCCACGGCTGAAGGCTCCAATCTGGGGATCCTGTACCCTTGTGGGTAAGGTCTGTGCCAATTGGCTTTGCCTTTGCCCTTGCCTTGATGGTTCTTGGGACCTCTCTGTTTCTTTTGAGGTCCTTTGGGCTTGTCCTTGGATTCTTCTGGAGCTGGTTTGGAGCTGGTAGATGCCACTGGTGCCTCTCTCTCCAAAGTTGGAGTCATTTCCAATTCTTTCTTCTGGTCTATGGATAAAAGACTCTGGTTCTTCAACCAATTCTTTATCTTTTTGACCTTGTCTTTGCAAGAAAGGGGGCTCCAACCTCCTAAGAGTTCTATGGTCTTCTCCCGACCCAGAAAGCTCTTGATGTGTAAGTAGGAGTTCATGGCCCCCTGCCAAAGGCTTGGGCAGATTTCCCACTCCTCTTCTTTGGCTGCTCTGAACCAATTTTTGTACTGGCTCTGATATATTTCTATTGCTGCCACTTGAAAATGGTTCAGCCCTGGAAATATTATCATAAATTAGTTCAGGCTCAGAATTCACGTCAAAATCTGTTGGTACAGACCTTGGGGAATGGGGGGCAACTCTGGCATCCTCCAGATGTGCCTTTCTTGTGGAAGATTTGGCACTTCTGGATTTGGTCTTGCCTCTTCCTTGTCCACATCCATCTGGTTGGACTGAATAGTTGCTTCCATTTCTGGTATGTACCATTTTCACGTCAATTTAAAGATAAAAGGTGAAAATATAAGATAAAATACACACCTTTTGGTGGTAATTTAGCTTTTTCTGAGTTGAATAAGGTGCCTCTTTTAGCAATCTGCACCTCAATACTGTCTTCAGATTCTGCTTCTGAAGACTCTGGACTAGTGATATATCTTTTATTGAGTCTGTTGCCAGCTGCACAGTATTTGATTAAAGACACTAAAAAGAATTTATAAAAGAGAAAAAATTATTTTTTATACTTTTTAAAATATTTTTAAAGATTTTTTATAAGTTTTATATTTTTTAATATTAAAAAAATTATTCTTTTTAAAGAAAAAAAAATTAAAATTTAAGATTTTGAATGAAAAATTAATTCAGAGTAACTCAAAGAATAATTTTATAAGTTTTTGGATGTGAAAAAGCCACGTGTAAAACAGTATAAAATTAAACCAAATTCCTCAATGAAAAAAGATTTCCAAAACAATTTCAAAAATAAGAATTATTTTAACTTTAAAATGAAAGGAAAAATTATTAAATTAATATATTTTAGAGCTTAAAAATATATTAATTAAGGGTACAAGGTTCAAAAAAACACGGCCAGGCCCCCAAATGTAAGATGTGACTATGAAACTGATGATAATATTACTATTAATCAACAGTACTATGTCTGTTCTTATTAAATATAATAATAAAAATTATTATAACCACAATTAAATAATTATAAAATTATTTCTTTCACGTGTTATACACTACTAGTGATTATAACAGTGAGCAGTAATTGTCTACAAGAATCAATTACAAGAAGAATTTAATAATAAAAACTTCTTTTATTAAAATAATAAAATTATTTTAATATATAATTATCTTTTAAAAGAATAATTATAAAGATAATTCTTGAAGAAAACTATTACTAGAGAAAAACTTTAAGAATTAAAGATAAATGACTCACTAATACTCCAAAGAACTTATTGAAAGATAAGAGTAGAGAAATTTGACGTAGAATTGTGGATTTAAGGGATCAAGATGATTTATAACAGTATTACAACAATATATAGTTGGATTCTATGATTTCACGTCCTTCTGATTGATTCTGAAAGATTTAAAACACTTAAGAATAGCTTGAACTAATACTTACTTGTTGGTAATAATGGTTTAATAAATTTATAAGATGATGATACGGAAAAAACAGCAAGAAGAGGCTTCTTTTAAGTCAACAACAGCTCACAGAGGCGTGCCATGGAGCAAACTGAAAAACCAGTGAGTGAGAAAACAATAAACCTTTTTGGATTATTGATTGCATCATCTGTTGTCACGTAAGATTATCATAATTACTTAATTGATGCTTTTACGTGACTACCAACCCCAATATGGTTAAGAATAAAAGGAGTAACATCTGTAAATATTCTTTTATTCTAAAATAATCATTGATTTCTCAAAGTTATCAATGTTATTGCCAATTTCATCACAGGTTGTAATTACTGTGAAATTTTGAAGATTCAGTGTTTCACGTAGAATGGTCAAAAATGGACTGTAAGTAAAACTTTTAATTTTACTAGTAAAACCATAATTCTTTTTGGTTGTACCATAGATAATACAGTTCTTCATTGGTCCTGAAAGTTTCAGGAAGATTCATTAATAATTGTATTTTTAATGAATTTTTGAAGTTCTTACCTCATTTCTACGTAGAATTGCAAATAGCAGTATTTTGCTGGTTGCTATGAGGTAAATCAATGAATATGGGTCCCAAAAGGGTTTTAATTACTCTTTTGGGGTTTATCCATGGAAAGTCATTAGTAATTGACATGGTTACAGGAGTGTAAGTAGCTCATTACCTCCTTGGCACGTCAAAATAGCAGGTTATTTGCTATTTTCTGGTGTTTTACAGTAGTTGTAACTTGGTAACCAAGTTCCCAAAGAGTTTTAGTTTACCAATTGGGCCAAGATGAGCCATGGATCCATGCTTTGGAGCTATCCACGCCTCTGAGGCCTCAGAAGTTGGGTACCCTGGCTCTCTTTGATGTCTTTTGTCCCCCTTGCTTATTTTTTACGTCAAAATAGTAATTTAAGCTTAAAGTGAGATATCCACTATGGGTGTACCAAAAGTCCATGTAAGAATACCATGATATTAAGTGCTCAAAACATGCATAACACTATTTTTAGTGTATATGTAACATGGGATTTCTCACTTTCCCATTATTTTGGCTAAAAATCAAGAAAAACAAAAATTTTCATGGATCTTTTATGTGGTATTAATGATGTGGTATTGAAGTATTTTCCATTTTACCACCTCAAATACTTAAATTGAGCTTATTCACTCTATGGAGCTACCCTAGGTGAATTTTTGTGTAGAATTCAAATCTGGTCTTAAATCCATGGATTTACTTACTCAATAAAAAGGTATTCATCTTTTCTGAAATTGAAAATGATGAATTTTGGATATATGCATGACTTATGAGTTGTGCATAATTCAAAATTTCTTTTTAAGATAATTGTGGCCTATTTGGGTATGTAAAATATACCTCAAGGCTCACAATCATCCTCTTGACTCTTGGGAATTTGATCAAATGGGACTTTTCCAGTCAAAACATCTTGAAAATGTTGGAGTATTGGGGTGATTTCTGCCATTGGCCTTTGAAACAGGTCTTCCCCAATGTCTTCAAATATTTTCTTGGCTTCATTCTTTCTTTCTTTTTCAACACTTTGATCATCACCTTGAAAACCAGTCTGAGAAGAATATGACAAGTAAAATCAGTTAATAAGAAAAAAATAATAAGAAGAAATTAAAAAACCCTCACAGGCAAATTCAAATGCCACTGAGGATGGAAGTCTGATAATTCAAGCCTTTGGCGCTTGGCAAATGCCTTTTGGGTCTTATGCTTGCAAGGAATGCCTTTATAATTGTTGTATTTGTTGGTGCATTTTTCATTTGGAGGAAATTTTGTTTTGAAATTTTCAAAGGCAATCTGAAGAGCATAATGAGACACCTTGCCATTGAGGGCACAGATGTGTGGAGGAAAATTCTTGACATGGACAGTCATTTCTTTGGAGATTCTGTTGATAATTTCAATAAATTGTTTTCTGAATGCCATGTGGAGTGCCCTGACTACCTCCAGGAGAGTACCAGTGGACCTTTGTAGCCAAAGTTTAACCATGGCATGGGCACCTTCAACTCTGGAGGTGGAGCCCACACCCAGGTGGCAATGGTGGTTTGTCCAGGCTGGCACATAATACTCCTTTAGAGGAAGCCAAGTATTTTCCAAATACTGCAAGACCTCAGAATTTTTAACCTGCTTTTGAAGCTTCTTCCAGTTGTCTTTGAAAGACTTTTCAGTGGGTGAATACATAAGCTGAGAAAAGAATCCCAAAGTCATTAATAAAGACAATAATAAGAAAAAAAGTGAAATAACATGAAATAAAATGAAGAAGTATATTACTTGATTCCAAAGGCCCATAAAATTTTCAAAATCAGTGCCATGACCAATTTTCTTCATGCAATGAGCAGATACATCCTTGTTGATGTGCCAAATGCATAGCATGACTTTGGAGTCTGGGAAGAGCTTCTTAATAGAGTTTTTCAAGGCCAGATCCCTGTCAATAACAATAACTGGGGGGGGGGAACAAGATTGGTGTTGTTGAGGACCTTTTCAATGTATTGATTTAATGCCCAAGTATATGAAGTTTCATTTTCATTCTTCATCAAACAAAAAGCCCCAGAAAAGGTCTTATTTGTTGAGCTGAATCCAACAATATGAAAAAGAGGCATTTTGTAATTATTGGTTTTATAAGTACAATCCATAAGAATGACATGAGGAAAGCCATGCAGAAGTTTTATGGCCAGGGGGTGAGTAAAAAACAAGGAGGTAATGTGTCCCTCAGAATCCCTTGCAGAGGACCAAACAAAATTTTCTTCTTTGAGAGTGTCAATAAGAGCATCAATGGGCCTTCTGCCTTGCAGTTTGTCTTTCTTTATTTTCTTGACTTGGTTATAAATGTCTTGAAGGATTACAGGCCTGTCAGACTCCCTCTGGCTGCATAATTGGGCCTGAATTTGCCTTGGCATGAGGAGTGATTCAGACATTTGAGCAATTTGGGATGTTTCTTGCTCATTGAATTTCCTGAAAGCAGGATGTGCCATGATATTTTCAGTGGCATCATGGCTATGTTCAGGATTTTTGACTTTAAGAGTCCAAGTGGTGCTCTTGGCATATTTCCTGGCATAAAGTCTAAAAGGACAGTCAAGCTTTCTTGAGGTGACTGTTTTGGAGGGGCTTTTGTTGGGATTTGGGGTGCCAGACCTATCACAACATATTTCAATTTGGTTGTGGGTCATATTGGACCTCAAGGTGGACACAGCATACCCCTGAGCCCTGGCAACATTATGCACATGTTGCCAAAGAAGCTCAAGGGTCTGAAATTCACCTTCAGTGGGGGGTTGGAGCATTTTTGAATGAAAAATATGTGTAAAAGTGAAAAAAAGGGGGGATTTGGGGATTTGGAATGGGGTAAGAACCTTTCGAAGTGTGAAAAAGAGGTGAAAAAAGGTGTGAAAAATGAACAGAAGGGGTTAAGAGTGAAAGAAAGTGGTTTAAATATGGGATTAATGGATGAGGGAAGGTAAAAAATTGGAAATTTGGAGGCTTGAAAGCAGGTTGTTGTGGTGGAAAATGCAGTCTTTGGGTGAAAAAAAGAAAAAAAAGTGTGAAAAGCTTTGCAAAATGGCTTTGGTAATGCTGTTTTTCCAAAAAAAACAATGGTTTGGGGTGGGGATAATGTGGATTGTTGGGGTGTTTGGGCTTTTTTTTTTGGGGGGGGGGGCTGGGCAAAAAAATCTGAAACAATTTGGAGTTAGAGAGGTTTTGTGGGGAAAAAACCTCTTTTGGGCATGTTTTGGCCCAATACAGGCATTGTTGTGTTTCATTTTTAATTAAAAATGGGCCCAGGGCACCCCTTATGTGTTTTTACTAAAAACGTACGTGTTTTTACCAAATTATGGCCAAAACACGTAAGTTTTTAGTAAAAACACGTAAGCTCTTACGTGTTTTTACCAATACCCTATATTTAATTTGTAAAATTAGATTTTAAAATAAAACTTTCCTCAATTTCTCATAATTTATTCAAATATAAGCATTAAAAGCCGCTAATTCAATTGGCCATGGATTTGTCAAGCTTGGTTTCTGATGTAAATTTTTCGGAATTATTTTTGAGCTCTTTCAAGGTTATATTCTATTTCATACTCATTCTATAGCTTAATTTTTGATCCAGAAAAAAAATATGTCTATGATTTTTCTTGTTTTTAATAGGAGAATTTAAGCCTTTGTAGTCATTCAATAGAAGGAGTATTCCAAATGCATTAGTTCAATATACAGGACCTTGATAAATATTTTTCAGAGGCTATAAGAGGATGGGGAATAATACTTAGATAAGAAAGAAAGGTATGTGTCTGTATCAATAAGATTGAGTAAATGGTATATCAAAAGATTTAACAAAACCTGAATATTGAATAAAATACAGGATATTTTAACTTTAAAGCTCAAGAAGTGCTTTACGATTAAAAATATGAAATTTAACCATATATTTTTCTATAATGTGAAGGAATATTGGGTAAAAATGAAAGTAAATTGAGTTAAAAACTTCTCTTCAAAAATAGCTTATTAATATAGAAAATGGATCAGATTCATTAAGATTTGTTTTTTTTAAACAAAATAAGTGAAAGCTAAAATTTGGATTCCAAAAGAGGTACAGATATCTGTCAATTGATCTGTAAAAATTGGTCAGAAAAACATGGAAATTTTCAAAGATTCTTAATATCCCAAACTACATGATTTTGGACAAAGAAAATCAATATGAGAGTAACGGTGAAGCCTCTAAAGCTACATGGTCCTGCCATGGAATTATTTTATTATTTCAAGTTAAGACTAAAAAAATAATATATTGAGATTACTAATTTCAAGCTAATAATTTGGTATTCTGTTATTATCTTTTCTTATTAAAATGAAGTGAAAAATCTTCATCATCTCAACTTAAAGAATGTATTTTGAATTTCTTTATGGAATATATTTGAGATAATTGTTTATGACCATCTTAAAATAGGCTACTTATGATTTTGAAGCAAAATTACAAATTATTAAAAATTAAATTGATTTGTTGAAATCTTTTCAGCTCATTTAGATATTTTTCTATCTTTTGAAATTTTAATCAGCTTTCTCAGTCCCACTTTCTACAAAATAAGAATTTTCTATTAATTCTAAATGTGAAAATTATAGAAATCCCTTACTTCAAACAAATTATTTCTATTTTATTCAAAATCTTAGAAATGATTTTATAATCAATTTTTTTGGACTCAATAGTTTAATAAAAGATTGTTTAATTTCTACAAAGCAGTTCCATAATTCCTGATTTGTTTGGAAATCTCAAAAGAAAATTGAGCTTCAAGAAATGATTCCATTCCCATTTTATTTGAAAGATCTTACAGCTTTTTGGATTATTTAGTTTTACAAAAAAAATGATATACAATAAGTCCAATAATTAATAAAATGATCATTTGTATGATAATTATAAAAAACAAAGGAGTTTGAAAGTATTTTGATTTTATTTATTTCATTCATGTGCAGTTTCTTTCAGCTCAAACTGGTGGAACAGGATTGTTTGATTAATATATTTTATAATATATGAGTCTCTTTAATAATGAGATAATTATTTAATAATATTAAATTTAAATTAATTTTTAAGAATAGCCTTCATAATTAAGTATTATTTTATTTGATAAACCCCTTCTGATTTTACAATATATCTCCAATGAAAATTGGGCATCAGTTACTGGATCTTGACTTAAGTTCTTTCCCAATTTAAGCTCTGAAAGTTAATACTTAACTGAAATTGAGGTAGAATTTCTTTAATGTACCATTAACCTTTTTTAACACATAATTCAAGTATCAGAGTAGAGCTTAAGACTACTTGAAATGTCACAGATGCCATCATTGGAGTTAAGAAAGAAATTTATCAATTGTGTGTATAGAGATTTGCACTAGCTTTGAAATGTAAAGATTCTTGATTATTGGATAAAATAAAGCTTTTGAAGCCCATATCAAAGAACTAGGAACATGCAGAGAATGTGTTAATAAAAGGGCCACCTGTAGAGTGCATGTATGAGAGGGGTTAGGTTAGTTCTAGTATTTAGCTGGGTTTGCTAAGAGTACCTTTTCGCAAAAAAGACAGACCATACATTTTTTCTAATAAGGCAAACTTATACATGAAATGTGTGTGAATAAAGTAGACACACAATATATCTTTTGGTGCATTAGGAGGTCATACAGAATGAGTATGTGAAAGTAAATAAACCAAATAAAATATTATTGAGTAATCATTTGGGTATGAGATAACTTCAAATATTTATTCTTAATGAGGTAAATTTTTTTATTCTTGATGTGGGAATGAAATCTCTATAAAAAAACCTCAAAACCTCCTTGAAATCTGACTGACACAAGTTTATTTTGTTTTATTTGAAGTCAAACACCAAAAATTGAAAGCCAATTGACCTTGGTTGCTGATACTTTTTCAAAGTCAATTCCCCAAATTATGAAGCTGGATATCTCATGGTTTGATTTATTATCTCTACTTTGAGATCTCTTATTTGTAGATATAAGATCCTTTGGAAGATTCTCTAATAAAAGGAGTGTATTTTCAAATTAATGAATCTGAGACAAAAGTAATTGTAGGTATGTCTAAGTAGTTTTATCAATCAATATATGTGAATTATTATCTCCTTGTGCTGAGTTTACCTCAATACAATATGTATGATCTTGATTTTCTTCTACAGGTGTTATGCAATGAAGTGCATTTTGATATATTGGTTTAAGATTACTAAATACAAATATTCTTGACTTAGTATGAAACATTTCTTATTGTAAATTAGCTTTATGATTAATGATTTCCATATTATAACGAAGATTTTTTTCATAAGGATTCCAATTATTCCCTTAATATTCTTTCTATATGACCAGGCCTTCCTCAGAGCTTTGAAATATATGAGGTATTTCATTTTATGAGCTTTATGATGCATGGTTTCCATATTATAAAGAAGATCTTTTCCATAAGGATTTTTCAGCCTGTGACTCAAAACCAGAGCACAAGCATGTCAGCCAAATACCATAAACCAATGGTAAAGCCAAGATACCACAAAAAATGGACCTGAGCCAAATAAGCTCAAAAGGTATCAAAATAAAGAGGAAACCAACCATGTTCCAAAAACACAAGTCCCCCCATCATAGGACAAGGAATAACAAAGTTATTCCTGCTCAAAGTTGTTGCTAAGCATAAACCTTATTTTTCACCTCTCATCTGAGATCCAGAAGAAGGGACTTAACCCCATCAAATGGGTGCTCAACTTGAAGCTCTAAGTCAGGGATATCCAATGGTACTATTGAAACTGAGCTAGCATCAAAATTACAGGAGTTATGGCCAAAATAAGGTCAAATAAGGGTGAATAAAATATTTACCTCTAATCTAACTTCTACAGTTTTAGTGTGGGATACCTAAAGTGGGGTCTTTTTAGAAAGAGCAAAATCAGGGCTATCTGATGGTGCATCTCATGTCTCCATTTCTCATCTAGAACAAAAGTTATGGAGAAAATAAGTTCCATACAGATACTGAGAAAGTCACATGTATGAATAACAAAATTTGTACATGGCATAACCTTGCCATACTTAATTTTACCCATACCAAATGAGGTACCATTGTGTATATCTAATTCAGGGCTACATAATGAACCAAATTTGAGCTCAATATCTCAAAAACTGACAAATATATAGCAGTTTTAAGGTTGAAATCCCACAATTGGGCCCATACACCTTTACTGTGGGATAATATCCCATAACCATTATGATGAGGTGTCAAATAGATGGAGAAGAATGTTTATACTTCAATACCTCATAGTTCATTCAATAATGGGGTCCCATACAGTTTCTGTACAGCATTCTATGCATCATACACGTCAGAAGAGGGCTGTGTGGTCCCCACATGAAAATTTTCACCCTGTATTGGTGAAAACTGCCCAAATGTGGTTTCAAAGCCACATCTGAGCCCAATACAGTGTATACAGGCTTTGTGGAAACCAAAATCCAGTACTTTGAAGTGAAAAACTCTTCACTTACTCTACATGGATGTTCTAGAGGACCATTCCACCCCATCTTAGGATAAAAGGAGGCCTTTTCTCCACCAGAGAAGGTTTCCTCATCCTGCTCTTGAATTCCTACATAGTAAAACTGTCCGAAGAAGTTATACTCTTGGAAAAGAATCAGGTATACTTCTAATCTTAAGTATTGTAGTAGTTATTATTGTAACCCAACAGATAATTACTGCACGCAGGGCTTTCAGAAGTGCTCACCACCACTAAAATCCGTTAGTAAATCCCTGAAATACTATTCTAAAAACCCTTTTTAATTATTTTTATCTGTGTCACAGTAACACTTGGAGTTGTTTCTAATACTTTACTTACTCTATCACAGACTCAACCTGACATTTTGGGGGCCTGGCCATGTTTTTGACCTTTTGGACCTTTTTTCATGTGAAAAGTGAGTTTCTCTCTTAAATTCTTAAGTTCTGAAATAATTGTTTCCCTTTTTTTAGGCATGGAATTATTAAAACAATAATATGATATATATCTTATTATTATCATTTTGAGTGGTATATCATTATATACCACTGTGTTTTTTGTTATTATTGCTTTTTTCACATGGTTTATTATAGTTTACTCAACATTATACTTATCTTCTGGTGTGTCTTGCTTATTAAAACACTCAAAGCCATTGGTATTGCTCTTTTTTAATTAAAAAGAACACCTCTTTTAGTGTAAACCAACAGTATTAGAGGCATTGTGGTATTCCATACCAATTATACCAGTCTCAAGCTTAACAAGTAATTGAAAGAAAAATAAAATAAAATTGCAGGAATGGCTCTGCAAATGGAAATAAAAATTGGGGGAATGGCTCCGCAAATGAAAATAAAAATTGCAGGAATGGCTCTGCAAATGGAAATAAAATTGCGGGAATGGCTTCACAAATTGAAATAAAATTGCAGAAATGGCTCCGCAAATGGAAATAAAATTGCAGAAATAGCTCCGCAAATGGAAATAGGAATTAGGGAATAGCTCCGGAGGTGGAAATCAAATTTCAGAACTCTGGAACTAGGTAAATCAAACTGTAAAGAAGTCCTAGGGCATAATCAAGAAGATTAGAGTTTCAACCAGAAGAAATTCAATGAAAATTGAAAATACCAGTTTCCCCACCTTTTTCAAATATAATGGCAGTGCACTCAATAGAAAAACCTTTATTTTACCCACTTTAACCACTACAAAGAAAAACCTCACCAGCTAAATTATCTCAAAGATATCATTTAACTAGAAGAAATTTCAATTGTTAGAAGCTCTCTTTTATCCACTTTCTTGGCATAAATAAACTTTCACCAGCCAAATTATCTCAAATATATCACATGATTTTGATAAGAAAAAGTACCACCAACATAATTCTCTCAGAAAATATGTAACAAAGACACTAAAAAAAGAAAATTTCACCAGCCAAATTATCTCAAATACATCACATGATTTTGATAAGAAAAAGTACCACCAGCATAATTCTCTCAGAAAACACGTAAAAAAGTCACTAAAAAATGAAAATTTCACCAGCCAAATTATCTCAAAAACATCACATGATTTTGATAAGAAACAGAAACGCCAGCATAATTTTCTCATATATATCATATGACTAGAAGAAAGCACAACTGTCAGGAGCTGTATTTTCTCCACTTTCTTGGCAAAAAGAAGATCTCACCAGCCAAATTATCTCAAATACATCACATGATTTTGATAAGAAAAGTGCCACAAGCATAATTCTCTCAGAAAACACGTAAAAAAGTCACCAAAAATGAAAATCTCACCAGCCAAATCATCTAAAATACATCACATGATTATGATAAGAAACAGAAACACCAGTATAATTTTCTCATATATATCACATGACTAGAAGAAAGTTCAAGTGTCAGGAGCTGTATTTTCTCCACTTTCTTGGCAAAAAGAAGATCTTACCAGCCAAATTATCTCAAATAAATCACATTATTTTGATAAGAAAAAGTACCACCAGCATAATTCTCTCATAAAACACATTGCTACACTAAAACTAAATGTCTCACCAGCTAAAACCTCTCAACTATAATTTTTTCTAAGTACCCTGTTTTTGAAAGCTCTATAAAGGACCAAAAGCTATAAATAGAGGTCCTCTCTCCCTCGTTTTTCCCATCATCATGGAACAAGTTCCCACTATCCAGGATCACCACCATCCCTGAACTAGCAGGATATCTATAGTATTAGTAGTGCTTTAGTAGTAAGATCTTAGTAGCCTTGCTCAGTAGCTTAGTATTTTCAAAGAATAGTAGTATAACCATAGTCAAAAGCTCAGTATCTTTGCTCAGTAGCTTATCATTGTTGAATAAGTAGTAGTATAGCTGTAGTTAAAGCTTAAGTAGCCTTGCTCAAAAGCTTAGTATTATTAATAAAAAAGTAGTAGTGATATAAACTCAGTATTAGAAAATATCAAAAGAATCAAATCCAGTAGTCTTATCATCAGTATTCATATAAAAAAAATCATTAAAATCAACATAAAATCATAGAAAAACATATATTCTTATCATTCTTATTAAAATAACAGAAAACAAAAAAAAATATTATCATTAATTTTATTAAAGTAAAAGAAAATCTGAGTCTTTATTGTATCAGAAATTTTAGTTTTAAATCAGAGTTTTTACTGTAGTGTTATTGATATGTATTATTTGAAGACTGCTGATAAGTCTTCTCTATCTGTTAAAGCCACAAATCTGATTTCATTTTGTGATTCTCTGTAGGCTGACTATTCAGTATTATTTGGAGGGGCAGCTAATACACCTTAGCACCCATGGTTATTGGACAATTCTGAAATTCAAAACAGACTTACCAATAATTTCCCCCTCAAGGTACTGCCTTATTTCATCCCACACCAAAAGGAGTTCCCACAGAGTGGTTGGGAATATTAATAGTTTTAATTGCCCATTGCATAACCACTTCTGAGATTACTCTTGTTAGTCACAAGCTAATCTGTGAGATACTGGTACACAAACAGTGGACCAGAAATACACAAGCTGTATTTTTGACATGTAATTAATATTTAAATCACAACATCATAATACAGGGTATAATATAGAAATATTTTTCCCAGAGGCCATTCTTGGACATGCAAACAGCATTATAAGAAGTCTTAACTGACATAATCCCTCTTTTTCTTTAATTCAGCGGAAGAAAACTTCATACCACTTGAAACCCAGTCACAGGACAACACACCAGTGACACCCTCAGAACCAGGGGGAATCAAGGGCAAAGGAAAGAGGCACAGTGAAGGCCTCATCACAGAAAAGAAGTGGACACCAATTTCCACCCAGAGGAGTGGGAAACCACAAAACTCTGCATCAATACAAGGTAAACCAACCTTGATCACCTGTACAGGGAAGATTACAATAATTAGCCCAGTTGTAACCTCTAAAGGCAAAATTTCCAAAGCAGTAGACAATAAATTTTCAAAAGGGACAGTCAAAGGTAAATACCCTAATAACATTAAGTTGTTGACTGCTAGCAAACACTGATATGTCACCTGTACACCTCAGGAACCTTGGAATCCCAAGGAACCAGCCAGAGGACAGAGAAGGCTTGTCCAAAACCAGAAGACCTGGAGGAGGATACCTTTGACACAGTGGTAGATGGAAAGACATTGAGGGAAATCATACCCACTCTGCCATTCAATTTCCAATTTGGCAGAAACCTCAAACCAGAGAACTTGAAGGATATGGATCAAGCTCTTCAGCTCCACCAACTCCTCAAAGATCTTTTCCAATGGATCATGGACCAATGCATAGCTATTCAAAAAATTCGATTTTGACTATTCGAAAAATTTGTCTTCGAATTAGAATTTTTGAACTGCAAAATGAAAACCCAAAAATTCAAATAAAAAATCATGCAAAGAGGATCCATTCAAATTTTTCAACCTCAAAATCAAAATTCGAAATGAAAAGCTTGAATTTTGGTTGAAAAAAATCTTTATGATTATAATAAATCAATTAAAAAAAGTGAAAAATGATATTTATGGCATCAACCACAGGATAACCATGCCATAAATGGTATCCAAAAAATATTTATGGCATCAAAAATGGCACTTATCCTATTGCTGGCATAAATCATTCCATTTATGCCATTTATGGAACCAACAATGCCATAAATTGGGCTTTTACCAACTGTTGTATTCTTTAGCTTAACTTCAACTAGAAGACAAACCTTATTTTTGTTACTAAATAATTGCATAATTTTGGCAATTTATGGCAAATTCACATAAGGGATTAAATTTTTTTGCCAAATTACTTACATGGGTTGACCAATAACCCAGATTAATATGAGTATTTAAAAATGATTTCCATTAATTCAAATGAATTTTGATAAATTGAAGGTAATTGAAATCAATTGAAGACAATAAAACTGAATAGCCAGGCTTGAAATAATGGTTATTATGCGAAATCAAATGCGTAATGTGAAAGAGGTACAATTATTTGTACAGTGGGTGGTAACCTGTGTTATATTGCATAATCTATTAGCACAAGTAGGTGACCAATGGAGTGATTTATATGAGGATAATGACCCCCCCAAGCTCCAAAATATCACACAACAAGATGATGAAAATGGCCATTTGAATAGGCATGAAATAGTCAAGCCCTACACTTTAGATTGGTTCAGGAATAAATGAATAGATGAATTACAAGCCCTGACAATGTTTTAAGATTAATAAAACATGTTTATTTTCAAAGAGAATTATCTGAAGACTAATATTTGTAATACATTTTCAATCCATATCTATGGAATGGTAAATGTTAAGACTGGAATTGAATCATAATTATCAAATTTGTAAATATATATAATCTAAAATATTTACAATTTTTTATTTTTACGTAATCTTTTGTTATCCTGTTCATTCCGCATGATTTGACCATTGACTTTTGTTTCAATTTCTTCAGAGCTGAGCTGTTTGAATTTTTGTCCTGTGAGAAATAATTTCTTGTTTATTTGAAAAGAACAACCAAAATGTGTGATGGATTGGTGTTCAAGAAATTCTTTTGCTGGCTTGGTTGTTTGATGAAGAAGTTCAGACGTTTTCCAGAGTATTTCAACAATGCCTTCTTTTTTGGAAAAATCAAAAATGAATTTGTGGTTAGGAAATGATAATCCATTCCCAGAGGGTGTGAAATCTGTAGGAATTGGAATGAAATTGTTTTTATTGATAAAAGAGAATATACCATATGTCCATGAATTGATGTCCTTATTATCAGTATGTGGTTTATTGTGGAAGCCATTGAAAGTAACTATAACATTTGAATAAGTTTTGAAATTCAGTGATTTGTTGGAATTCCATTCAAGTTGGCTGAAGTTTGGCAAATTGGCTGCATTCATGATTTCTTGATTGTCTTTAAGTGCATTATGTGAAAAACCTTGAATTTGGGAGTGAATGAATTCATCAAATTCTTGAAGTGTTGACCATTTCTCATTATCTTCATCAATTGTTTTTTTAGTCAAGCCTGCTTTCCTTGCATAAACCCCAGCAGATTTACCAGAATCAGAACCCTGACAAAATCCTATTCCTTTCATAATGCCATCAAGCATATCAGAGTTAGTGGTGATATTTTGATGGTTCTTTGCAAGCTTATTTAATGTTATGATCAATTTTTGAAGTTTATGGAAGACTGGTGTTGGACTGCTGAATGGGTGAATTTGATACATGAAAATAGGTAAATAAGGCTTGTTATGTCTATTGATAAGTACATAGGGTCTGGGCAGAGGTTTGTGTGGAGGAAGCTTTAACCAGGAGGCATTCTCATTGTTCTTCTTGTCTAGTGTAATTATGGAGAAGTTGGGATTGTAAAGGCCAAGCTGGCCTGCTGTTTGGTTCATATAAGAAAGCATTCTTCTTTGTTGTCTGGTATTTGAGTGATTATGATTAAGAGAATTCTCTTCTGTTATATCATTCTGATTGTGAGGTTGAGTCCCAACAGGCTTCACATCATGAGTAATTAAAGAGAGTTTGGGAACATTCAGCTCATTGACAATCATCTGGTCATTTGGTTGAGTCCCAACAGTAAAATGATCAGATGATTGATGAGAAATGGCTAAAGAAAGGGGGAGTTGGTTGTTTGAAGGTGATGTCATTATTGCAGATATAATATATTCCAAAATTTTAATTCCTCCCCTAAATTTCAAAAAAAAAATTTATTAGTGGTATATGTTGTTGCAGCGGTGGAGGAGGAGGTGGTGTGGCGTCAGTAATAACAGTTGGGGGGAGGTGGCCGGTTGGTGGTAGTGGAGGTGGCCAATCCACAGTGAGGGTAGTGGGTGGTGGTAGTGGCCGGTCGGCCGTGGTGGTGATGGTGGATGGGTGGAGGGGGAGGCGGTAGTGGGGGTGGTGGTGGTAGTGGCCGGCCGGCAGTGGTGGTGGTGGTGGGACAGTAAGCAGTAGTCAGTACCGTAATGACTACTGCGTAAATACAACAAAAGAAAGGGCTTACCATTGCTATTAAAAAAAAGCCCCCCAACACGTTTTTTTTCAAAAGTACTATCTGTGCAGAATGAAAGAACATCAGTGCAAGAAAGTTAAGATCAGTTGCAGTTTATGCACCTACAGCTTCCAAAAAAAAATAATTTTGAAATTAATTGATCAATCAAGACTTGAGGAACTGGTTTAAAAAGAAAGACTGTTGAAAAAAATTACCCAAATGAAGAATTTAGTAATCTTATACAAAAGACGTGTGGTGAATTTTTAATCAAGGGGTAATTATAATTAATTAAAATTAACTATAATTAATTATTAATTAATTATTAATTAAAATTAATTATAATTAATTATAACTAATAATAATTATTTATTATTAATTTGATATAATTAATTAAAGTAAATTATAACTAGAATTAATTATAATTAAATATAATTAACTATAATTATTTATTAATTAATTATTAATTATAATTAATTAAAACTAAAAATAATTATTTATAATTAATTTGATATAATTTTCATTAATTATAATTAATTTTCATTAATTATATAATTAATTAAAGTAAATTATAATTAGAATTAATTATAATTAAATATAACTAATTAAAATGAACTATAATTATTTATTAATTAATTATTAATTATAATTAATTAAAACTAATAATAATTATTTATAATTAATTTGATATAATTTTCATTAATTATAATTAATTATAATTAATATTATTTGATGAAAATTATTTATAATTAATTAAAATTAATTATATAATTAATTAAAGTAAATTATAATTACAATTAATTATAATTAAAAGTAATTATAATTAAATATAACTAATTAAAATGAACTATAATTATTTATTAATTAATTATTAATTATAATTAATTAAAACTAATAATAATTATTTATAATTAATTTGATATAATTTTCATTAATTATAATTAATTATAATTAATATTATTTGATGAGAATTATTTATAATTAATTAAAGTAAATTATAATTAGAATTAATTATAATCAAAAGTAATTATAATTGAATATAATTAATTAAAATTAACTATAATTATTTATTAATTAATTATTAACTATAATTAATTGAAACTAATTATAATTATTTATAATTTATTTTGAATAATTTTCATTAATTATAATTAATATTAAATGTAGAAAATTAATTATAATTAATTAAAATTAATTATAATCAAAATTAAAATTAATTTAAAAGAAATTATAATTCTAATTAATTATAATTAATTAAAATTAACTATAATTGATTATTAATTAATTATTAATTAAAATTAATTATAATCAATTAAAACTAATAATTATTATTATTAATTATAATTAATTATAATGAATTTTAATTAATTTTATTTAATTATCACTAAATGTCATTGATTATAATTGATTTTAATTATAATTAATTTAATGAAAATTAATTCAAATTAATTATAATTCATGAGATTTAATGATAATTAATTAAAATTAATTATAATTACTGATAATTAATTAAGATTAATTAGAATTAATTAAAATTAATTATAATTAATGATAATTAATTAAAATTAATTATAATTAATAATAATTCATGAAAGTTAATTATAATTAATTATAATTAATTAAGATTAATTAAAATTAATTATTATTAATTATAATTAATGATAATTAATTAAAATTAATTATAATTAATTATAATTAATTATAATTAATTAAAATTAATTATAATTAATCATAATTAAATAAAATTAATTATTATTAATTATAATTAATTATACTTAATTAAAATTAATTAAAATTAATTAAAATTAATTAAAATTAATTATAATTAATAATAATTAAATAAAAATAATTATTAATAATTATAATTAATTAAAAGGAATTAAAATTAGTTATAATTAATAATAATTAAATAAAATTAATTATTATTAATTATATAATTAATGAAAATTAAACAAAATTAATTATAAAATGAAAATTAATGATGGTTAATGAAAATATAATTCATTTTAATTAATTATCATTAAATTGCATTAGTTATAATTAATTTTAATTCATTATCAGTAATTTTAATTAATTTTCATTAATTTTCATTAATTATATTATAATTAATTCTCATTTTATAATTAATTTTATTTGATTTTTACTAATTATATTTTAATTATAATTAATTTTAATTAATTTTAATTAATTATTATTATATTATCATTAAATCAATTTTGATTAATTATCATTAATTTCCATTATTTATAGTTAATTTTAATTAATTTTCATTATTTTTCATTAATTATAAGTAATAATTAAAATATAATTAATGAGAATTAATGAAAATTAATTATAATTAATGACCATTAATGAGAATTAATGAAAATTAATTATAATTAATGACCATTAATGATAATTAATTGAAATTAATTATAATGAATGACAATTAATGACATTCATTATTTTTATGATCTTTTATTTGATTTTTATTCATTTGTTTTGTATTTTTGCTTTATTTATATAAATTAATAAGTAATCAAACAATAAATAATAAATAATGAGTGAATCATTATGAAATTAATCAAGTCTGATAGTGATTTGTTAAATTTCATGCAAATTTATGCATAATGAATATGTTTCCACATTAAATACATCCTAACCCTAATTATTTTATATGGCTTGGGCATGTTGAATTTGTTTTTGATCCACTCTCTTCAAATTAATATTTATTTTACCTAATACATCTTTATCTAATTCTTAATATGAGTCAAATAAGCTCCCTAATAAATCCCAATGAATCAGCCAGTCAAATTTCACGGTCTTGCACAAAAAATTACTCTTCAAACTCCAAAGTAAACCAAAGTAAGATCGCACAATGTTATTTTTCCCAAGAAAAGAATGGATACCAGTTATGCCTAGTCGATGGATGCTCAAAGAAAATTAAGCGACATGAAGGAACCAAGCAAAACCTGGTATCTCATTTGAAAGCATTTCATAAGGAACTATGGGCTGAAGCAATTGCCAAAAAGAGCACTGAAGGACAAAGTAACTTATCAAACTCACATGGAAGCAGCATAATAAGAAGTATGGATGTCCACTTACAGAATAATTTCACTGATAATCTTGTCAGCTTCATAATTCAAGATCAACAATCATATGCATTAGTTAAATCAAAATCATTTCAAAAGCTTATTCACACCCTCAACAAGGACATTTAATTAATTTCTGAAACCACAATTTCCAAACGGATCAAGCAAACGTTTCTGAATGATAAAGAACATATATTTGCCTTTATCAATTCACAAGCACCATGGTTCTCATTTTCTACTGACATTTGGTCTGGTCCAGGTGGAATTTCGTATATTACTCTCACAGCTCATTACATATCATCTGATTGGAAACCATTCACTGCAACCGTTGGATTTTCCAAGTTCACAGAAGCTCATACTGGTAAAAACATATACACAAAAATCGTGGATATGCTTAATGATTTCTTTATTGAACACTCTCAAAAGCCAAGGGGATCAAAGCGTGATGCAATTGAAATAGATACCTCAAGTGATTTGTCCAATTTGTCAAATGATCTTTATAGTTTGGATATCTCATCCATTGGTAATCAAATCATGGCCATAACATTGGATAATGCTTCCTCAAATACAACATTTATGGACCTTGCTGTTAAAAATAATTTGCTGAAAGGTTTTGACTCACACATTTGATGTTTTGCACATATTCTTAATTTAGCTGCAAAAGATTCTTTAAAGGAGCTTGATGGATCAATTGATAAGGTTAAGAAGGTGGTTCACTTAATACATCAATCAAACATCTCATGGGAACACTTCAAAAGCATTTGTGAAAAAAATAAAGAGCCACCAAACTGGCCAATGGCTGACAATTCCACCAGATGGAACTCAACATATTCAATGCTTCGTTCAGCATTAAAGCAGAAGATCTCTTTTGATGATTTTATTTATGAGTACAATAAGTCTCAAACATCAAAGCAAAAAACAAATCACTTTAAAAGTTCAAGCCAAAAAACATTTAGCAGCAAGAAACAGAAAACAATTTCCCAGGCAATAGAAAAAGCAGACATTAATCATGATATACGCCTTGTACGTCTGCCTAGTTCATTATTTTTCTGCATAATAAATCTCACTTCATTCCTTTCTAACTATTCAGGATGTAATTTTGGAAGAGGACTGGACATTTTTTCAACAAATATCAGAATTTCTAAAGGTCTTTGCCACTGCAACCGATGAAGTTCAAGGTGATTCTTATCCCTCACTTGGGTTAGTAATGCCTTGGTACCAACTACTCCTTGAAACATGTCAAAAAACAAAGAATGAAGTCTCAAGGGAATCCCAACTTTACGATGCAGCTGATCAAGCATATTCAAAGATTGAAAGTTATTACAATATTAGATCAAATTCCTGTGCTCTGTGCTTGATTCTTGACCCACGATTCAAGCTTACATGGTTTACTCAGCATGATTTGTTGCAAGAAGATGAAAGAAACAGTGATACCAATCAAATAAGATATAAGGACGAAGCACTCAAACATCTCAAAGAAGTATATGCTGAAAATTCTTCTGAATACACAATCAACTTTCCACAAGAACCTCAGGTTTCTGAAACAGTTCTGACTAATCTGAAGCAATTGCATCCTTTTGAAGAAAGAATGTCCCAACAAAAAAATAAAACTAATGAAATTCTTGAATATTTACAAACTGATTCACCACATTATTCAATATGTATTCTTGAATGGTGGAATAGCCACGAAAATAGGTTTCCAATATTATCCAAAATTGCAAGAGACTACCTTGGAATACCTGCAACCTCAGCACCTAGTGAGCGTGTATTTTCAGAAGCTGGAAACTTGATTACTAACAAACGCACATCACTTTCCTGTGATTCTGTGGAGGCAAATATGTGTTTACGTTCTTGGTTAAATAATGGAATTTATGAAATTATGTATGCTTGGTATGATAATCTTCAATAATTCCATTTATTATTTTTACTCGTTAAATGAATTTCTCTTGAAATCAAAAAATTTAATAAATCCCAGAATTATGCGAATTAAAATATTTTTTCTTATTATTATAGTGATTTTAGATTCAATCTATTAATCAGAACATTATTATTTAGCAATTGCTCTAATTAAAATTCAAGTGATATAAGTGTTTTCTGACCAAAAATCACAATTCTATTTTTGAAATAAATAATACTTCCTGTTTGAATTCTATTTTTGAAATAAAAAATCCTTTCTGTTTGAATTATATTTTTGAAATAAATGATCCTTTCTGTTTGAATTCTATTTTTGAAATAAATAATCATCATTATTTTTAAAAAATCCATTCAATCTTAAGAATCAAAAACAAGAAGCCTATATTTTTTTGAAACTTCTTGGGTTGAATGATTGTTAAAATGCCATAAATCACATGAATTTCATGAAAAATGCCATAAAAATGGTATGAATAGCATCAGCAATTCCATAAGTAACATGAATAGCCTCAACAATTTCATAAGTAATATTAATGGTATCATCAATAATATGAATGAAATTAATGGAATAAAAAATGCATACATAAAATTAATGGCTTGAAGGGAATTAAAAATACCATAAATTGTGTTATGGAATAAGAATTCCATTTATTTCATAAACAAGGAGCCCATAGTGTTTTTTATGTGTATTTAATAATTTATGGCAAAAAAACTTAAGGGCCAATGGGTTTTTATGGTTTTACAAAAGGCCCAAAAGGTTTAATTATATATAAATGAAGGTGTCCATGAAAATTCAAAATTCACTTCCGAATATTCAAATATTCAAAGGTAGGTGAAATTCGATTCTGAATATTCGGTCATGACAGAAATGCGATATTGAATATTCGATGACCCTTAAAATTTGACTAATTTTCAAAAAGCTATTCATTGTCAATTCATTATTTAATAATCAAAAACAAAACAAAACAAAAGGAGAAAATATATACCAAATAAAAGAACAAAAAGGAAGGGAAAAAACCTTTTAAAAGGATATCATTGATTGGTTCAATAAGCTTTAATCCAAATGAACCAAGAATACAATTTCATTCATTAAATTGGATTGAGAAAAGAAGATGCAAGAACAAAATAGAGGCTGGGCATATCAAATATATATTAAAAAAGAAAAGAAAATTTAAGGGAAAAATTGAAGTAGGGGAAAGGGGGTTAACACAACATAAGTTGTTTTAAGAAAAAAAGGAAAAAACCTAGGTTGCCAAACAAGAGATTGTGCATGGTGCATCCATGCAGATGTTTTCTGAAGACATTCTTTGGGTCACTGTACTAACTAGGAATTCAAGAGCAGCATGGGGATTCCTCTTTTTGGCAGAGAAAGGTCCCCTTTTATCCTGAAATTGGGTGGAAAGGTCCTCTAGACCATTTCACATGGATGAAGTGAAGATTTTGCACTTCAGAGTATTGGATTTTGGTTTCCACAAGGCCTGCACACCCATTATTGGGCTTAGATGTGGCTTCAAAACCACATCTGTGCAGTTTTAACCAATAAAGGGTGAAAATTTTCATCTGGGGACTACACATCCCTCTTCTGACATGTATGATGCATAGAATGCTGTACAGAACCTGTATGGGACCCCAGTAATGAATCAACTATGATTTATTGAAGTACAAAAATGCTTCTTTGTCTGTTTGACACCTCATAATCATGGTTATGGGATATTATCCCACAGAAAAGGTGTATTCGCCCAATTGTGGGATTTTAACCTTAAACCTGCTATATCTCTGTTGGTTTTTGAGGTATTAAGCTCAAAGGTGGCTCATTTTGTAGCCTTGGATGGGATCTACACAATGGTACTTCATTTGGTATTGGTAACATTAAATATGGCAAAGCTATGCCATGTACAATTTTGTTATTCAGATATATGATTTTCTCAATATCTGTATGGAGCTTGTTTGCTCCAAAACTTTGGTTCTATATGAGATATGTTGAAATGAATGGCACCATCATATAGCCCTGATTTTTCTATTTTCAAAAAGACCCCACTTCAAGTATCTCACACTAAAAATGTAGCAGTTAGATGAGAGGTGAATATTTTATTCACCCTTATTTGACCTTATTTTGGCCATAATTTCTGTAGTTTTGGTGTTAGCTCAAATTGGCTACTACCATTAGATATCCCTGACTTAGAGATTCAATTTGGATACCTATTTTCTGGGGTTAAGCCTCTTCCTCTGTATTCCAGATGAGAGGTGAAAATTAAGGTTTATGCTTGGCAACAACTTTGAGCAGGATTAACTTTGTTACTCTTTCTCCTATGATTATGGGACTTTTATATTTGGAAAGAGGTGAGTTTACTCTTTCTGTTGATACCTTTTGAGCTGGTTTGGCTCAGCTCCATGTTTTGGTAGTATCCTAGCCTTACCATTGGTTTATGGTATTTGGCTGTCATGCTTGTGCTCTGGTTTTGAGTCACAGTCTGACAAAAGTGCTTTATTTGGTGATTTTAACCCTATATACAAGCCATCTGCTTTTTGATAGCATTCTTTAATGGCTGAAGAGACATAAAAATGTACATCAAAGCCCTGAAAAACTGTTAAATTTGTTTTCTCTTAGGCTTGTTTTGTATTGAGGGTAGCTTTGCTATTTTGCAACAAGTTTAATATAAACATTTTGATTTTTTAAATAAATAATAAATTGAGTCAAAACCCCTTTCAATAATATCAAGGCCAGAATCAATGAGCTTCTGTGTTAATCCTGAGACCATAATCCTGAATTAAAAGATTTTGATGGATTCTGGTCCCCTTAAGGCCAAGCTTATTTTTTTCTCTCATATTTAACTGATCCAGTTTCTTTTTATTTTATTTACTCATATTCAACACAAAATTTTTATTAAAACCTCAATTATTTCTTACTTTTAATTACACAAATTCAAGTATTCATACCTCATATTTAAATCAAAGCTCATTTTTCCAACACACACACACTTCAGTTTCTTGTAGCCCTTGAACTATGCACCAAAACTAATTTTCAACACACAAAATGCTGGGTAACACCTCACTTGGTGTTGATACAATTAAATATTGGATATCTTTGGATTCTCATACTGTGAATCCTTAAAATAAATTCAAATTTTTGTAGAGGTTGGGTTACAGAAATGTTACCCAGAGATAACCAAATGGAAACTTCTATTGGGAATCAATTGGTAGAATTTAATTATTAAGTTTTATAATAAGATAATAAGTCATAATAAACTCCATTACCCTTTTTTCTAAAATATGGATTTTCATTGTTGCTCATTTTTTGTAACAAAATGCCAATTTTTATCTTTTTCTCAACTTTGTTAATCTTTTTGAAAGCTATAGTTTCTACTTAGTTTATCAATTTTTTATTCTTTTTGAAAAAAGATGAATCTCCTTTGGTAATAATTTCCATTTTTTCTCTTTTGGGTATATAAAAGCACCTTCAAGAGTCACAGAAATAATGAAGGCATTCTAAAAAATGGAAATTAATTATTATCAATTCAAAAGAGAAAAAATTATTTAAAGAAAGCTTACTATCCATTTTTGGATTTTCCTGAAAATTTAATAAGCCATTTTTTTTTCAAAAATCTCTTAGAATTTTCTATTCAAGAAAATTATTATAGAAAAATTAATCAATAAGATAGAAATAAGAAAGATAAAATATTTTCATAACTAAATACATATTTTACTTGATTTTTAGCTATATTTCAAATTAAGATTCAAAATAATAGATTGATCCATATTTCTGATTGTAATAAAAAACAAAAAAATACCTTAGATATAAACAATTCTTGATTTTGACCTTATAGTATCATTTTCCACATTTTCTGTAACAGAAAAAATTCCTTAGATATAGTGTATATATTATAATTGCTCTTAAAGTCATATTTCTCATGTTTTCTTCATATTTATTATATTCATTCATAATTATGAATGGGAGCCTAAAACTTCCAGACCTCTATTAGAACTTCATTCCTTCTCTGAGGAATATTAATGATTAATGCAATGCACCCTCATTCCCTGTGTTAAAATTTGATTCTATTTTGGCCTCACCTTCTGTTTGATAATTGAATTTGGTTATTAGTCATTCTAATAAAAACTTTATTCCATAAATTTTTCTTTTCTTCATAAATAATCATATCATTTTCAAAAAATTTAACTCAATACAGATAGTTTTATTCAAGGGAAACAGAAATATCCAATTAATATCCCATATTTCTATTGATAACTAATTTCCCTCAATTTTCTTCAGAGATCTGTGTAATATTCAAATACTCTATGAAACTTCTTTGAAGTCCAATTTAATGTAGAACCTGAAAACTTAGGTTGAAATTATGGTGGAGGTAATTTTTCACTCTCCTCTTCATCTTATAAGCTCAAAATAAATTTAGTTTCACTCAAATTAGAAAGTTGAATTTTCTTATTGCAATCCCCTTGTTAGTATGGACCAAATATATTTTAAATAAGGCTTTTGAGCTGTTATTTTGTGACTTGATGACACAGGCCCATAATATTTCTAAAATTAGTCCCATGACCAATTTTCTTCACTAAATTGGCAGGTAAATCTTTATTTATGTGCCAAATTAATGACATGAATTTTGAGTCTGAAAAGATTTTATTATGATAATTCTTCAAGGCCAAATCCCTATCAACACTAATAATTGGAGGGGAGCAATATTGGTACTTTGGGGGATTTTTTTATATATTGATTCAATTATCAAGTATAGTAGGGTTCAGTTTTATCCTTAATAAAACAAAAATATCTAGAAAAGGTCTTATTTTTTTAGCTTAATCCAAAAATATGAAAAGAGAAATTCTGTACTTATTGATTTTATAGGTACAATCCATAATAATCACATGAGTAAATCCTTTGAGGGATTTTATGGAAAGGGGGTGAGTGAAAAACAAAGGTTTAATGTTTCCTTCTGTATTCCTTGGATAGGACCATGGAAAATTTGCCTTTTTGAGTATGCAAATTAGTAAATCAATGGGTTTTCTTTCTTACAGTTTGTCTTTCTTTATTTTCTTGAATTGATTATAAATATCTTGAAGAATTATCGGTCTTTCAGACTCCCTATGACTGAATACTTGGGACCAAATTTCCTTTGGAAGGAGGAGTGATTTGGAAATGTGAGAAATCTAGGATGTTTCATTCTCATTGGATTTTCTGAAAGAAGGATGCTCCATGTTATTTTCAGTGGCATCATTACTTTTTTTCAAGATTTTTTACTTGAAGAGTTCAAGTGATACTCTTGGAATATTTTCTTGCCTAAAGTCTAAAAGGACAGTCCAATTTCCTTGAAGTAACTGTTCTGGACAAGCTTGTGTGGAAATTCAGGGTTCTAGATGTATCACAACCTATTTCAAGTTGATTGTGGGTGAAATTAGACCCCGGGGTGGAAAAATTCTGAACATGCTGCCAAAGAGGCTCAAGGGTCTCAAGTTTACCTTCAGCTGGGGGTTGAAGAATTGTTTATGGTGAAATGTGTGGAATAATTAAAGAAAAAATGAAAAAGGGGGATTAGAGCTTTACAGGATTTCAAAATATGAAAAAAATGAGATAAAGGCTATGAAAATTTAAAAAAAAAGGAAAATCTCTGTTTAATTGAAGATGGAAGGGGGAACGTATGAAAAAAGTTGAAAGATCTTTGGAGGCAGGTTTTTTTAAGAGAAATAGAGTCTTTTGATTCAAAAATAAAGAAAATTGGTGTGGAAACATTTTATGAAATGGGTTTGGAATGGTGTTTTTGAAAAATCAAGTTTTCGTGGTGGTGGGATATATTTGGATTTATTTATTTATTTTTTCTTTTTAGGTGAGAATGTGAAAAACAAATTGAAAGAAATTGGTCAGGCATTTTTTTTGGTAAAATACTCTTTTTTAGGGAGTTTGGTAGGTGCTGCCCCAATACAGGGTTTTTTTTTATAGGGGACAAGTGCAGTTCTGATGGTCTTTTACTAATTTATGAAAAAACACATGATGTATTACTTGCTTTTACCATCACCTTTAAGTAAAATTTTAATTTTTAATTTTTTTGAAAATTTTGAGTAGTTTTTCAAGAATCTCAAGTTAAGTGATATTTTTCATTTTATAAGTACTTCTACTTAAATGATCTTCAAAGACAAAAAAATGAAATTTCTAATTTCAAAACCTATTTTTAAATAATTCCTTTATAATATTTATAATACCTTTTATTCATTTTTCAAAAAGAATTGTTATTTAGTTTAAATATTATTTTAAATCTAAAAACCTTACTTTAACTTCAATTCTTTATGGAATCCAAAAAAAATTAAGTCTTAATGGTCAAAAAAACAAGGTTTATGGTTGAAGATTTTTCTTTTTTTAAATTCTCTAACCCATTACTTATGGGTTCAAATTATTTTATTGGAATTAAATTTGATTAAATCAAATAAATGAGTTTTTTTTGGTAATTCAAAAATAAAATCCCTAAAAAAAATAAAAATTAACACTTGTCAAAAAAACTCAAGTAGAAATTGACCAAAAAAGAATCACAAAATTGAACTTTTTTTTGAGAAAAATTTCAATAAAATAATAATTTAATTCATTATAATAATATTAAATTTTCATTATTTAAGACTTCTAACTTAATTTATGTTTTTTGAAAATTCATTGAATTTAATTATTTTCATAATTCCTTTCCTAATAAAATTCAAAATTTAATTTCCCAAATTCATAATTTATTATTTAAATATTGATTATTTCAATCTTTCAATTTAATATTTCATTTATTGCAGAAATATTGTCTTCCAATTTTCAATTTTTAAATTCACCTCTAAAGATTTAATTTAGAATTTAATAAATATTAACAAATATCAATATAATAGATAAATTTTAAAATTAAACAAATTCTTAAGTTTATACTGAATTTTTTTAAAACCTTAGAATTCCAATAATTCAATTGAAGGGAACCTCATTTTTAAATTTTATTTAATTAAAATTTAATTCTTTTTAAATTCGGTTATTTTTAAATCTTTTTTATGAAATTCTAGAAAATTACTCAAAATTGAATAAAGTTTTACCATAAATTATTATTATTATTTTTGATATTATGTTCAATCCTCATCATTAAAAAAAACCTTTCCTTTTGAAAATTAATTTTTTTATTTTATATATATATATATATATATATGATACCTAATTATTCTAAATTTTCAAATAAAAAAGATAATTAAGTACTTAAAAAATGAAAAATAAATTAAATCATTTTTTGGATTTTAGAATTTTGAATATTTTTTTTTTAAATTTTTGAATTTTTAATAATAGAAGGAAGATCCTTTTAATTTAAAATCATTAATAATTTCATTAATACAGGAAAAAAAAAATCATATTAATTATTTTTATTCAATTTTTTTTATTTACAATTTTTATTCAAATAATATCAAAATCTTTAATCTAAATTTTAAACTCTTATGTTTTTTTTTTGTTTTTTTTTTAATTAATTCAATTTAATGATAGAATTTTTGAAAAAGTTGATTTAAAGTTTCAATTTTAATTCTTGAAATTTTGAATTTTTTCAACTTAATATTTAAAGTTTTTTTTCAATAATAATATAATTTTGATTAGAACTTCTTTTTTCAAGTCTTTGAGTGAGAGTTTTTTCGGGGTGTTTTTTTTTCTTGAAATATTTTTTTACAGAGGTTTTTTTGTAGTATATTATATATTTTCCTTTGAAATACTTTTTGTATAATTAGGAAAATTACTGAAAAGTATATAATTCAAAACTTATCTTTTTAAATTTGAAATTGTTTTTATTGGCTTAAAAATCCTTGATGAATTTTTTAAAGAAGCAGTGTTTTTTTTGTTTTGCTTCAATTTCAATCAAGTCTTTTTTTTCCTAAGTAATTTGTATACCCATTTTAAGCCTGTTAGTAACACTTTCTTTTATTTTTTTAATATTTTAATATTAGCTAATTAAAATAGTCTTTCTAATTTATTTATAAATACTTCAAAGATTATGAAAAATTTAATTATGATTCCAAAATTAGAAATAATAAAAATGATATTTCAAGTAATATTAGTAAAAAATAGTGAAATTTTGTGAAAGAATTTGTTTTTGAACCATTTACAAGTTAACTAAAAGTTTTGGTTAGAGTTTTTATAATTAATATAATTATAAATTGAAAGAAAAAATAATTATATAAAAAAAATGAAAAAAAAAATTCTATTGGTTTTAGAAATTGTTGAGAAAACAAATAACCATCAGTTGTCACAATAAACAGCTTCAAAGTGTCTTACCCATTTTTTTCCCCACACTGATTTTTTAAATGGTTTTTTTTTTGGATTTTGGAAAAATTTATGTGTTATTTGGGCTTTGAATGTAATTCATATATGACATTACATTAAATAAAACCTGACTAATTTAACTCAAATAATTAATTTTAAAAAAAAACACTAATAATGGAAAATTGTTTTTTTATATCTTTCTTAATAAATTATATTAAGATTTATAAATTAAAATTTCTTTTAATATTTCAAATTATTAAAGAAAGATTATTTCAATTAATTAAAAATTTAAGAGATTTTGTTTTTTATTAATCTCTAATTTTTAAATTAAAATCATTATTATTAAATATTGAATTTTTTATTATTTTCTTAATAATTTTTGACTTTATTAAAAAAAAATATTTTTTAATTTTAATATTTATTTATTTATTTTTAAGGAAAAAAGATCATTAAAATATTATAATGGTTGTTTATATTTAATTAATTATCATTATTTTTTTTTGTAATTAATTAATTTTTTTTTTTGATGTATTCTTATAAATATTTTTTTTTGTTTTTTTAATTTTATTTAATTGTTTTTTTTTGTAAGATTTTTTCAAAAAAAAAATTAAATTTTTAATTAATAATTAAAAATATTTAAAATTAAATATATATATATATTCAATAAAAACAAAGAAAGGAAATCTTTTTCAAGAATAAAATATTATCATTTTTTTTAATAGAATTAAAATATATTTAGGGTGTTGGTAAACACACATAAGCTTCTAGTAAAAACATCTAAGCCCTTACGTGTTTTTACTAAAAACTTATGTGTTTTTACCAATTTATGGTAAAAACACGTAAGTGACCTTATTTTTCAAAAAAAATTCCTCAGGCTCAGTTTTAAGGATTTTTTTAATTTTTCCCGACTTGGCATGTAAATAAGCACAAATTTGTTCAAAAAATTTATTTTTGCCAAATTTCACCAATTTGGCCAATATGCCAAAATGGCATATTTTTTTCAAAAATTCATTTAAAATCTTCCCACTTATGAATTTCCTTCATTCCTTTTTTAAAATGAAGGGCTCAATGTGAAGAATAAAGCACCAGAATCCCATAATTTTGGGAATTTTTTTGGGTGGGACAAGTGAAGGCGCAAAAAGGGTTTTTTCCCGTCATTGTAATATGCCTATTTTTAAAAAGTGAATTTAATCACTTCCCACTTATGAATTTCCTTCATTTTTTTTCAAATTAAAGGGTTCAATCTGGATAATAAAGAACCAGAAGCTCATGAATTGGGAAAATTGTTTTGGTGGGACAACAAGTGAAGGCGCAATGAGTGTTTTTTTTCTTGTGTGTAATATGACTATTTTCAAGTACAAAAGCTCCACATGTTTGATAAAAAAGGAGACTGAGGTGGGATTTAAGCAATAAATATGACTGAGGAGGGGGATTATTGGCATAAATTGTATATACAAAAATCATTCAATCAGAATCAACCTCCAAAATAGTGGGTTTTTTCTGAGAGGGGGGAGGAAGATTGGACAAATACAAAATTCTGTGTTTCTTAAATTTATCAGCCCACCCCAGGGCTTGTGTTTGGGCATGAATCTCCCAGTTCGCAGTAATGGGGGGGACTGGCAAAAAAATCTGAAACCTTTTACAGTTAGAGAGGTTTTGTGGGGAAAAAACCTCTTTTGGGCATGTTTTGGCCCAATACAGGCCCAATTGTGTTTCATTTTTAATTAAAAATGGGCCCAGGGCACCCCTTACGTGTTTTTACCAACACCCTATATTTATAAGATCAAAAGAAATATAAAGAAAACCAAATTCTTAATGAAAATATTTTTTTTTTTATTGAATAAAGGGTGTTTGTAAACCCACACAAGCAATTTGGTAAAAACACATAACATGTATTTTTCAATTTAAATGTAGCTAAAAATCCCCTGTATTGGGTAAAACCCCATTTTTGATGCCATTTATAGAATTTATAACATTTTTATGTTACTTTTGAATCCATAAATGGAACTTTTAATACCATTTATTGCATTGCCATGTCATTGTTGATGCCATCAATGGAATTTTTATGCTGTTGTAAATTCCATTTATGGCATTTCCATGTCATTGTTGATGCCATAAATGGCATTTTTATGCTGTTGTAAATTCCATAAATGTCATTTTCATTCTGTTGTTGATGCCATTTATGGCACTGTAGATGATTCCATAAATAGAATCTTAACTTTGTAAGGTTTGACTATGAAACAATAAGTAAAAATTACTAATCTTTTACTTATTTTACTATGAATTTCCTTATAAATGAAATAAATAAGTTGAAAATAATTATAATAATAAAGAATTATTATAATTATGGTGTAAAAATAATTATATTATTAAATAAATATAATAATATTTTATATTAAAAAATATAATAAAATAAAATAAATATATTAATCAAAAAGAATTAATATATTTAATGGCACTTTATTATTGTTACAAACAAATAATAAAGGCGTAAAACATTGTCTTTTATTAATAAAAAACAATTAATAACAATAATATTACTAATATTAAAGTTATAAATTAATATAAATACTATTTATATTAATTAAAGAATTATTAAAGTAATAATAAAGAGAAAATTATTATAATAAGAGAAGATAACCTACTTTCAATACTTAATATAATAATTTTGAGATATTTTATGCCAAAAAATGTAAATACAACTTATCCAAATTGTATTTACAATAAAAAATAGAGAAAATTACAAATATTCTAGATTTTTACATGGAAATGAGATTTTAACAAAAACAATTAAATAAATGATTTAATCACGTCAAAATTGATGATTATAATAAGATGATCTTTGGTCTTTAATAATATAAAAGTGTTATATCTAAAGAATGAAGATATTACCTTTTTTAATTGTATTGATTTAATGTTTTTGATGTGTCTGAGGGGAAAACAGAGTAAAAATAGCTCCATTTATAGTAAATACCTCCCTCCTAGAGTCCATCAGGCTTCTAGTAGACGTGTACTGATCATATCCACTGGAATTGATCAATATTTTAAGGTTTGGTGATGATTACATCATGATCAAACCATATTACATCATTATTACGCCATTATTTAGAGTTATCACAATAAGTCTAAGTTTTATGACGTCAAAGGCTTGGCAGAACCCCAAAATTCGTGGATTTTATTAGTTTTAATCATAAACTAACAGTATTCACCAATTCTATCACTCATACAACTGTTAAGCTTAATTTAAGGTTACAGTGAGTGATCACAAATGATCATATTAAGTTCAAACTTTGATCCTTAATAACTTTTAAGATTTACACGCTACAGCAATTAAGAGAGTGAACTCTCATAGCTTGGCATAACCCTATTATGCTTCCAAGAGAATTCTATTACATCATCAAAACTCTATTTTTGATGATTTTTCTTGTAACTCATCTTTTCTGTTGAAATTTAATATTTTAAACTTCAAACCATGATTTCAAGGGGTTATACCTTGAATATTATAATAAAAAATACATCATTCTTCACGAATGAACTAGTAGAATCCAACTGTCTACTTTTCTTTAAGTTTGGACCACTTTCACAACAAAGTGGTCAACAGCTCTGTTGATTTTAATCAATAATCCTTTACAGGTTTTAACCTTGTTTATAGCTTGTGAAACAAACTTCATTTCTATATTCCTACAGTAATTATGTGATTAATTTATTTTTGGTTCATCACTCTATCATGCATATTTCAAAAGATATTGGCTAAAATCCTTGAATATATGTGTTGACCAAAAAAGTGCATATATTCAGGTTAATTCTTTAAGTATTGACTTTTGAGCTTAGCTTCTTAATTGTATTATATGTGTATTCTTATGGATAATCCAATGGTACCATTCATTTCACATGTTTTCTCATTGGTCTTTGAAATAAGTAGGGATTTGTGTTTTTTATAAGGTATTATTACTTATAACTTATTAAATATTGACTTTACAGATATGCCATAAAAATGATATATGTGTATCTTACCATGGGAAATCCAATGGTATAATTTATTTCACATGTTTATCCATTGGGTTTTAAGTTAAACCAAGTTTTATGCTAATTTATGGTATTTTTGTAGCTTTAAGGTAATTATTTTTAATGTATAATTATTTTAAATATTTCTTGTGACCTTTTTGGGTATGTGGTCATATCTCAAAGGTTCACATTCCCTACCACCAAAAAAGATTGTACCACAATCTGATATGTGTAATTAGGGTATCATCTACTGTCCTACCTCTTCAATAGACTTTAGTCTTGAAGCTCAATAGTGCTTAACTTTTCTATTTTTCAGGTTTTCTTTCATGTCTGAACCTTCTTAGTAGTTTATCAGCATTTTTTATATCTTTCTCAAGTAGCCATTCATCTTCTTGAGTTGAATTTCTATACCTTACAAGGTATTCTCTTTCTTTTTTGTTTCTTGTCCTTCTTTCTTTAAGGACTTTTACTATTTTCTTCTCCTCTCCTTCTTCCAAGGGGGGAATTTCAAGTGGGGGTTTATTTCTTAGTGGAAATAACTTCTTGTCACTTGAGCTGTAAGGTTTTATCATACTTACAGGGAAAGTTGGGTGTTTGTTCATTAGTTCACCTGTGAGTTCCAATTGCACAGCATTGGGTCCATGAAGTGCTTTTATCATAAATGGTCCTGAAAAGGAATCTTTTAATTTCTTTTGGCCTTTTATGTTATTGAAATTAAGGGTTGATACTAGGACCAAGTCTCCTATTTTGAAATCAGGTGGCTTATGACTTTTATCCCATCTTTCTTTTGCATATTTGAAAGAATCTTGCATACATCTGTTTGCATGGTGTCTTGCCTTGTCAAGCATTATCTTAAAACTGCTTGCTGTTGGATGTATATCAACTAAGTCCTTTTTGAGGGTATCATAAGGAAGTCTTGGATTCCAACCTTTTTCTAGCATTTCTGGTGTTTTTCCAGTAGAAGAATGGATTGATGTTTTATATGCCAGTTCAAGAGCTGGTATCAGTGTACACCAATCATGGGTAAAACCATCAGAATCTTTGAATTCTAGCCCATAAGCACAGAATCTTCTGATCATGTCCTCTAAGTTCTGTATCATTCTTTCTGCTAAACCATCAGCTTGAGGATGGTAAGCTGTTGAGAATGATAGCTTTGTCCCAAACAAGTTATGGAGATTTGTCCATAATGCTGAAGTGAACTTTGGGTCTCTGTCACTTATAATATTCTGGAATAAGCCTGTATGGCTAATAGCTTCATTCCATATCATTATGGCTGTGTCCATAGCTGTGTCATCTTTATGACATGGTAGGAACATGGGAGTTCTGCTATACCTGTCAACCAATACTAGGCATGCATTATAGCTTCTATCTCCTCCTGGAGGTAATGCTGTTACCCAATCCATATGAACTATTTCCCAAGGGGATTTTTGGTTCTTGGATTTGGATCATCATTCCAAATTCCTTTCCTGTGGTTCTGTTGGCTTTTTGACATCTGTCACAGGTTTGGCAGTATTCTATAACATCTTTCTTCCAATCTGGCCACCAAGAGCAGGTTTTCACCCTCTCTAGTGTTCAGTCTTCTGAAAGGTGTCCAGCTGCAACACTATCATGACACTCATGTAGAATAGTGTTTATCAGGGTTCTATCTGTTAAGGCCATAACACATGTGTGTTGTGTTCTATGGTAAAGGATTCCATCAAGGAGGTGGAATCTTCCTTCATCATATGCCTTTTTCCATGTTTCATCTAGTTTTGATGAAAGTTATGGGTCTTTTCAGTCTTTCATTAGAAGTTGGCTTAAGATATGGAAATTTTTGTCTATCTTATAGCTTTCTTTAACTTGGTTGAAGAATTCTGTGCCAATGTCTGTAACACATATTCCTTCTATATTGTGTTCTTCCTGTGGTACCCATTCTGGATTGTCAGGGGTATTTGCTAGAGCCCATCTGCTAAGACCATCTGCATTTTTATGAATATTACCAGATTTATGAACAATAGTCATATTTCCTCTATATTCTTGGATAGCAATTTTCCATCTAAGCATATGTCTATTTGGAGTTTTCATATTTAATAGAGATTTTACAGCATTACAGTCTGTAATCACATCAAATACTGTTCAATCCAAGTAATAATGTAATTTTTCTAAAGCCCACACTAAGCAGAGGAATTCCATTTGGCTTGCTCCATATCTTGCTTCTGTTGGCTTTATCTGTCTTGAAATAAAACAAATTTGTCCTTCCACTGGTTTATCATTGATAATTTGTGTCTGGTGTAGTGCAGCACCCAGTCCTTCTCCACAAGCATCAATGTAAAGTTTGAAGGGTAGTTTCCAATCTGGCATTAGAAGAAATGGGGCATTTGTTAAGGAATTTTTCAATTCTTAATATTCCTTGACTCTTTCTTCTGTCATTTCATAGACTGTTTGTTGGTCACATAGCTTGTACAAGGATTTAGCAATTTTTTCAAATTCCTTTATATGCTGTCTATAGTAACCAGAAAATCCTAGAAATGATTGCATTTCTTTTTTGGTTTGGGGCATTGGTTTAAGTAGTACTGCTGCTACTTTATTCTTTTCTATGCCTAGATTAAGTCCAGATACAACATGTCCTAGTGCTTTTAATTCACTGTATGCAAAATGACACTTTTTCAAGGAAATTTTCATATTCACTTGGACTATTTTCTGTAGTACCCTTTCTAATCTTGTAAGGTGATTTTCCCAGGTTTCTGAGCAAACTATGATATCATCAATATAGATAATTAACCATCCTTCTGATAATTCTTCAGGAAATATGGTATTCATCATTCTTTGATAATGGAAAGGTGCATTTTTTATGCCAAATGGCATTCTTAAGTATTCAAAAATTCCACAGTGAACTATTATCCTCAGTAGTTTTTTGGCATTGTCTGTTAATACATTTTGATTAAAACCCTTTAAGGCATCCATGGCTGTAATGAACTTAGCTTGTGACAATTGTGTCAATGTTTCATGGATTCTGGGTATTGGATACCTGTCTGGAATGGTATAGGTGTTCAGGGCTCTGAAGTCTCCTACCATCCTTGATTTTCCATTGTGCCAAGTTATAATTACAGGTGTAGTGACTTCTACCTGTTCATTATGTCCTACCTTTCTTAATACTTCAAGGTCCATTAATTCTTCAATGTTTACCTCCAGGGCTTCTCTAGCCCTTGGACTAGCTGGGTAAGGAGGTCTCCTTAGTAAAGGTGGGTAAGGTTTTTCCACATTAAGAATTATATCCACTTCATTCCCAATTATGGCACCTAGTGGTTCTTTGTCAGTTGCAAAGGCATTTTTGTACTTAAATAAGAGGTTAATCAATTTTTCTTTCATTTTTTCTGTTAATTCTTGATTGAATTCTGCCTCTTTGAGTTGTTCAGATATAAAAAGTTCCTTTTCTGGAATTTTTTCTTCATTCTTAATAACTGTCATTTGGTTTTTGTTATTTAAGAAGCCAAACTTTTGTCTTTTGTTGTCTCCTATGGTAAAATATCTATCCTTTTGGTTAGAGATATCTATACCATAAATTGATAAGTAATCATTTCCAAGTATGAAGTGATTACTAGTACAGTTGTCCATTACTACAAACTCTACTTTAATTCTAACACATTGTGAGGGATGAGGAAAAATTGGTGTTAAATCAATTATTCCAAGGGGCTTCATGATCTCACTTGCACTACTAAATTTGACACCTTGTATTGGTATAATTTTTCTTGCCAGTCTGGGACAATGGCTTTTAAATAACTTTTACCAACACAGGTGCAATATGCTCCTGTATCTAAGTTAACTTTTCCTTCTTGGTTATCAACCATAACCATACTTATACTTGATTTTCCAGCTGTATATCCCATTCCTCTTGCAGGTTTGGTTCTATACATTTTGGCATCTTGTATATTTGTCAGGTTTGTGTCAGATGTCCCAACTTGTGGTAAGCTTGAGTTAACATCCAGTACTTCATAAATTATATCAATATTATTAATTTGTGCATTAATTATGTCGATTTCATCACTTTCAGAGCTTTCTGATTCTTCTGTTTCTTTTTCAGAGTCATATTCCTCCTCTTTGTCATTGTGGTTTTCTGTTTCCACAATTTCATTAATCTTTGCCTTTTTGAGGCAATTATTGGCTAAATGTCCAATACCTCCACATTTATGGCATTTTCTTTGCTCATTATTGTTGGATGTATTGGGTTTGAAAGATTCTTTTGATTTATCTTTTTTTATAAATGGTTTATTTGTACTTTTAATGTCCAATTTCTTCCAAGTTCTGCCAATTTTTGTTCTTGTAACTATGTCTTCTAGTGCATTGATATACTCTTCTGTGGAGCATGGCTCTATACACCTGCTTCTTAGGGAATGTTCTAGCTCTCCTCCACATTTCTTGAGTATTTTCATGTGCACCATTTTTTGTGACATTTCTGGGTACAATGCATTAAGTCTTTCAACTTGTTTTAAGAACCAAGTTAAAGTTTTGTCTTTGTCTGGGTCAAAGAAAGAATTTTCAAATGCATTTTCTATTTTGTACCTCCAGGCATCATTAGCCCACTTGGTGATTATTTCTTGTTTCCACCAAGACCAGGTATTTTTGCCATTTGTTTGCCTTATGCCATAATACCATCTTTTTGCAGATTTTTCAAACAATGAATGTAATCTTGCAGTGATTAATTCATCTGGTATGGCATAATCTTCTTGCAGCATGTCAATTGTTTTGATAAATGACATGTGGTCATATTCACCTTCTCCTGTGAATGTTGGCCATTCTTTCAATTGAGGTTCTTCCTTCATTAAGACTTGGTTATTGTCTTGGTGACTCAAGTCTGTTAGGAATGGATTTATTAATTCCTCTTTAGGTTTAACAGGGCTTCTTATGTGAGAAAATGGTGTTCATAACTTTGGAATATTTAAGTTAGCCTAATTAATTTTATCCATTTTTTCAGTAATAAGCCTTATTTCACTTTGAATGTCATCTTTCAAATGCATTCTTGCTTCATCACTCTTTTCCACATGGTCCAAAAGTAATTTTTGGTGTGATGAAGTCTTTTCTTCAAATTGTTCTACAGAAATGCTTAATTCGTTTAATTTTTCTGTAAGATTATCAATGCTCACATCATAATTGATTGTCAAAGTTTTTTCTTTGATATGACTTATGTATTTGTACAACTCCTGTTGTCCTTGTATTAATTTCTGAGTATTATCAATTAATACTTTTGGTTTATTATTTTCAATCATAAATTTTATGTTATCAATTTCTTTCTTATTTTGTACAACAAGTTTTGTTAAAGATGATAAGCTATTATTTATTTCTTGGAAAGATAATAAACTATTTTTAATGTATTTAAGATGTAAAATACTATTTTCAAGCTCTGTTAAAGTATTTACAACATCAGGAGACAAGGTTATTTCTTTGGGAAATGGGGTTGTCTCATTCTTTGCTCCTCTTTATCTTTGAATTCCATCAAAGTTCTGGCCATGTTGAATACATTGTCCATGGCATCTTTTTGGATTTTGGGGATCCTGTAGCTTGGGGAATATGGTTTTCTCCAATTCTTTTTCTTGTTCTTCTTCCCTTCTTGGGGAAGTGGGTTGACTTGGGGCTTTCTGGTAGAAGCTACTGGGGCTTCTTCCTTGGTTGCCTCCTTCTTTTTGGCATGGTACTCCTTGATCTTTTTGATTTGAGGTTTGGATGATAGTGGATTCCATCCATTGGAGTATCTCACTATTTCCTCCTCTTTGAGGAACTTTTTCAGGATTTGCCAGGAGTTCATCACTCCTTGGTGTATTTGGGGCAACATTTCCCAATCTTTGTCCTTGTACACTGTGTAGTACTGTTTGTACTGGCTCATGTAAATGTCTATTTGAGCCTTCTGAATGTGATTTGTACCTGTTTGAGTCACTCATACTTAGTTCCAATTCAGGTTCAGATATCATGGGCATTTCTGGGACTTTCCTTTGGGATAAGGCACTTCCTTGTGTGGATTCTGTTCCACTGGGGATATTGCCCTTCCTTTTCCCTTTTGAGGAATCAATTCTACCTCTGAGTCCAGCTCCATCTGATTGGATGGAGTATTGGGAGTCTCTTCTGGTAGTCATATTATAAGAAAAATAAGAAATAAGAGGATTTCAGAACAGGAATTCTTCTTATGGCAATTTATAAATGAGGTACTCACCTTCAGAGTCCTGAATGGTGGGTCCTGGAAAGTCCAATTTCTTGGCTTTCTTTTTCTTAGTGATTATTGGTGTTGGAGAACTTTGGCAAGCTTCTTCCACCAATCTTTCAACAGTGGTTTGGTTGTCCTCTGTTGGATTGTCTTCAAAACTAAAAAAAGACAAATAAATATAAGTCTTTTATATAAAAGTGTTATTTTTGGTAAGATATGGAAATTTTCCATGTAAAAATTGCTTTTGTATCTTTTTTTTATTAAAAAAAAATGAAAATAATTAAAGAAATGAAATTAAAATGAATAAAATAACTTTTTTATTGGTTTTTGATATTTTTATTTTTGAAGAATAAAATGAAATTAATATGATTCTTTTATAAAATTAATTTATAATATAAAATTATTTTTAATTTATAAAATATCTTTTTTAATCACTAGAGTCACTCAAAGAAATCTTTTGCAAGTCTAAGGATGTGAAAAACCACATGTAAGACAGTACAATTGCTTTCCAAATGCCTCAATAGCTTTTAAAATCAATAAATATAAAATTATTATATAATTTTAATTTATTATTGGATAAACCCAATTAAAATCTTTTTAAAGGTCTTTTAGAGTAAATATCACAGCCAGGCCCCCAAATGTAAGGTTTGACTATGATACAATAAGTAAAAATTACTAATATTTGACTTATTGTACTATGAATGTCCTTATAAATGAAATAAATAAGTTAAAAATAATTATTATAATTATGGCATAAAAATAATTATATTATTAAATAAATATAATAATATTTTATATTAAAAAATATAATATAATAAAATAAATATATTAATATAAAATAAAAAATATATTTAATGGCACTTTATTTTTGTTACAAACAAATAATAAAGGCGTAAAAAATTGTTTTTATTAATAAAAAACAATTAATAACAATAATATTACCAATATTAAAGTTATAAATTAATATAAATACTATTTATATTAATTAAAGAATTATTAAAGTAATAATAAAGAGAAAATTATTATAATAAGAGAAAATAACCTACTTTTAATACTTAATATAATAATTTTGAGATATTTTACGCCAAAAAATGTAAATACAACTTATCCAAATTGTATTTACAATAAAAAATAGAGAAAATGACAAATATTCTAGATTTTTACGTGGAAATGAGATTTTAGAGAGATTTTAACAAAAACAATTAAATAAATGATTTAATCACGTCAAAATTGATGATTATAATAAGATGATCTTTGGTCTTTAATAATAGAAAAGTTTTATATATAAAGAATAAAGATATTACCTTTTTTAATTGTATTGATTTAATGTTTTTGATGCATCTGAGGGGAAAACAGAGTAAAAATAGCTCTATTTATAGTAAATACCTCCCTCCTAGAGTCCATAAGGCTTCTAGTAGACGTGTACTGATCATATCCACTGGAATTAATCAATATTTTAAGGTTTGGTGATGATTACATCATGATTAAACCATATTACATCATTATTATGCCATTATTTAGAGTTATCACTATAACTCTAAGTTTGATGATGTCAAAGGCTTGGCAGAACCCCAAAATTCGTGTATTTTATTAGTTTTAATCATAAACTAACAGTATTCACCAATTTTATCACTCATATGACTGTTAAACTTAATTTAAGGTTACAGTAAGTGATCACAAATGATCAAATTAAGTTCAAGCTTTGATCCTTGATAACTTTTGATATTTAAACGCTACAGAAATTCAGAGAGTGAATTCTAATAGCTTGGAATAACTATATTATGCTGCCAAGAGAATTTTATTACATCAACAAAACTCTATTTTTGATGATTTTTCTTGTAACTCATCTTTTCTGTCAAAATTTAATATTTTAAACTTTAAACCATGATTTAAAGGAGTTATACCTTGAATATTATAGTAAAGAATACATCATTCTTCACGAATGAACTAGTAGAATCCAACTGTCTACTTTTCTTTAAGTTTGGACCACTTTCACAACAAAGTGGTCAACAGCTCTGTTGATTTTAATCAATAATCCTTTACAGTTTTTAACCTTGTTTATAACTTGTGAAATAAACTTCATTTCTATATTCCTACAGTAATTATGTGATTACTTTATTTTTGGTTCATCACTCTATCCTGCATATTTCAAAGATATTGGCTAAAATCCTTGAATATATGCATTGACCAAAAAAGTGCATATATTCAGGTTAATTCTTTAAGTATTGACTTTGGAGCTTATCTTCTTAATTGTTTTATATGTGGATTTTTTATGGAGAATCCAATTGTACCATTTATTTCACATGTTGTTTCATTGGTTTTTGAAATAAATAGGGATTTGTGTTTTTTATAAGTTATTATTACTTATAACTTATTAAATATTGACTTTACAGATATGCCATAAAAATGATATATGTGTATCTTACCATGGGGAATCCAATGGTATAATTTATTTTACATGTTTATTCATTTGTTTTCAAGTTAAACCAAGTTTTATGCTAATTTATGGTACTTTTGTAGTTTTAAGGTAATTATTTTTAATGT